>JACEII010000114.1:903477-960681 GCA_014332785.1 Antheraea mylitta
TTAAAAAAAACGCGTGCGGTGCTGTGGGTACAGCTAGTATATAATAAGAATGTAAATCTAGTTTGTCTGTACCTTATAAATTTCTGTGAAAAAAAAAATGTTTTAACACTGTTTGACTGATAGAGTGATTTCAAGAGGATGGTTTATATAACAAATATTTATTATAGTACGAGAAGCCTAAAAATTCAAAGATTTGTAATGTGATGTAGTAACATACATATTTTTGTGTACTTAAATTACAAACGCGGACTTGTATATCTTAAAAAAGTCCGCGATGGTATATATATCTCTAAAGGATAACCCATAATAACCATTTTTATCTTTTTACAAAGATAATTATGGGTTATTGACCAAGTTATTTTATACTAAAAAGTATAATTCCTAATCTAATTAAAAACACTACACACGTTGTACATGTCATGTAAACCAAAACTGCCCTTAACCATATTTCATTAAAGTTAATATTTACATTGTACCCGTGCGAAGTTAGGACGGGTCGCTAGTAAATAATAAAATATATTTCAATCATTTTTAGAGATTTCCGTCTCTCTGTTTGTTTACACATGTGACACTTTTAAAGTATAATGAGTCGCGCTGCTCCCGGGATCCGATCTACTGCAGTCTCTGCTCGGGGTCCTGTTGAGGTTCCGGCAGGGGCCAGTTACAGTGGTCGCCGACATCAAGGAGATGTTCCTTCAAATCAAGATTCGGGAACAAGATCGCGATAGCCTGCGATTCCTCTGGAGAGGCGAAGATCGCACATCGAAGCCAACGGAATACTAACATACTAATTTAGTTCATTATAGAACTTAAAGCATATCATAAATAATCATAAAGTTTATTCTCCGAGTAACATGTACGTCTTTGTCTCATTAAAATTGATTCACTCTATCACAAGCTATTGTAATTTGAATGATGGCGCGAGTTAAGTACGAAAAAAGAATAGGCAATGAGTAAACGCCATTCAATCACAAAGACAGGAAATTATATAATGTGTAAATAATATCTAAGACACAGTACCTAAAAGACTATTTTTGCATTAAGACTATTTTTGCATTAAGACTATTTTTGCATTAAGTTCCATAGGAGGAAGTCACGGGCACAGCTAGTATATAATAAATTGACCCCTGAGAGACTTTACTAGATTCCAGGAATAAAAGTTTAGCGTATAAAAAAAGGAAACTGTTTCATAATCGTAGAAAGGTGGCTGATATAATGATTATATACAAATTGTTAGAGGATTTCATAGACTATCCAGAATTACCTTAAAGGCTGAAGCTCAACTGAATTCAGCATGAATGAGTCGGCTCGTCCGGGGTAGTACCAGCCTCTCACAGAAAATCGACATGAAGTAACAGTGCTTGCCAATGCGTTTCGTTCGGTTAGTGAGAACGACGGAGGTCCACCTCCCTTCCTCTCTTTCCTTTCCTTCCCTCTCCCTCACCCATATACAGGTTGGCAACGCACTTGCAACTCCCCTGGTGTTGCTAGTGTTTATGGACGGCGGTGATCACTGAAGATCAGGTGACCCACCTGTTCGTTTGGCACCTATGATATAAAAAAATGCCAACATTGCCCCTCGTATCTTATGCTTTCTCTTTGTAACAGTTTACGTCTCAAATTCGATATATTATTTGTGTTTCTATCGACTCATCAAGGAAAATGTTTAGTTTATTTAATTTTTTTTCTTTGTTTTAATGCTAGGAAACACTCTCTCTTATTTTGTACATGTTGTGTTCACACCTAGCGGGTCTAATGTCAATTTTTGACCATCTAACTCAGTTTTGTGGACCTTAAATAAATCAAACCTTATTACAAAAATGAAAAACAAAAACTCTTTGAAAACTGCCGTGTAATAAAAAATCGAGAGAAGAAAAACCTCCGAAATCCCATAAAGAAAGAAATCGTCTTCTTTAAATAATTACCAAGCTTTTGGGAGGTGTTCTATGAGTTTTTAGTGTGTACAGAGTCCCACATTATCATTGCACATAACTCGAATGTTAATCTAGAAGAGACACTGGTTTTCAAACACAGTTCCAAGAAGTCATCAATGGGTGCTAGGAAATTATGTTTTAGTTCATTAAAGTCATATTTTTCTCACGTTGTCTTCATTAACTGGCAGTCAATAGCATCATTAGTTCATTTCATATCAAAATATGCAATCGAATAATGAAAAAATATATAAATGCGGAGGTATGAAGCAGCTGCGTTCAATAAAATTTTTATTATTTTTTTTTCTGATTTGACTACGCTATTGACCCAGCAAAGTCTTGACAGCTTCATCGGACTACTAAGGCGAGCGCTTAAGGCACTCAGCCGACTTTATTTTGGCAACCAGCTCAGGGGTGCACGGCACACCTCGGTTTGGCTGTTGCCTGTTGCATGCAAAATCGCGACTTATCTTAGCTAACCTAGCTAACTATTTATATATGTATGAGTTGTTGAAACGTATATGTGTACCAAGCATACACGCCTCAATAACACTTCCATATATTTATTATCGGAAAATTGAGAGTTTTTCAATTTGATAAGGGAAAAAAAAAGTAAACCTTTCCACTTTCATGTGTAAGCGTGTAGCGTGCACGTGTGAGGGGGTGATCGTGTAGTGTTGTAGTGGTGATGTATATTTGTGTATCACCGTATCGCGCAAGCAACGCACTCAAGGGCTCCCTACCGAGGGATCAAACCTAGGCTTGAGCCGCTGCCCGGGGGAGGCCTAATCGGGTGTGTGGGAGCGAAATTAACCCCCAGACCACGGCGGCGTGATCTGTGGTTACGCGGGCGTGGACGTGAACACGCTCTGTTTCGAGGGACAGGCTGGTACTGATCGTTCGCTGACGTGATTGAATCAGAAGGGTCGGTAAAAATGTGTCGCGGACGTCTTCTATAACGCGCAGCGTTAGGTACGGGTTCATAGTTTGCGGCGGCTACCACTAACGGACTGGGAGAAAATTTTTATTGAATTCACTGTGCTCGAATCAAGTTTATAATAAACTAGCCTCTGCCCGCGACTTCGTTCGCGTTCTCAAAAGGAAAAAACATCATTTTGAGTTTCATTGTGAAACATTTTTCATCTGTGCTCCGCTCCTATTGGTCTTAGCATGATGATATATAGCCTATAATCATTCTCGATGAAGTAGCTATATAACACTGAAAGAATTATTCAAACCGAACCTGTAGTTCCTGAGATTACCCCTCTACAACGTCACAACATCACAACGTCACAAACTCACAAACTTTACCTCTTTATAATATTATATATTATACTAAAAATTATAAATAAGTATTTCGAATGTTGTACAATGAATTACGGGGGAGTGTCGATCATTCCTCACTCCAGGATCGTTTCTGGAAAGTGTACAAACAATTTTTTTCGGAGGAACGTGATTTTAAATACATTTAATGTAAATGAGTTCATCTATAGTTTATATTCATGGTTTATTTACTTGACTAGCGAAATGAATCGAAGCAGGTTATTATTGAATTACAGCAATGCTAGTTTCTTTTGAATCATAATAACATACATCCGTAACTTCATATGTGATTATTTTGAAGTGAAATCTTCTTAGGGTGTGTTGAACTGTATTTTTTAAAGGAGATAAATTTATTATTTCGCCTCATTACATCGCGTCATGACATGCTAGTAACTATGACCGGCCGTAGCGCTTGCGCGGCTTACGTCAGACTAGCGACGCGTAGTATAAGAGCCTGTGTACATCTAATATTGAGATTGAGCAGCACATCATATGTTTCATGATTCAATAAGCCGTATAAAAAAGTATATAATCGTTATTCGGAGTGCCAATAGATGTGAAAGAGAGATTTATGATAATAATTTAAATTTAGAAGTTATGAAATTTAAATAATTCACACTATAATTCATTCAACAATTTAAAATGTACGCAGTTTAAATTCACTTGTTTTGAGTTTTCGCTTCTGTCGGCAGTCCCTATGACTGCCTCGACTTTTTTATTATATACTGTTATTAATGTATTTATTAAATAGGAAACAGTTACAATATAATAAATTTAGCAATAAACGATGTAATGCTACAAAGAATTCAATTGAAAAAAAAATAATGTATGAAGTGTATCAATTAACTAAATATAATTAAAAACTATAGTTTCTACAATACTTTGTAGTAACAACTTAGAAATGCACTAACAATATTTAAAAGTTCGTTTCATATACAAGAAAATTCGTATACAAGATTGTGTGTAAATGTACCGTAACATATCAAACAGTACAGGCTAGTAAATACAGATTTAAATAAAATATTCACAGGAAATTCTAGACTATGAATATGACTCCAGAACACGACGTGATTCGGAAGGATAAATCGCTTGTGTTGCTCGCTAGGAAATGCACAGCATACACCACTCGTTCACTTACGCCATATTTCTGAACCAATGTTTACGGAACAATTGTACTGGTTTACTGCGACCCACAGATAACATTCTCCATATACGATATACGGAACTATCACTTATGATTGATCCTATCTTGAATAAAATATTTCAAAAATGTGGTAGTTCAATTACAAAGACAATATATGAGTAAAATTGAAAATTCCGTCAGTTACATAATTCACTTATAACGAAATTATGCGAGCTTTAACATGATGTTAAATCATAATATAAAATATAATGTTAAAAAGATAAGTACAATATATATATAAAATATGTTTCCTTATAAAATTGAGCGAGAATATATAAAGATTTATTCAGAGCATTAACATAAAATAACTGCGACATAAACTTTGTATATTGAACATTAACGTAAATAAATGTACCTATACATTGCACAGTTAACTGCTGAAAACCGGGAATGCGAAATTAAAACAGATAGCATACAATAAATAACATTTATTAAAACAAGTATCACTTAAAAACACAGTTGTTACAGCCTCATAACAAAATACGATGTAAAATATACTTTTTTTATTTGAATCGTGGCATAGTAAATAATCACATAATCATTATATCTACTTATTATATACAAATACAATTATTTCGTCTTACACATGATCGCTTTAAAGCTTCGGAATTCAGTCTTTACACTACGAACTATATTGTGTTTTATTCCGTCTCTGAATCAACTAATAAATAGTCGAGTCCGTTCCCATCGCCGCCTTTCGTAACTTCGTTATCCTTTGCCGTTTTTGTTGTGGTCTTCAGTTCCTTCTTCCTTGTTTTACCCACATGGGTTGTCGCTTCAACTAAATCTAATTGCTCCAGTGGAGTCGCTGTAGATGTCTGGATTGAGGTAGTTTCTTCTGTAACTTCTGGTTTTTCTGTCTTCTCTACTGGCAGCCTTACTTCGATGGGGACTTCTCGTTCTGGAGGCGGTGGTGGGATCTCATGTTTTGGAGCAGAGATCGACAGGATACCATTTTCATTGTAAACAGCGGTGACCTCTTCTGGTTTAGTGCCTGGTGGTAGTTCAAATCTTTGTACGAAGTGGCTAGCGACGAACCTGATGTCGTCACCTTTTTCTTTATGCTTTCCAATGACGGTGACATAACGGTTTTTAACTTTAACCTTCAGCTCGTCCGGTAAGAATCTTTTAACGTGCATATTGACTTCATATTTCTCAGAGTTGGAAATGATTTGTGGCTCTCTAGCCGATTCTGATGCATCTAGTGCGGCCGCCGCTTTGAACATTGCACTCCATGGCCAGAGGTAGTTGTATGCGAGGCTGTGGAAGATATGCTGGTCCAGTACCGCGAAGGGGTCCTCTTTGTGCCTCCGCTGGCACAAACAAACATTCACCAGGGCGAAAGTTAATAAGATATACTTGATCATTTTGTGTAACGTATGCGACGCTTTCAAAACAACGAATGCCGGTTCCAAGTGTAGTGGGGGCTTTTATAGGTTTCGTTTCATTCGAGAATGTACTCCGCTGTGCGAATGACTATAAATGCAGTGGTAAGTTGATTCAGGTGTTGTCAACTTTTGTTCGAGAAAGTGTGTATCGTTGATTCAACTGGGCGCTGTGGTGACTCACGTTGTTTTGTATATATTTTTTTATTTTTACGACTCTTTTCTTATTAGTTCTTATTATAAATTATTATGAAATTTAATTTACTACAATTATTTCGATATAAAACGATAAATTTTTAAGGTCGCAAATTTTTAAAATAGTCATGAAGGAAACGACAAATATTATTTGTATAAATAACAAGGGTTTTGGCTTTAGCTCTTATTAGAGGATAAAGAATCTTTCAGAATATTGGAATTTAATTCATTACTATTTTTTTCATAAACAACGATAGTAAAATTTTACCCAGGTAACTTAAACAAAAGTTAGGGAATTAACGAAGAAATTATAAATAATAATGAAAGATATGCGATAATGAATTCAGGGAAACCATGTAGTCTCCGTGAAACAATAAAACGATTTTCAAGAGAAAGAAGCCGCGAGCACCTATTTTTCTATAATAATTTTACACAATTCATTATTGTATAAATTTAATATATACTAGCTGACCCGCGCACCTTCGTTTGCGCCAAGTCGGTTATTACCGGTTCCAATTTTATTTTCAGAAGCGAAAAATCTTAAAACACCTAGATCCCGACTATAGCGATACCTACCGGGTCCAACTGAGAATCCGGACTACCTTATATATATTGACAAAAAATGTCTTCCCGGTACCCCTGGGTTTCTCCTCTGGCCCTCACCTACGCAATAATTTTACCGCTTATAGTTTTTATTTCCCATTATCTTTTAACCAACTCCATCAATTAAAATGCTGTGAAAAGTAAAAGTTACTCCCATAAATTTTTCAGTTTGATTTAACTATTTGTTTCAATAAAAAATTGTAAAGTATACATGGAGTCTGTAAGCTTACACCTTTTTGATAATGGAGTTTTATAAATACGAACTATATAATTTAGTTTTTCCTGATTAGGCCACTGAAATATATTAAGACAAATATAAAACTTACAGCTATTATGTCTTAAATAAACATACATTTACATAATAATTACTGTTACTTATTGTTATGTTAAAGTTTAATTTTGGTAAAACATATACAATTAGGCAGAATATCGAAAAAAGAAGAAAATATGCCATAGGATTAAACAAACGTACTATACTGTTAAGTAAAATATCAAACAATACAATACAATTAACAGTCATTGATTCAAATGAAATTTAATAATTAGGATAACTGAGAACTTTACAAACAGTCGGCCTATGCTGAATATTTTGTAAGCAATGTAGAGAATATGTCAATAAGATAGTTTGATCTCATTTATGTGATAGTAGGTATTTGATAGCTTCTATTATAGCAACTACTTCAGGTGTATAGGTGAAAGATAAAGAAGGAATATCTATTACCTCTTTATATTATTAGTGTAGATAAAAAAGATATACATATATAATGTCTGACATACTCATATAAATAAATATATTATTGCGAGCATACGGCTACATGAATGTTACTGCCGAATGTTGCGATATAAAAAAAAGTTAGAAACTTAGCGTAAATCATTTTGATCTAATGTAGCTAATTCGGAAGCTCAGAGGTTTAATGCTAATTATATTTAATTGAAATATGGCAAAATATTATCGAAATGTAGTGTCAGAAAACATATAAAAATTTCCATATTAATAAATATTTTAGTACCTATCTACCTGCTTAAACACAACAAATAAAAAACAAAATGCAACATTGAGGAAGATTTTTAGAAACTGCCTGAAATTATTAATGTACCTAAGTAACACATTTCAGTTCATAAGCATTAAAACTGAATCCATATAAATCCTATTGTACGTCACTATTATTTTAGAAGACATAATGAGTATCTTGGGCTTCAGTTCTGTTATATCCCAAAGAGTTTTCGATTAAATCTTCCTTTGCGACTTGACTTTTTCCGACATTTCCATCATTTACATGAAATCTTGACATATTATATACCAAAACGCTCCTTGCAAATGACTTTATTCTCTGGTTGCCGCATGAAGAGCCGTACAGTAGTTTTTGAGTTTATCGCGAACAGACAAACAGACGTGGTAGGGGATTGTTTTATACTATGTAATGATGTACAGCATTGGTCTAGTCACCGATCTATTATATGTATATAGACCATAATTATTATCATTACTTATTAGAAAAACAAAGCCTCCTACCGTGTCTGTCTGTCCGTTTGTCTGTTTGCGATAAACTATTGAACGAATTATTTTGAGTTTTTCACAAATAGGTAAAGTGAGTCATGACGAAGGTTTTTGTATATAATTTGTGATATGTTTTTTATAATCAGGGTGGGACATCATATGGCAGGCTTGCTGGTAAATAATAAGTTGATTTTTTTTATCGTTCAAACCATTAAGAGTTTAGTAAGTATAAGAAAATGCCTGCCAAATATATCAAACAACAGTTTCACTCAATCCATGCGTGCGAAGCAGCGAGTGACAACTAATTTCTTATAATTTAAAATCAGCCGTACAATATTTTGTACGCACTGCGTTGTGATATACAGCAAATACAAAATAAACATGGTCGGTTTAGTAAATTTGTAGTCCGGTGAAGCTGTTAAGACCTGGCTGGGTCAATAGCGTAGTCAAACTGAGAAAAAAAAATGAATAAATGATTCACGTATGTATAGAATAAATTTGGTTAAGACGAACCTAGCGCCATCTATTATGAAGTAACATCAGTAATTTCGTTTTGTTTGAAGTACGAATGACCGTTGAATAATTTGGATATTGTTAATTAAAAAAGTACTAAAATCTACTACTGGGAGGGTAAGGTCAGGAAGATGTAAATTTGAGATCATATATATGTTTGATGGCATATAACAAAAAAAAACACATAATATAAAATCTAGATTGGGACACCCTAATTACCTACAGGCATAAAATTTACTTAACGATCTATTCTCATACCTACCAAATATACCTTAAAATTTTATAAAAATCGGTCTAGCCGTTTCGGAAGACTTCGAACACAAACAGGGAAGATAAAAATGTGCATAAAATGTATTTAAGTTGATAATTATTATTACTGTATACGTCTAAACGCTTTAGAATTTTATGTCACCTTTTTTTAGAACATATAATGAGTATAGTGGGCTATCCTTAAAAAATAGATATATGCCCTCACAGACTTTTTGTAGATCTACATTGTCTCTGTTGTTTCATTATTTACACCTGGCTAAAAACAAAAATAAAAATGTGTCATGTCATTGTCATTATATTACGTTCTCAATACATTTTGCTATGGATGTCACTTTCTTTTATTTTAACCTAAACAAACAAAAGTAAACCTTATTACATTTACCCAACATACATTGTTATATCTCAAAAGGATTATGAAGCGTTTTCTATGAAAATCTCCCAGGCGGTTTGACTTTTTCCGACTTGTCCCACAATTATCCTTATATTTCAACAAATCTATATAAAACCTTGACAAAATCATATACTAAAACGTTCCTCATGAATTGCTTTATCCATTGGTGAAAAGCGTAGGAAGATCCGTTCAGCAGTTTTTGAGTTTATCGCGAACAGACAGACAGACAGACGCGGCGGGGGACTTTGTTTTATACTATGTAATGATATCAATAATTTAATGGTATACTTATGATCATAAAATACCAACAATATATGCAGAGCACGCCAAGATAGATCTCAGATGTCAATATTTTTCAAACTTACTAGACACGTATAGTTAAATTTTGGCAAAATTTACTACCTTAAGTAATACCTTTATAATTATTATATGAATATATATTTCAATATACAAGATATTTTGTCGTTACATTTCAAAATAAAGTTAATACCAATTTTAGCCATTCCTAATATCTTACTTTATGTTTCAAGATCTTCAAATTTTCTATGTGTAAAATTAGAAAATCATAACAAAATTTGAAAGTCGTTCTCAATTTATAAAAACTGGGAATTTTAAAAGAAAGTAACATGTTATGTGAACAATTTAAATTGAATTTAGCTCATTTTAAAATGTAACGACACAAATTACTGTAAAGTTTTAGGGGGAAAAAAAATACTTAAATCTTTTTTTTTAACTGCTTCGACAAAATGACTGCACAGTACCTGATAGAAAGTACATTACAGTCTACAAATATTGACAACTGTCGGACGTCAAAAGCAACGGCAGTCGTCACTACCATGCCGACCTGCAAAAGTGCCTCTTCACACCTCTTTTGAAGGACCCTATATCATATGAGGAAGGGAACACACTGGCTGGGAAGCGATTCCACATCTTCATAATACGACAAAGAAAAGATCTTTCGAACTTCTTCGTTCTAGCTGGGTTGGCGGTCACTGTAAATCTGTGGAGACGCGTACCCGCCCGTGTAGTCCTGTAGTGGAAAGGAGAAAATGGAATGAGGTTAAATAACTCTTGAGAACACTCGCCATGATAAAGATGATAAAATACGCTAAGAGAAACAATGTCTTTTCGCAACTGAAGCGATTCAAGGTTTATTAGTAAATCTGTATCATTCACAATATGGACAGCCCGTCGCTGCAACCTGTCAAGAGCTTCAAGGATGTATTGGGCGGATCCATCCCAGAGATACAAATAGTATTCCATGCACGGCCTGAATTTTGCCTTCTAAATAAGATATAGTTAAGCGCGCATAAAAAAAAAAAAACGTCGCACTCTATTCAGAATACCCAATCTTTTAGATGTTGCAGGGATAACACTCCCAATGTGATCCCTCACGTTAAGCTCGTAGCGGATATTAATCCCTAGGATACTTAGGCTGTCACTTTTTGTAAGCGAATCATTCTGAAGAGTGAGAAGAGGAGAAAATGGAGATTTTTTACAGGAAAACACGCAAACCTGTATTTTCTGGGCATTAAACTCAAACAAGGTACTTGCTTCCCATAGAGATACGAGTCCCAGAGATTGGTTGAACTCAGTGACAAGAGCAGCCCGCATTCTCTCAGTTTTACTACGACTAGTGCTGGGGCTACTGCAACCACCGTTAATCGTGCTGTCATCAGTATAACAATAAATGCAACCAGAGGCTAACATATCAGTAATCTGAATTAGAAACAGAATTAATTAAAAAATTTAATCTATTCATCTTCACAATCATGTTTATAATGTAATATTAACTATCTCTAGCTCGTGACTACGGTTGTATTAATGTAGACTTGATCTATCCTTCGGAAATAATATTTTTTTCTGGGTGTGAAATACGCTAATCTTTATCTAGAATTTTGTGAAATTTCATAATGATCGATTGCATACTTGAGGTTTGAAATTATTACACGCAAAAAAACTCACTACCGCATTTGTAAAATTATATCGTTGCATTTTATATTTAAAAAGTTAACTTCCAGTAGATTATCATAAGTTCAAGACTGGTTGATATAATAGTAGCGTACAATTTCGCAGTCCGTTGCTAATTCAGAATGTAATCATTCTTATATAATTACTTGATATAGGTAACCTAAGTTATTATGTGTTATTGACAAAGATGATACCTCTCCACTTTACAATTCTTCGACTAAATTAATCATTTTAATGTTGCGACATTATAATGAAATAAGAATATATGTGTATTCAGATGTTGGAAAAATACGTTTAGTCTAGATGTTTTGTTCAAGAGAACAATAAAATAATGATATACCACCACAGGTTTTGCGTCATATATTTTCTAGTGAATAAAAATATTTACACAGACTATGTGTATATGTGTGTACCATATTTATGAAATTACTTTTAAAAGTATTGAATAACAATAAACTGCTGACATTTTCAACAAAATTCTTTCTTACGAAATTGACTATATCCGCCTTCCATAATTTTCTCATGTTATTAATAGTTACGTTATGGTTTGACTCACGCGACAAACTAATAGAAAGCTGCTAATTTAAGGCAATACCGCAGAGGTAAACAAATATTTATATAATGCTTTTAAATGCATTTGTGGTTGACAACTCCTGCGCATCCAGTAGGGGCGCACACACGCGGCCGTTGAACCTGCGCGGTGACGCTCCGGGTACCGTTAGCAAAATGAAGCAAAATTATATTTGTTGCGTTTTATGTGAACGGAACCTATGGACATCAATTACGACAATTGCATTAAGAACTTGATTTTAACCGTATATTTTAAGAGAAGTAAACAAATCAGGTAAAGAATAAAAATCAAATATTTGGTAAAGTAAATGATATTGTATGTAAGATTATAGTACTATATAGAGACGAGTCATATATGCGATGTCTGTAATTTATATTTATCACACAAGATCATCGATATATTTTATTCCATAGCTATCGTGTGTTCTTATCTCAGAAATGCATGATTTTTATTTTTTTATCCATGTAATATTCTATATAAAGCATTGATTAAATTTATTTTATAAGCATTGATTTTTATCGACTAATCAATAGAAAAATTACAAAATTAATGATAAGAAATTGAAAACCGATATTTTGAAAATGCTGATATTATTTGATATCAATTATTTAGTAACTAATAAGTTATTACTAAATAACTTTTGTTTTAGGTTTCCGGCGTATTTATCGTCTATAAAATCATTATTTGATGTATACTTAAATAATTTGGTGATTACAGTGGTGATTGTTTTTTTAATATGTGTCATTTGGGAATCAACCAGTATATATTCAACAACCTAGAAGATCTCAGGCCAATATCACAGGGATGGGTAGTGATAGGCTGTACAAGTAGTTCCCTTGGTGGCTTGCAATGGGTACAAATCAGTCATTGTGTCTTGTTACGTTTTGAAAAAAACATACCTAAAACGAATGTACAGAATCATCGTCGATTGTACAATAATATATATATTTCAACCGCAATGCCTGCTTCTTTTTAATTTTACATAATAATTTAGGTTTGAAAATAAATTGGGTCATTTTACATGTAAACGCTACTCAGTGGTGTGTGCTGACATCGTTTTCGACACTTATGTCCACTGGTAATCATAAAGAAAATTGATCTTTTTGTTACACACATTTAAAGATTAATTTAGCTTAGCAGTATATGTTTGTGAAGAATGTTCTCCAATACTCCGCCACCGCAGGCTTATTATGCGCGTAACACTACGTCGTAATACCTTGCTTTGAATTCATAAAATTTGTGTCGTAAGTATACAGTGATAAGGTTAAATTCCGTGTAATATGACTCAACCGTTCCGTTTTTTCCAGAACGTTCGGCAGGTTTCGCGTTTTAAAATTGTAAACAAACATACGCAACAGGTAGATTGTGATAGAGGACTAAAGGAAGTTAGGGAAAGTTGGATGTTAAAAATAGACTACATTTTTGTATCTTATTTTAGGTATATTTATTTTGTATGTTTAAAACCATAATTATTACGACGTACAATTTGGAAATATGACTGTAGAAGTTAATTTCTGGAGACTTTACAATTATATTATAGGTTATGACTTATTGTTATTAAGTTATAATTACAAAGTGGCGGGAAATTGCTATATCTAACTGAAGTTTCGGAAAGTTGTCCGATTTAAGGTATTGAAATTGCTTTTTTAATCTTAACTTAATAATTGAAAAATGGGAATGATGATGGGAAATCAATAGTAGACAGGATATATAACTATTAACTTTAATCTGCGTATTAGAGTTCAGAACACATAATAAATACAATAATTCAGATTGAAATTTTAAAAACTAAGCACAATATTTATTTAAATCATTAAATCATTTTGGGGCGAGGCAATGTAAAGTTTTACTTCAATAAAAGCCCGCTGTTTTGCATAGCATAACGTATACTAGTTTAATGGGCAGTGTAGGAATTATAGTAAGCTGTTTCAGTGATGTTGGTTTCGAAAATTCCGTCGTGTGTTGATAAAGGGCGATGGGTTGGCGGTAATATTAACAGTAACATAGTTCTACCTAAGTGACTAAAATATTAAGGTACCTACTAACATTCGTTATGTTCTGTTTAATTTTTTGATAGGTTTGAACCCTGCAATATACCGCTTTTGGTAATAGAAAACACTTTGTTATTATTATATTATTCGTTCACGTTCAGTTATTTCACATAAACTATATATATTACTAGTCTCTGCCCGCGACTTCGTTCGCGTTCTCAATAGGAAAAAACATGCCGTTTTTGAAATATTTTTCATCTGTGCTCCGCTCCTATTGGTCTTAGCGTGATGATATATAGCCTATAACCATTCTCGATGAATGAGCTATATAACACTGAAAGAATTATACAAATCGGACCAGTAGTTCCTGAGATTACCCAACAACGTCACAACATCACAACGTCACAAACTCACAAACTTTACCTCTTTATAATATTAGTATAGATGTAAGTGAACTGTTCATACCCATATTACCAATAATATTTCTCTTTAATTCCAGTAGATATACATTTGTAAATTAACACACTGTGCAAATGTTATCTTAATGAACGACTCTACATCTACCTACGACATAGCATTCGACCGTAGCATGATTATACCCTGTCGCCTCGATTGGGGCTGTAATTGAAATGAATTGAATGATTGCTGACATGATACTTACCATTGCGGTGCCATCATAGTTCTTTTAGTTTTGTCTTACCAGTCGAGACTCTATATTTTTTATTTGTTTTTTTTTTTTTTTATTATAAGGATGAAAAGTGACTGCATTGTACACGTGGCGTCTATTGGACTTGCTGTGTAATGGTCGGAATTCCGTTGAACGCAATCGTTTCCTCTTAATACACTGCAAGATATTGTCAGGATGAAATAATAGTTTGCACATAATTTTACACAGAATTTAAGTCAGCTATGTGCGTGATTCAAACACGCGACCTCTTCTTCAAAAGTAATATTTCTTACCACTGCACTACGAGATCTGTCATAGTTACATGCGTTGTTTTCAAACTCTACATAGCTCAATATGCAGTCCACAATGTATTATTTATTTTATTAGGAAAACTACACTCAGTTTTTTTTTACTATATGGAAGTACAAGGGGAAACATGTGAGAATTGTTTAAGAACTGTGTTGAACAAAAATGAGGAATTATTAACAGAGACTTTCAATAAGACCGTCTTACAATTGTCAATAATGAAATATTAAATCATGTTGTGTTATTGAAGTGAAACTTCTTTAATGGGAGAGCTTTGAAATCTAATTGAAAACCTTTCTGTATGACGAAAAATGGTGGTAGAAAACACAGTGTCGGGTAGTGATAAAAACACTGGTTTTGGTCTAATCACCGAAGTTAGATAATGTCGAGCGTGGTCAGTACTTGGATGGGTCACCGTCTGGGAACACCGCGTCACGTTGGCTTTCTGTTGTATTTTTTCCATTCAAATGTTCCCTGTATTACAAAAGATTCACTTCTATCGTGTGTCCTTACGACACATCTTCTTTTGTCACAATTGGTGTTATAAATTACTATCATTATTCTGTTGTTTGGTAATTTTTTGTAACATAATTGCGACAGAGACATGACAATGAATTGAACCTTCGTTATTCGTATCGTTACTTTGAGTGGAAGCGACGCGAAGTGCACATCTCGTTCACATCTATTGGTTTTTGTATAGCGCTTGCTCGTTTACGCGTTACGATGACTCCTGTTGATCTTTGTCATTAATAAAAAATGTTATTTATTGCGTAGGCAAAATGCGTTACATTATTTGTACTTATATATTAATAATCACCTATATACAAACACTAAATAATTTTGAGACGGAACCTCTTCATTAACTCCACACACGATGCTATCTACACAGGTTTTATTATTCATAAACTTACAAATTGCTAGCAGCCGTTCCGTTCATTAATTTACGCTAGAAAGAATTGCCCATTAATTAACTGAGGGGTTTTTAAGTTTTAGACCCGCTACACCCGATAAGATATCGTGAGATTTGACTCAACCTCTCTCAGCCACTGCTAATCTAATGCGAGATCTTTTAAAGTTTGTGTTTTGAGTTTTAATGTGTTGGATTTATGAAAAAAAAAATACAATTTTGAGATTTTCTTTTTAATTTAACTTTTTTACTATACATGGATTTTAATATGTAGAAGAACTGTGTCAAATTTCGACAGGTTTTAGTGTAGACATATGTGTATATCATCAGCCTGTAAGAAACCCACCGCAGGGCCATAGGTCTTTTCCCGAAGGATGGTATGAGCGTAATCACCACGCCAGCCCACGACGTATTGGCGATGTCAAACTCTGAGAAATCCACAGTTCTTTATTTTTGCCAGATATAATAAATAGTACTACAAAAACATTTCTCAGGTTCAGGTTTCCTCACGATGTTTCCTTCACCGTCATTAGATACCGTTACCAATTTTAATTAGTAAATGTACGCGAATTCCGAAAAATTTGTTGGTATATGCCGGGGTTCGAACCTGCAGACATCGAATATGTATGCTTTAATATCGATCTGATCAGATCTGATTTTTCACACTTTTACACTATTTTCTGCTGGAAAAAAATACGTAATATACGCCGAAACCAGCTCACCGCCCCGTACGGAATTTAGTGATTTTCAGCTTGACACCTCCCCTCTAAACCCGTTACGTAATTAATGGACCCCCCTTGACAAATATTCATCCAACATCATAAACTTTCTCAATTATAATATCATTAGGATCTTGTCTATTAGTTATTGCAATGTTAAAATTGATCGAAGCTAATAAAATATACCTATATTACTTAACATTTTAAAATGTTCTCTAAATATCGCTTTCGATAAAACGTTTACCGTTTTTTATATACAAAACGTTAATAAAATTTAAAAAAATGCTACTAGCAATACAGGTACACTTATCAACACAAGTGTTACTTATTATTTTTATTGGATAATAGCTGACCCGTGTAACTTCGTCTGCACCAAATCGATCATTATCGGTTTCAATTATATTTTTAAACGCGAAATATCTCTATAAACCTAACTATCGATTGCAGTGACATCTACCGCTTTCAATTGTAAATCCGAACTATACAGGGACGCACTCAAAAATATACCCAGTTGTATGTGAGAATGTGATTTTCTTTTTTTTCTCATTTTAAAGAAGTATAAAACTTAACAGTACTATTATATTTCATTAATTCATTACAGACTTGTATCAGCTAGTCTATGGGATATCAACCCATAACTTTGTTTGCGTTTTTTGTTATCTTAACAATATATCTATACTAATATATAAAGCTGAAGAGTTTGTTTGTTTGTTTGTTTGTTTGTTTGTTTGTTTGGTTGAACGCTATGATCTCAACAACTATAGATCCGATTTAAAAGTTTCTTTTAGTGTTAGGTAGCTCATTTATCGAGGATGGCTATAGGCTACATATCATCACGTTAAAACCAAAAGGAGCTGAGCACTAATGAAGAATGTCTCATTCGGGCTACTTTGGAAGCTTCCGCTGCGTGTTAATGTCAGTATTATACGCGTTGCCATGGTAACGCGATAACATTCTATCAAAAATATTTTCATGGTTTATTTTGTATTCCTATTCAAAAAGTATATTCTACGTTAGTTTTGTTTTCGGTTTTTAATTATACGTGTTACATTTATATCGCAAACATTTCTTAAGTTTATTTTGTGTTGTTATTCAGAAAGTTTAGTAGTAATAATATTCGTCCAATAATACAGTCGAAGGAATTAATCCATACAGCCAATTCTGAAGTTGTCAATATAGTTAGTTTTCTTCTATGTCCAAGTTAATGTAAAGGAATAAGCGCCGAATCCTCTACATAATATAACGTAATTTTTTATCTTCTTAATCTTCAAGACCATAGAATTAATGCTTCATGGTTTTATTTTTCATTCATTTCACTTATGCAAAATAAACGAACGATATTATATAATACGCAACCAATTTCTACACGATATAGAATCATGTAACACAATATTATGAAAAAAATATAAAATCCACTACCTGACAGACTGAAATCCCGCCAAACACTCTTAAAAAACTCTATTCTACATTAGTTTTGTTGCCAATTTTTTATTTGTGATATATTACGTATTATAAAAGTAAAGTGAGTGTAATTTATATTAGAATAAATTATTTTTGGTGAATAAAATCTGTGATGCTACAAACATGAAATTTTTTTTTAACTCTGTCGATATGTCTGTTTTTTTTATCTGTTCCTGGTAATTTCCGAAATGACTGGACCTATTTGAATATTTTTTTCTTCTTAGAAATGACTACGCTTAACAGCTTCACCGGACTACAAGTAATATTTGAACGGGAATTCTACGGGCAAATAAGTAACTAATTAGCTGTTTTATTTAATATTGTTCGATAATGTGTAGCTTCATATTTTCATTATTTTCTTATATAGTGTGAGCACTGAGGGTGATATATAGTTTAAAATTCCAGTTATGTGGCTGATCATAATCCCATCCCATTCGATACACTATTAGTATTAACATACATAATGTACACGTTACCTGTTACAGTAGATGATGTGCGTGTGATACAAATATTTTTGAAATAGTATTATTGTAATTTACACTAGATGTGTAATCACAATTTTAAATTTATTTAATATATTAAAAAAAACGCGTGCGACGCCGTGGGTAACAGCTAGTATGATATATAGGGAAAATATAAAAAAAAAAATATTAAAAGCATACTTTGCTTGTGAAATTTCTTTGTAAACGGTGTTATTCACTTCTCCATCCTTACGCCTACGCACTAC
The DNA here is from genome assembly GCA_014332785.1 of Antheraea mylitta. Classification (NCBI taxonomy): domain Eukaryota; kingdom Metazoa; phylum Arthropoda; class Insecta; order Lepidoptera; family Saturniidae; genus Antheraea; species Antheraea mylitta. The sequence goes on from JACEII010000114.1 coordinate 922,090, forward strand.
ACCGCTTGCCTCACTTAACGCATCACTCATCGTGTAGTCATTATAAAAATCATAGTTTCATGTGGCTTTATTATCAATACAATAAAGCTGTCGCAATATTTTTAGACCAACAGATAAATCAAAAATAAATTATTGAAACTTGAAATGTAACGAGTAGTTTCTGTGTGTAGCCTAGATAACGACGGATTTCTATAATCTTATTTCTATAAATTATTACAAAATTTAATGCTTTAAATTAGTGTTTTTCAACCTTATCTATGACACGATCCGTTTAGTATGAAAAAATATCCACCCGTTGCTTTTTTCCATGTATTTTATTGTGTGACAAATAATCAATGCAACATAGTTATTCATTTTAAAAATTAGTCCGGATACATACATAAGAGTTCTCATAAGTTTATTTTTTGTTAATTTGATACAAACGTTTAAGATTCAAGAGACCTCATACGTTTTTTTTTTTAATTTAATACAGATGATTATGTCCTTTAGTTAAAATTTTCTTAATAAATCTTTTAAAACTTTATTGTTTTTTCAGCAGTAGCTTTTCCAACCTTTTGCAACTCCAATATAGAAGCTTCGTGATCCCCCTAAAGAGCGACCCACCAGGAGGTCACGACTTTGGAAAACACAGTTTTAAATAAATTGAAAAAATTACCACTTTTGTGCAAGAGTTTACTCAGAAGCGACTCACGGATAGGTGAAAGTGCTCAGCGTGAAAGCGGTCGTGTAGCACCGTTTCTCGGTATCCGTTTGACGTACAGGAAAACGATATGAAAGCATTTCTTGTTGTTGTTATTTTCCTTCATAGCAAGCGGTATCTTAACGCTTCAAGTGAGTTAAGTCGTATAAGAAATGATATTCAAACGCCTTTTGAATAACCCATTTTAGATATACGTGGATTTATACTGTTTACAAATGAATCCATAATTTGTTTACCAGAAAAAAAAAAACATTTCCACGAATAGCAGATGTACAGAAAAATATAAGACGCGAATAACTGTCATAATTCTATTGTGTAAGTTTTTATACAATTATCTAGTCGTGAAGTCACAATTGTCTTAATTAATTCGAGATTTTTAATTTAGCTGGTTAACTTGTACTGGTTCTTGGAAAGGTTGGTACGAGACCATCGAACGAAAGTTTCGCAATTTTGCTTCAAGGGTTGACAAATGAATTATTGAACCCAAAAAAAATACAACGATGTGAAGTTAATTAATATATATATAAATATATAAATCCAAGCTGCAAATTGATAGCTGAATCATCTGAATCAAAGATAGTATTATAATATCGTGGCGTAACCATACCTTGAACTTAAACTTACTGTCGAATAAGTAATTTCAAAAGAAGCCTAACATAATTCGAAATACACACGAGTAAGTGAGATAGATTAAGTTATATTTACTTTTGCTTCTTAGTAATTAGTCATACAACTATAAATTGGATATTTGTGCTAAATTTATATAATATATCGATGATGGGAGTTTACTTTCAGTATGTAATTATTACAAGTATACGTATAGTCTTCGTCAAGCTTTTTAACCCCTCTGAAGTAGATGCGCAGAACACAAATATTGGTATCAGACGGACGTAGTGAGGTAAAAGGGGAGTAAGCTCGCCCGCGCGCTGTCATACCACTGACTCCCTCCTCCAGTAATGCTGACCAAGCCTGACTCCGTTCCTTCCTACTTCCAAGTCAGCTTCCCTCATCACTCACTACATACACCCAGACAGTCAACCTCCGTTCCTCTTTCGCGCCGGTCGATTCAATTTTATATATTTTTTTTATTAAAGTCGTTTACTAAACCCAGTATAACAGCGCGTACCTTGCCCCCTATTGCATCCACGTTGACACATGTATCCTGTCATTGCTAGTTGCAGTACAGTCGCATTCAGAAGTTATGTTATGTTGTTATGTTATGCATAGTTTTTTTGTTGTTTGTTTGTTTGCTAATTACATGTTATAGCTATTTTCGTTGTTTTCTTTTTCTTATACATTTGTCATTATTAGATGATCCATCTACTTCGAAAAATGATGTTTTAATGAAAGGTGCTGTTTATTTTATTTTTATTGCAAATTATTTATTTATTATGAATATATTTTATTCACAATAACGGTATTGTAACACGCATAAAGTTTGCTCAATATATGCTACTTGATATGTCTTACAGGTAGAAATAAATAATGTATAAAGAGGAACATTCAATTAAAATAAGCGATCACCCAAAACTCACATACCAGGTGATTAAATGTTATTTAGATTTAATTATAACTGACAAATACATAATGTGGCGAATTATTAATATTTTAGCTTTATCTATTACTTTATCATCATTCAGATCGTCCATTTTTAGTTTTTACTGTTATTCAATTACACCAGTAATGATTAATTTTTTTTTGTTTTTATCTCAAATTCTTTACAATTCTTTTATATGTCTATATATCTTGTATGTATGTCTGCTCAATTCATATAAACAGGTTTTCATAAAACAGCTGTCAAACCGTTTACAAGACACAATCGGAATCAAACTTTCATTTCACATACACAAAATCTTTGGAAAGTAGCAACATAGTCGTTTTATTGATACATTTTTGTTACTTAATGTAACAGGCAAGTATTTACTTACTGTCATACTTCATTAGGACCAGATATACTGTGCATATAATATCGAGACAAGTTAAAGATTAATAAACGTATATGTTAAATTGTTATAATAATATTGTGAATTTGTTTTGTGTTCTTGACTGTACTAAACGCTAGACTGGACTTAAAGCTATATTCTCAAAGGCCAAAAACGATGACTCGGACTGTACATATGTCATTAAATTTTTATGCTATCCCTTTCTATACAAAAACAGAATGCATCGAAGCGATAACTGACCAATCATCCGTTAATAAACGCAGGGACAGACGCGTACCTTCTATCTAAACATATATTAAGAATGAGTCTATAATTTTTAGACTTTTGTGAATAAAATTGTTGTCATTTTTAGAAATGCCTGTCTGTTTGTTTGAACACGTATCGCTGCTAAAGTACTGCGTTCACGATAAAACTTCAATAGGAAAATCATACAGCATATCCTTGAGTACTACTTAGTTTTTGCTTTATTAAAATCGGTTTACTCCATCAAAAGTTATTGTAATTTTAATGACGACGCGACTTAAATACGAGCAAAAAGTAGACAAGTAACCGGACATTATTAATCACTGTTTTTAACATCAGGTACAAATCGGTGGTGGTCCTGCAAACAAAGAGCAGAAGGGTACAAATCCACGATAGCGTTTCACATGCTATAGTGGCAATATCTAGACACAGCGACACCTGTGTCTACTGTACCGACGTGACTGACGATGCGATAAGTAGGTTCATTCGTCGGGCCGTGGACGCTCCGGCACGGGATATTGTGGATTACAACCTAAAAATGGCCATAAAGAATGGAAATTCAAGCGCTATAAAAATAATAACGTCGTTAAACTAAAAAATAGTTAATAATAATTAAACAGTTAATATGTTAATTTTAATAAATTACTAATGATAATAAATATATACATATAAATATATGTATATATATATACGATTTTTACGTAAAAAAAAAAATCTACATATAAGCAAAAAAAAGGTACGGGCCAAGAGTCTGCAGACTAGAACAAATTAAAAAAAACATCAGGTTCATGCGGACGGAGTCATGGGCACTGCTAGTATAGTATATAAACAAAGAATAATCTGAAAACAGGTATGCGGGCTTGTTTCTGGTCCGTGTATCGTAAGAATTTTTGGTATTTACGTCAAGCTTTGTTGAAAGGGCGCCGTGAAAGATGTCCCTCACGCTTCGTTGGATCGCTCCAGTCGACCGCAATTTACTTGTCCCTTTTTTACTTTTAATAGAAAAACCGTGTTCCTCGTATGTCTTATTTCACCTTTTATATGTTTTATACGGACTTTTACGCTACACGGGTGTCTTCGTATCTGTGTCATTTAGAAGTGTGCTTTTTTTTTTCAAATACTTGGACATCTCAATATATGTTTGTACTCTACTATGAAAACTGGTCATCCCTGGTAAAACCAGGTACATTTTCTTAGGTAATAAATCGTGTTAGGTTTTGCAACAAAGTCCCAAAGTATATTACCGACTTGTCGGACTCTAGCGCCATGTTTTGGTGTCAATAGGCTATTATAGAGTGAATCAATGTGTGAACGATGGTGATATCTGGATTTTACTCCTCTGTGTATCCACGAAAAATGATTGTACCGTGTAATGTAATTTAAAATACATATTTGTTAAAAAGTTAAAGCAGATCAAGTTTCTTTCCGGTTCTTCTTGATGACTGGGTTTTTTTTCTCGAACTGTCTACGCTATTAACCTAACAAGGTCTTAACAGCTTCACCGGACTACGATGACTAGGTTGTTTTCCAAACCAGTGGTAGTTTCATAAGCACCTTATTGGGGTATAAATTGAACAAAGTAATTTTGATTTATGTATTACTTTTAAGACGTGGGATATTCTTCTCATTTGGATCGCATATAATTATATCTTCGTTTTCTGCTTTCCTAGATGTTATATAATATTTTTTTATCATAATTGATTCAGTGTCTAAAGTCAATCATAGGAGTAGTCATAATACTTAAAAAGTAAAATAAAATAGTTAATATTTTTACACTTTGCGTTGCTTTTTTGTTTTGATATTTTTTGCCTGACATATTTGTAAAATGGAATGTTTCATCATCTTATTTATTGTAAGCTAATAAGGTAAGAACTATATCAGTCTTAAGGTCATTGCCAAGTGTCGCGGTCGTCGTATGATTCAAGGCCTAGGACGGTCTCGGAAGAGCCGTCGCCGCCGCCACCCGGTCCGCCTAAATGACGCGTAAATATCATGTGGAGTAATTGCGAAGGTCGCTTTCGGATATAAAAACGTAATTTAGGGATGAGATTACACTAGAAAGATCTATATATTCAAGGCATTAAATTACTTATGGAACCCAAAATTGAAAACAGTTAGTATGCTGTACGCCTGTGAGAATTTATACCATTTTGGTGTGAATATAATAAAAAAAATTCTTAACAGATTTTGACCGCTTCGAACCGAGTCGAAATAGTTTGTATAAAATTTTGTTTGAATACATATATAAGTTATATATGTTGGTCCAATGCCCGTTCTACCAATGCTATTAACTAAAAAGCAAAACAATATGACTAAAAAGCTGCGTTCTACCGTCAAAAAGTATTTGTAACCAATAAAAGACGTAGTGAGAACGGAGTGGGGTTTAGGATTGTCCGCATCTTCCTACGCGCACGAGAACACACACTCACGAGGTCCACGACTTCGCCTCTTCTACGCGACGATGCGTCGCACCAGCGCCGCCTCTTCCCGACCGGCAACGGCATCGGGGAGACCGAAGAAAGGCCCTTCTAAGGGCCAACCAGCCGCCACGTCTACACGACGCAAAACCACGACTACCAGCCTGTTCACGGAACCAGAAATCCCTTGCTCAACGATGACCCCTGTAGTGAATATTGAATTCCGCTCTCCAGAGCAGATTGTGGAAGAAGAACGCCACCTGAAATACTCGGATTATTTTGGCTATCCAGAAGAAGACCTAGAACAACCGGACAATCCAGTGTATCCGGAACCAGACGCTGAGGCCTCACCACGAAGGAGCTCTAGCCTGCTCGGCATACCAACGGAACTACAAGACATCCTACAACAAGAGCCTGAACCCAGCGTCGCACCCGAGACGGGGACGTTCGAAGGCGACTTATCCACCTTCGCCGAGTTGTTTTCAACCCGGGCCCTGTCTGGGGAGCTGAATCGCTGGATAGCGCTAAATTTTCGCATCCTACGGGAAGAAAATGACGGCTATTCACCTTGCGACGAAGATTTAAACGCACTAATGTCTCCTATGAAGTCAAGATTAACGCTTCTAGAAATCCCTGACGAACAAATCGAAGAAATATCCAGAACACGACGCCGCAAACGCGACGAAACCGAGTCCGAGCAAATTCCTGTTTCACTAGACGCCCACGCACTTGAAAGCGAGATCAAGAGGTATAAGCCCCTCTCGCTCGCACAGAGACAGCCAATCGAAGAAAGAGACGGAGCTATACCGCACCTGCTGTCTCTGCCTGAGGAACCCTAAAAGCTATACCTGCGGGAAGCCTTGATGCGACACAGACTTCTACAGCCACACCGCATCAGACATCCTATGCCGCTATGGCGGCTAAATCTGTGCCGTCACCACTGAGATCCGGAGGAAACGCTGCGACATCGAGCGCGACGTTCAAACAACGTAGCCCTCTGATCGTCGTTGAGAGCCTGCCCGACTGGCCAGAGTATCTCCTGCGACTAGAGGGCTTGCTGGGACGCACACCGAACACGCGCTCGTATAGTCGCGGGGTTCGCTTCCTCCCCGAAAACTATGAAGAACATCACATTATCAATGGATACCTGGAAAAACTAGACGGGGTGAGCTGGTTCACCTACTCCCCCCGCGCAGAAAGAAGCCTCAAGGTCGCGATACGCGGCTTACCTATGAATACCGACCCAGAGAAAATCACCGAAACCCTCCAAGACAAGGGCTTCGAACCGGAGTACACCCGAGTCATATAAGGAAGAAATGGTAGACCTGGGTGCATCTACCACTCCTCCTTGCGAAGAACACCAGGCCTCATACCGGCCATTTATAACGTAGAAGAGCTCCTGCGTATCAAGACAACAATTGAAGCATGGCGGGGGAGGAGTGGCCCGGCACAGTGCCATCGGTGCTAACAATTCAGGCACTCCTCCCACCACTGCCACCGTCTGATAGCCTGTGTAAGGTGCGGGGGCCCACACTATGCAACAAACTGCGACCGCCCTCAAGGAGAGCCAGTCTCCTGCGCAAACTGCGGGGGGCCTCACCCTTCCAACAACGCATGCCCCGTCTTCCGCCGCGAAGCGAGAAATCGCCGAGCAGGAACCGCTGCCCGGTCTGGCGACGCCGGACAGCGAAAAGAAAACGCCAGCATAGCGCCCACGATGCTTGAAGCACCGGCGTCAAGGAGCCTGATGGCCCCCGCCAATGACCCCGGTCATACAAGAAAACCCAAGACCAGAAGTCCGAAAAAAGGAGGAAAGCAAGAGAAGGAAGCCACCCAATAGCCAGCCTCACTAGCCTCCCCTGAGAAAATCTGTGACGCAGTCATGACGATCCTAGCCTCCGTAGAGAACACCAAGACGATCGAACAATGTCTGAGGGCTCTGCAAACTCTACAACAACAAGATGGCCAGACCTCACAGCCGAAATCCGCTTACAAGAAGAAAGCCAAATAGTCGCCAACACTCCGCCATAAGGCGTCGAAGAAGCCCAGATAATTAAATCAATAGACGCTCCCGTTATAGTCGGGAGGCGAGCGAAACCTCCGCAAGAGGGGTGACCCTGAGACGGATTTCCCGCACCCCTTCAGGGGGAGCGAGAAGATTGCGAGAGAGAGAGTGGGGTTCAGTCTTACTCGGATCGTTGGACCCTTCACATTTCAGTAGATAATATCTATCTATAGGTATTCGATAGTGTAGTGCTGTGTCTGCTGTTTAGGGTAAACGATTCTATTATTAAAATCTAATTGGTCTTGAGTGACTGGTCAATTAAATGACAGAAAGGACGTCATCTATGATTGATGTCATACCTTTATAACTACTGCCCGCAACGTCAGTAGCGGCATATATAATACTAGCCTCTGCACGCGACTTCGTTGTTCGCGTGGAATAGATACTCTGGGCTAACACGCAGCGGAAGCTCTCAAAAGAAAAATAAATCCTGATTTTAAGCATTCTTTATTGGTGTTCCGCTCTTATTGTACTTAGCGTGATGATATATAGCCTATAACTATCCTGGATAAATGAGCTATATAACATTGAAAGAATTTTTCAAATCGGACCAATAGTTCCTGAAATTACCCCCTACAACGTCACAACGTCACAAACTCACAAATTTTACCTCTTTATAATGTTAGTATTGAAGTATATTGAATTTACGTTGGCTTCGACTACACATACAGCGTAAATATAATTTTTTTCTAATTAATTTTGTTTGACTTTCAAAAAAAAAATATAGGAACAGTAAGAGGAGCCACTGGTGTCCAATTAAGAAATTTCGTCTTGAAGTTAAGGAATTATCAAGAAAATCTAGACAGTATAAAATGTAGAGGAGGATGTGTGGGTATAAAAATAAGAGACAGAGAGACTAGGAAAGTATTTAGGAATCGGTTTATACATCTGTTTTTGGACTATAAAAATTATAAAATATATGAAAAATATGTTTAAACAGGACGTCTACGGTTCCATTAATTCGTTTTAATTTTTTGGTATCCCAGATTGACGTCTAAAAATTGTTGACCCATCTACTTCCCTTATGTATTCTAATTTTTAGGTGTCTTTTTAATTGTAAATCGTTGAATTCACGGGTAAAGTTACAAGGCCATATGGTAATGGTGTGGAGAGTCATTTTTTATAACCTTAAACTGATATTAAAGCCAGTAAAACAATAAGTTAATATAAAAAACGCATGTGGTCCAAGATACTGTGGCGATGGCGCCACACATTTAGTAGCGCGATCCGCAGCCCGCTACGACGTCAGTCGTTTACGCCACTGTCTTGTTCGGATCATATTATGTCAAAACTAATAAACAATATCAAAAGTAATACGTGCATTATTTATCACCACACACGCAGTCCTAACAGTAAAATACTAATTATTCTATTTTTTTTATCGCTATTTGTAAAGACCTGGTTATTATATATATATAAATTTACTTCAAGCTTTTTTAGGTGTGGGTGTATCTGGAGATGTATATTTCGTGTGAGCCCGGTTGGATCAATGAAAGTCAGTATTTCCGAATAATCAAAAACTATATTAATTTCACACAGTCAAGCTAATTACATATAACAGCAGATTTAACACACGTATGTTTGCCTATACGGCTACAACCGGCCTGGTTACGTATGTACATTTTATATTGGAACGGGAAACGATAAGTGGACTTTGTCCCCTACATACCTATAGCGTGCACTCTATAGATATGCAAGTGTGCCCCTACACTTTTTAACATTTTTGAGTTTATAAAATACTCATATTTTTTGACAATATCGTAAAATTTATTTTTATAATTTAATTTTTTAATTTTCCAAGGAAATTGAATTTCAAATGGACAACAAATATAGTCGAATTATCTTTCAGGTCATCCATATATAACCTGTAAAATGTCTTTTTTTATTCTGACTCACCATGACTTATATATCAGGCCACGTTAATGAAATCATTGTTCTGTGTTCGAAACCTAAGGCGTGTGAAAAATATCGACGTTTGGAAGTAGCTGAACATCAATATAAAATAACCCTTTACACATATACATACAAGTCAAGGTAATAAAAAGCTAGGAGAAATAGGCTTTAGGACGCGGCCACAAGCGACGGAGGCTTCATAAAAATTCGCTAATTAAACAAAATAATTGTTGTTTCTTGATTGCGTAATCAAAACTGTTATAGCATAGACAATGTCTCTTCTTCCGTAAACGTGCTTTCGGTTAAGAAAATTGTCTATTACGACTCACACCTCCTTATTATCTACGTGTCTTATAAATTCCTATTATAACCTAGCTGTGCCCACGACTCCGTCCGCCTGGAACCTAATATTAAAAAGAGTGGTTAATAAAATCATCTGAATGTATTAAGTCCATTTATCTACTTTTCTCTTGTATTCAAGCGCGTCCTCAATAAAATCACAAGTTTTGATAGAATTACCCATTTATAATGAACCCAAGAATAGATGTTACTCGAGGATATACTTTATGATTTTCTTGATTTTATCGTGAACGCAGTACTTTAGCAGTGATGCGTGCCCATACAAATAGACAGATAGACAGACTGACATTTCTGAAAATGATCGATATGTATTTTATTACATATATCAAAATTCCTGCATTTTTTGACAAAAAATTAAAAACTACAGACACGTTAAATTTACATTTTTATGTATATAGATAGATTGTATATAACTAGTAATCAGATACCAATGTCATTCAAATTAAATTACAGCTTAAACCTCAATGAAAATAAAATATAGCTTAGCGTCTCCTAGTTGTGAGTTATAATTGATGGATAAATAGTATATAAACTGTCTGGATAAATACCTGTGTGCTAAAGTTTATATTGAACTACCAAACGGTATTCCAGCTTTTTCATATACATTCATTTATACTAGTGACGGCCAGCGACTTCGCCTCCTTTCGTAACTTTATTTATGATACATATTTGCTTATTATATGTAGGGGGCAAACGGACAGGCGGCTCACCTCATGTTAAGTGATCTCCGCCACTAAGTGACCACCAGCAACACCAGAGGAGTTGCAAGTGCGTTGCCAGCCTATGTTTGGGCGAGGACAAGTGAATGGAAGGGGGAAGTGGGTCTCCGGCACTCTCACTGACCGAACGAAACGCAATAATACAAGCACTGTTATTTTACGTCGGTTTTCTGTGAGAGGGTGGTACTACCCCGGACGAGTCTACCCATTCATGCTGAAACCAGTTACAGCTTAAACGTGGCTCTACCACTACAATTCTAATTGCTTTATGCATATATATATGCATGCATACGAGTATAAGGTATACTTCTAAGAATTTTCATGAAAATCTGTTCAGTCATTTTGTACGAGAAATTATTAAACATCTTTCTATTTTAGCAATCATGATTACTTATGCTGTATCTCTATATTTACCGTATTCGATATTATACAGAGGTTATCTATTAAGAATTCTAAATATTGCAGAGTGCTATTCATTATTAGCGGACTCTTCTTCTTTATTTTTGGCAACCAGTCTTCTATTTTGTAGACTTTTACTGCCATTGTTAAATGAGTAACGATATTACAAGTTTCTTGATATAATTTCCTTGAATTAACAAGATGATGGCCATCTTGTTAGAACTATCCTGGGAGTTTTTGTGGCAACTCAGAATCCATGCTTTGTGGTATTATTTCTGATCCACTTCACTTGTGCACAATAACTAAACTATAGTATGTAAAGTACCATCAATATTACACAATATAGGGCCAAATAACACAAGATTATATATAAAATATAAATACCACTACATGGCATTTCAAGATCCCGTCAAAAACTCCAGATATAACGCTTTTGTGGAATTTAGTTAGCGGAGTCGTAAAAAATAATACCCGGCCTGACATTCTCTGACGATGTAGTGACCTTTGGGCTGGAAACAATTTTGTCTCTTTTACCACACTTTTATTAACTCAGTCTCTTGTATGATGTCCGGATGACATTTAATAAGTGATTTCAAGGCAAGATAATGTGGAAAAATAACGACAACAATTTCTAGAACACGCTAAAAGTATAAAATCATTTGTCTAAATATAATAATATATTATCATATGGATTTTCTAGGTTATACCTAGAAAATGTGTACTGTAATTTATATCACTATTCAAGATCTTCTAAGTTTTTGTTACCTAAATAGTTTAACTAACAATTTTATTGTAGTCTAAATAATGTAAGCCTATAGATAAGTACTTTCATCAACACTCATCAAAAAAGTCTAAGCAACATGTACTAATTTAAATTTTAGGATGGGTCTTCACATTATAACGTTGTATTTTATTTTTAAAATAATATCTTTAGGGTTCTATGATGTAAAAATAACAGCTGTTGTCTTTATAAGTTCTTTTAATAACAGAAATGAACAATATTAGAATATACTGTAGAAACTAAGATACATAAGAAACTAAACTTTTTTTTACAAAATGAAATTTCTAAAGAAAATGTATTTATTGTGAAAGAATAGAACAATTTAATACAAAGTATGGTCTCCTCTACGATTACGATTACGATTACTCAACGATTATTCATTGAATTAATGACACTGTTTATGTCATCTTGCGGTATTCGCTCCCAATGGAATTGTAGCAAATCCTTCAGCTGTTGGGTTGTTGTTGCTCCGTCCAAGTCCTTCAAAACACGTCTTTGGAGCATGTCCCATGCGTGCTCCATGGGGTTGAGATCTGGCGATTGTGCAGGCCAGGGCAATACCTGGATGTTCTCCGTTGCAAAGTATTCACTGGTTCGCCGAGCTGTATGTGAACGCGCATTGTCATGCATTAACCTAAAATCAAAGCCAAAGGTTTGTGCAAATGGGTAGACATAAGGTCTGAGAATATCCTCAATGTAATTTTCAGCATTCATGTTTCCATTTACAAAAACGAGCTCAGTTCGCCTGTTCTTCATAATACCCGCCCATAACATAACTATTGAGCCGCTGTATCGATGAACTTCCTGAACGCACCTGAGCCTTTCAGTATTTCCGGGCCGAAGATACACTCGCACCCTTCTTGTATCAGTCTTAAACTCGAATTGCGACTCATTGGAAAACATAATTTTATCCTATTGTTCCTGGGTCCTTGTTATGCGTTCTCTACACCATTCATGTCGACGAGCGCGATTCCCGTGACGTATCGGTGGGCACCTGATTGGGCGTCGAGCTCGTAGGCCGTACTCATGCAGTCAATTTCGCACAGTTTGAGGACTTACATCAACACCACTTGAAATTTGTAGCCTCAAACTTATCTCTCGAGCGGTTAGCATCGCCTGGCAACTTGCAGTCAGTTGTACCGGTCTTGCCGAGTGGTTGTACTCCTTTTACGGCTTGGATGCTGTTCAGCGGGTTCTCCTGTATTATTGTAGCGCTGCCAAAGACGACAAATAACACTTCTATGAATGCCAAAATGTCGAGATACCTGAGATTGATTACTTCCCGCTTGCAACATCCCTATAGCTCTTTGCATTTCATCTGCCATCAAATGACGTCGCTTCATGACGTAAAGAATATCTAACAATTCAATTTTGTCGCTAACTTTATTTAAATGGTTGGTAAAATTATAAAATCAAGACTAAACGTAGCAATTAAACCCACTTAAATTCAAACAAATTAGCAGTCATTTGAATTTTATGAAAAAACAAAACATAATCAAATTATTTTTTACAACCAGCCAGTATGTCATGAATAACAAAAAAGTTTACTTACCTACGCACTTTGTTTGAGTAAATACTTAGAAATTAATTAATATAAATGGTAAAATTTGTAATATCACGCATGTTGCTTAGACTTTTTTGATGTGTGTATATTTACAATACGCAACGTTTTTCAGACATTCGAAGTTTATTCCTTTTTGTTATTCGCCTCAGATTTCTACTTACGAAGGTGTAAGATAAGAATCCTAAAATGAATACGAGTCTTTGTTGAAGGAAAACTTTCGAATTACAGAACGATGATAGATCCTCCGATCCAACTTTAGCTTGAAATCCGTTACCAGGTGTCTGACGGCTAGTGCCAGCGGTAGAACTCAGCTTTATTTACCTCAATATCTAAGGATTTTGCAAAATTTTCGCATTGACTATTTGAATCAATATTAAACAACTTAGTGTCTCGAGACGTCTGCACTTGAGCTCTACACCCACTCACGTCTACAATAAATTAACAAGGAAATCTGGGCATTTGACTTTGAATCTTATTTAAATACATTCTGGTTGAGATTACTGGGTTAGATTGTTACAGATACGCCTTTATAGAACTGTTACACCTACCTTAAGACTGGAAACTGCGGTGTCACGCTAATTTAGATTCACACCATCTTAAGGGCTTGTTTCTTTATAGCTATTTTCTAACGTTTTCGTCATGCAATTCGAGATACTAAATTTACGAGATATACAGGAGTAATAACTAATCGAGAGGTGGGGAATAAGGGATAATATTATTAGGTTACGTACGTACGATTGGATAACACAGTACCTATGGCGGAAAAATGTTGTTAGTATATTGTGTTTAAGTTTTAATACAGCGTACTGTTATTCAGTAGATATGCAAATTGTCCACACGGACTATTTGTTGTTTAAATAAATAATAAAAGCAATGCCTGGTAAAATAAAATAGCAATACTTTAATTACGCTCTATTGCAATGAATTTTATCTCAGGCTTGAATTAAAAAATATAAATAAATTCGAAGGCATAATTTTTACAGATGATTAAAACGGTGTCCAATTAACTTAGTACTTGATCACAAAAGCCCTTAGCTGTCAGCAATCGACAGCCTTTCGACTCCAATTCTAATTTACCTACCTAAATATACAGATGAAAAAATCCAGCTCGTTCACTGTTTCCTCAGTGAATATAGTTGTTTTGTATTTTTCTAACTAGATACTAGTCTAATTACCATTACTTCATTTATTGTTTACAAGTGTCTACAGCGTGCAGGGTCGATAAGCTTCAATGCATAGCCATCATCTAATACTGTGCTCTGTGAACTATCTCAGTTCCTGTTATCTGTATTCCTTACATTGATTTCATTGGATAACGTTATGCCGAAATGACGCGAATATTTACGTAAATTAAACATCATTATATTTTGGGGCCATAAAGAATAATCAATTCAGAAGCGTAAGAAATTGACTTTGTATATGTGTAGAGCGTAAGGTTGTTACATTCTTAAGAAATTATAGTTTTGTATAGAATAATATATGAAATAAGATCTTCGAGGAATAAAACTTAATAAAAAAGATTATTAGAAAAATTTCCATTTAAATATAATAATCTTTCTTTGTAGCTACTTCGTTTTAATGTGACGGATTTAAATGACGTTTGCAATATGTAGCGTCCAGCTTCGAATAATCACCTGACATTTCGTACAAATACCGCTAAGAATATTGCCAAAAAAAAGGGTATAAAAAATTATAAGTAGAAAATAGTTTTAACCTTAAAAAAAACACTGTGTGTACCAGTGCATACACGCGTAATAAGCGTAACTTCTCTCGCTTATGTGTATTAAATTATATAAATATGAGTGTTCATAAAATACATATATACCATACGAAGTCCCGTAGCACAAATACATAACTATATAGTTACTCATTTCGGTATACCACTAGACAGACACTTCCATACCTACTCATACTTTGTGGGGGACAGCAGCTGAGGTAGACACCATATTTTTATTACAACAACGGGCAGTTTGAGCAATTTATGATATGGGACCTCGCGCATCTCTAAAGAACAAATTCTAGGAATTTGATATCTTAACTCTACCCTCCTAATATATTCTTGATAATTTAATGTATGTCCCAAAGAATCTTGAAAAGCTGGATTTCGTAAAAAACCGGAATAATCTAAATACTAGAAACTAGCAAACTGGTTGTCCCATGTTTCAGATTTAGTAAAACAAGCTTTTTAGGTAATAGTGTTAGGTGCAACAAAAACAGCTTTTTAGGTAATAGTGTTAGGTTTTACAATAAAGTCCCAAAGGTTATTACCAATTTGCCGGATTGTGAGTTTAAGCGTCATGACAAGCGGGTTTTGGTGTCAAATTAGAGTGGATCAATATGTGAATGATGGTGATGTCTGGAATTGATTCTTATCTGAGCATCCATTAAAAACATTTGTGACAGGTACCTAATGTATTCTAAATCTTCTATCTTTACTATAATAAAACTGTAACTAGGCCAAATTTGTACATTTTTTTTATTATAATCGGGGTAGACTTTGTTAAGAATATAGAAGCCAAGAACAGTCCCTTTACAATGTTTGTTTGTCTGTCTGTCCCTGTGAATATATATTATATCACTCTGACATTACTGAACCAATTTTGACGAAACTTGACACAGTGATAATATAAAATTATATCTACAATACTTTTGGTCCCATAAAACGCAAGGGATTCTCCAGGTAGTTCGTTGGAGCTGTTAAGGGCTTGCTAGGACAATAGCGTAGTCAGTTCGAGAAAAAAAATGTAATTAATGAAACTCTTGACGAACTTTTGTAAATTTTCTTTGTGCTTTACATTAGATTAGCTAAACATTAGGAGACAGATTAGCTAAACATTTCATATTCTTATCGTTTTGTATTCGAGGAATCCTTGGTACCACCGATATGATTTTGAACTTTTTTTCAATATTAGAAAATCCCATCAGTGTTATAGATAATAATTATTTTGGCAAATATGTATTTTCAATAGTTAATCACAAGAAATGTAATTGAAATCGACAAAAAATTATTTATCGGCAATATATGTAGATTAATTTTTATCTAATACCTTTAAAAGAGCAATTCTTGTATATTTTTATATTTGTATATATTCAGGATCTCGGAAAAGGTGTCATCTATTTCCGTGAAATTTAGTATGCAGTTCATTTCGGGGACGATAAATCGATCCGGCTAGATTTTATGCATAGAAAACTTTTTTAACTGAGTTTTCAGGCAATGAAAAAATATAGCTAGGATATAAAGGTGAATTTCGCCGGCACTGTCAAAACAAAAATAGTTCAGATGGAAATCGGTTGCTTCGAAAATCCGTGTAACCCTCGTTCGAATCCGAGTGACAGTAGAAGAGATATTTTTTATATATATATATATATTTTTTATGTTAATTTTAAAAGGCTAACCATACAACTTATTTTAATTTAAAAATGTTTTTTTAAAGAAGAGCTAGGGCTCGGTCGCCCAGGTACTTTGAATTGAATCCGATAGGTGATGTTGCGAACGGGTTCTAGGCTTATTATAAAACATTTTTCACATACCAACTGGGTATATGTTTGAGTGAGTCCCTGGATAGTTTGGATTCACAATTGGAAACGGTAGATGTCACTGCAGTCGGGTTTTAGGTTTATTAAGATTTTTCGTGTTTAAAAATACAATTCAAACGTAATAACCGCTTTGATGCATTTGTACGGGTCAGCTAGTATTATATAATTTCTTAAAAAGATAAACCAGATCCAGTTTCTTACCGGTTCTTCACGATGACTGGGTTGTTATTCGAATCGATGGCAGTTTTGACGTTCATAAGTGCCTTTTTAGGGCCTAAATTGCAATTTACTGTAAGCCTTGTGGTATAAACAAGTCCAATTGTTTCGAGTGACGACTCGCCCTCTCATTGGTTACATATTAATTGGTTTCGGAGTACACCTAGTAAATAGATTTTACTCTAATAAATTATTCTCTATAGTTTGTATTATTAGGGAACGAAACTCGAGAGGCGGATTGAAGTAACCTTTATCGAACTTATCTAGAACAGCTTTTCATATATAAAATAGCGTGTTTTTTTCTCTCGACCTGATTACGCCATTGACCTAGCAAGGTCTTAACAGCTCCACCGGACTACTAAAGTAAGCGCTTAAAGCATTCAGCCGATTTTATTTGATAACTAGCTCAAGGGTGCACGACACACCTCGGTTTGGGATGTTCCCTGACACATGCAATTCGCAACCTATGTGAAGTAACTTAAGAAAAGCTACATATTCAGAGTTATTAAAAAATATATGTGTACCAAGGATACATACCTCAACAACACCTATATGTATTTTGTGTCGGATAATTTTGTCTACACTATTTCAGTTCGGTAAGGAAAACAATAAAACCCTTCCACTTTCATGTGTAAGCGTGTATGCGTGCACGTGTGTGGAGGTGATATGTGTAATGTTGTCGCAGTGACGTAAGATTTTGTGTTACTGTGTCACGCGAGCAGCATACTCAAGGGCTCCACGTTGCTGGCGAGAGGTAAAATAGCTAATGATTTTTGTTACGGCAATGACAGAGCTTTTGGAATACTCAATAGAATTTCGATTAAATTTCGATGTTTTGGACAAAGGATGGCGAGCTCAATTCGATTAATTGATCCTCAGACATAGGAAAAACGATTATCCTAATCGATATTAAACATCGGATCCATCGAGTGAATCGGTTTCTCATACTATAAAATCGTGATTGTTTATTTAGACCAAAATAAAGTCATGCAATAATTTATAATTAAAACAGAAGCTTATCATAAAAGAAAAAATAGTTCGATTTTTGGATAATCAATCCTCTAGGTCTCGATTTTTATGAATCAATTCCGTATTATTAAAAATTGACATACCTATAAAAAAAATGTAGGTAATATAACTTGTGTTAGAGCAGTGACAGGGCTTTTAGAAGTGTCGATAGAATTTTAATTATATTTCGATAAGTTTGAACTCGAATTTTATTACAATAATTAACTTTGTGACAGAAACCTTCGAACGAATGGGATGTAGAAATCAGAATTTATAAACAAGTACCGCGAAGGTCATTAATTTGCCATAGCGATACAGCTGTTCCAAGATATTGTACAGCACCATCTATTGATGGACAAGCGGTTTACAACTTATATGAATAATTACTACAATACAAAGAAAACAATATTTAGTGGGATTCCTTATAGTATTAACAATTATTGCTTTATCATATGAGATCTATTATTATTTTTACTAAGCAGTTTTTGGGTGAAATCAAAATGTATAAACACGCAGAGAGACAGACAGACAGCGTATCTTTGATTTGATATTCGTGATCAAAGTTCTCTATAATAGATATATATTACAAATATTTGTGTGATCTAAAAATAATTGCCACAATGTGGGTATACTTATGTGACTGTTCGTTGTTTGTTTGTTGAGTATAGTAGATACCATATTATAATTTGTAGTATTCTCGTCACATTTTTTGTTAGTGCTGTGTCTAGCGTGACTATACCAATAACGAAAATTCCTAGAAAAGGTAATGAAAGAGTTCTGAGTTGCCTTAAAAATGGTTTTAAAAATACACATATTTTGCTTATAGGATGAGTATATGTAAAAATAAAAGAATAGACTACACATTCCAAATTTCTTACGCGACATAGGTAATTTTTAAATTGTAATGGCTTTTATTATTTTAATATACAATACAGATAAAGAATAATGGAAATTGCTTATTTTGGATAAATATATGTTGAAATAAATTTGATCAGATATTCTATTTTTAGTTTAATTTTCAGATTTCCACCGCATCATTTTATCTGGATTCAATTGCACAATAAATCTTGGCGAACGTTATTTATATCTTAGACGAAAAATTGCCATAATCGATGAAAAAATCATAATGTTATGTAAATACCCAAAATATATAACAGTAAACAATAACAAACAAATTTCCGCTCTAATTGTAATACAACGAGTAGGAAACACACACAATAAACCACAATCCAAATACTGCGTAGTTTACGACCGAACTATTTTAAGGGCTCCCCATTGTCCCTTTGTGGAATGTACACCCTGTCAAACAGCTGTCCCATTCTTTCCCCATTCAAACAGTATCCGGTAACCAAACTGTTTTCGCCTATAGCTTTGCTTCCGACCTTATTCCCTGTGCATAAGGATGATGTTTCCATATTGCAGCTTTGATTTTGTGGAATTTTGACGGTAAATTGATTGCTAGTACCGTGGCAGCCTTCGCTTTGAATTCCGGACGCCGCTTGCAGTATAGATTCCAAAGCAATTTGGTCCTGCATTCGTCTGTGTATTGCTGTGGCTTGTACATTTGCAACAATATCCTTGTATTTAGTTTCCAGCTTATCTAGCGCTGCTTTTAATTCTGTCTGGCTTTCGTCTGTAATTTCGTTTACTACTTGTGCCCTTTGTCTAGTTAACTGAAGCTGTAACGAGCATTCAGCAAATTGTTTTTCTCGTTGCAAACAAGCTATCTTAGCTTCGTAAGCTTTGACACATTTGGCCTTTGAATTCTCCATCTTAACTAAACGTTTCTCTAACTGTTCCGATTTATATTTGAATTTATCATTTCTTAAATCGTCTCCCGATTTTTCTAAAAATTTACATAAAACTACATTGAATTTATTTTTTTGATCTTCAAGTTGACTTTTCAGATGAGCAATCTGATTATCTCTTTCTGCTATATCTTTATTCTTGACAGCAATTAAATCATTTTTGATTTGATTCAAATTTTTAATTTCATTAGTATACTTACTTTCTATGCTCTTATTTGCAGCTTCGTAATTTTGTTTCAGTTCTTCCAATTCCTTCTCATAAGCTTCTTTGACTTCTTCACGGATAGATGTTTTTATTTTAATTATCTCCAATTTATGTTTAGCTTTTATGTCATCTATTTCATGTTTTTTCATTTCTTCAAAATTTTCTATCTTATCCTGAAGATTTTCGATTGTATCTATGAGATTATTTCTGGACTCCTGTATTTCGTGTAACTTACAATTCAAAGATTTTAGAGTAGCATTGCTATCAGTCATATGAATTTTCGCCGAAATGCTTCTAGTAGTTTTTAAGTTTGAAATACGTTGTTCTTCATGTATGGCATAATTTAACTTTCCGGGGTTTTGTTTCAAAGCTTGTAGTTCACCTTGCAATGCTTTGTTTTGTGTTTTTATATCTCGTAACTTTTTTATTAAGTTCATCGTTCTAGTTTTAGGTTCTGAATATAAATTATCTTGGCCCTCATATGCCCGATGAGAGATTAGTATCTCTGGACACGTGTAACAACGCATAGTTTGTTCGCGTTGTATATTTTCTTTTTTATGCATTTCATCATTGCTAGTTTGATTGTCACTGAACGATAATTTGCAAATTTCTTTTTCATTTTCGCATTCATTATTCTGAGAAATACGTTCTGATTCCACAACAATAGCTTGATTATTACTAAATAGTACTTTAGTTGTAGGTTCTTCTGAATCAATAACGACACATTCGATTTCTGTAGAAGAAGCTTCGCTAATCAAATCGTCATTTAAGATAGGTAATTCATCATCTGGAGGATCTCTTATAAATGGGATATCAATGAACCCTTTAGCCATTTGATAGCACAAAGCGAATATATATTTATTGCGTAAAGCTTTCTCATTTTCTTTGCAGTTTGAGAGTCGTTGAACCCATGAGTTGCATATGTTAAAAATGTCACTATCTTTAAGGTGTTCTAAGTATGGTTGCAATATTTGTAAGTATCTCTTAAATTCGACATCTAAATTTATTATTTCATTTTCATCCATTCTTGATAATTTTATGTATCTGTCATAGAATTATTTATAGAGTTTGAATCGTCATAATGACGTAAAAGAAATAAGCAAGTGAAGGATTTTTTAGGGTGAGACTTAAAAAGAGGTATTATTAGATTTTATGTAATTTATGGTTAGAAGAAGATTTTAATTTTTATTACAGGGAAAGAAATGGATATGCAGTCCATAATATGTTAAATGGCTTATGTATCCTGTAGTTAGCAGTTCGTGGTCCTATATAGTTATGGTAATGGAACTTGGCCCGAAGAATTAAGATAAAACATCTCATGTGCTATTCCGTATTTTCCAATACACACTTTAAGCCGCAATAGACAATTCGTGATTAAGGGCGCGTTCCAGTAGAAGCTCACAACACTCACAACGCCCTTTTCGCCATTCCACTAGACTACCGCGTGCGTTGCGGTCGTGGCAAAAACGTCATTGATGACGTCATAACATACGCTCACGCGAAGCTCACGACGCTCCATGTCTGGAGGTGGGTCGACGTGAGCGTTGACAAAATTGGCGGGATTTTCAATAAAGATGGCGACCGTGAAAATGTCATTACTTGATACGGTATAGGATATTTATATTAAATAACATATTGTATTGAAATAGGTAAATGAAATGTGTTAATAAAGTTTTGATAATTTTACTTCTTTTGAAAAATGTTGTGAATTCTAAAATTCTATTTAAAAATTAATTTATTATCATTTCATGGTAATTTAATATTTTTTATTTAACCAATAAGGTCATTTTTTAAGTTTTTAAGATAATTAAAATAAAAAAAATTGAATTGTGCATTGTTTCTGTAATATACTTAAATGAATTGAATAATGATATGAATTTACTGTTAAGACTTTCAAAGTGTAAATTAACCTCTCAAAGCTTTTGTTTTATTTTTTCTAGATCGCCATTTTTATTATTTATCTGAACGCTCAAAACGCCCACAAATGCGTTCCACTAGCGCTTACGATCGTAACGCTCGCGAGCTAGTGGAACGGGAATACGGGAATACACCCGATTAGGCCTCCCACGGCAGCGGCTCAAGCCTAGGTTCGATCCCTCGGTAGGGAGCCCTTGAGTGCGTTGCTTGCGCGATACGGTGACACACAAATATACATCACTGCTACAACACTACACGATCACCCCCACACACGTGCACGCCTACACGCTTACACATGAAAGTGGAAGGGTTTACTTTTTTCCCTTATCGAACTGAACAACTCTCAATTTTCCGATAATAAATATATGCAGGAGTTGTTGAGGCGTGTATGCTTGGTACACATATACGTTTCAACAACTCATACATATATGAATAGTTAGCTAGGTTAGCTAAGATAGGTCGCGATTTTGCATGCAACAGGCAACAGCCAAGCCGAGGTGTGCCGTGCACCCTTGAGCTGGTTGCCAAAATAAAATCGGCTGAGAGCCTTAAGCGCTCGCCTTAGTAGTTCGGTGAAGCTGTTAAGACCCTGATGGGTCAATAGCGTAGACATTTCGAAAAAAAAAAAGGGAATACTCGCGGTCGTGAGCGTGAGCGTTGTGAGTTTCTAATGGAACGTAGTCTAATATTGCTCTAAAGAAGAAATATGTGTTACTATGACGATCCTGTTATTGAATATTACACAAGTTAGGTATATATTTAAAATATCAGTGTTAATTTCACTCGTAATAAACTTTATGCAAATAATCTTTAACATATATCTAGATAAGGTAAATTTAAAGTATACCCTATGTACTTGCACAAAGTTAGCATAGAATTGGTGCAATAAGTGCGAAGGTAGGAATTTATGAAATTTTCAATTGGAAAAAATTGCAGAGTTATGAAAAAAGAACAGAAGTCCTAATTGTATTTAAATACTGCATCATATACGAAGCAAAAGGTTGTATTATTATGTAATTGGTATATTGTTATAATAGATCTATAATAAGCTTTATAGATCATGTTTAATTTAAAAAAAAACTTTGATATATGTTAAATTATTAATGTGTGGCACAACTACATTTTTTCACAAGCTTCTTCTTCTATACTATAATAAAACTGTAACAAGTCGAAATCTGTACATTAAATATTTTTTGAAAATTTTAATCAGGGTAGACTATGTTATTGATATAGTAGACAAAAATAATCTTTTTACAATTTTTGTCTGACTGTCTGTCTGTCTGTCTCTATGAACACGCATCACTCTGAAAGTACTGAACCGATCTTGACGAAACTTAACACAGTGATAACTGATATTACAAGGCTACATCCAGGATACTTTTTGTCTCATAAAACGCAGGGGGCTCTCCAAGACAACGTAAAATAAAAATGTGTAGTTAACGTAACTAGACTTTTTTGCGACACCTTAGTAGAAGAGCTGACAATGTTCGAATAACAAGAATTTTAGAATAGCTTATCCTTTAATATATTAATATATTTTTTTTTGTATCATAGAAGACAAACGAACAGGTGGGTCACGTGATGTGTAGTGACCACCACCGTCCATAGACACTAGCAACACCAGGGGTGTCGCAAGTGCGTTACCAACCTGTATATGTGGGAGGGGGAGGGTAAGGGAAGAGAAAGGAGGAAAGGGGAAGAGAGGTTGGTCTCCGGCGCTCTCACTGACTGAAGAAAACACTACAATGCAAGCAATTTTATTTTAAGTCAGTTTTCTGTGAGAGAGTGGTATTAGCCCGAACGAGACAACCCATTCATACTGAAACCAGTTACAGCTTCAGCGTGGCACTACCACCTACACAAATTATCAATATATCAATAGACAGAATTTATAACACCTGGTAGCTGTTTAACGTTGTATTTTTAATGCGCATTTTGATTTAATTAATTTTTATTTATGAATAAGTTTAGGAACATTTTTTTTCAGTAACTTTTAAACGCATTTAAAAACATGAATTTATCACAGTCAGACACATTTTTATAAACAATCATACGCCCGCTGATATATTTTATAAATAAAAAGAATTAATTTCAAACCTATTATTTTTTTCCATAGCAAAGAACAAATTTCATTTTATTAAACATTATTGATATTAAGATTTCACCATATACAATGGAATAACGATAAAGGTAAATGTAAACGTAAACTTAGGACGGCACGATGAAGTCTATAGAGATCTCGTGCCGCCCCAACCATAGCGGAAAACGTACACCGTGGGGTTTTAGTCCGTGGGAGTCGGAAATAACCCACCCCTTCCCCCGGGAGGGTGGGTATCCATAAGGGATTTCCCACGCTAAAAAAAAAGGTCTGACGCCATCTTAAATATATGCGTCGATAACATACGCTGCTCCAATTATCGCTATCTTTATCGTGCAGCCAGTACTGCACTAAACTATAGCTATAGCTAAGTGATTCTATACAAATAGTATTTTTATAGCAATAAATCGGTCTAAGCATTGAGTAAATAACTGAATTAGTCTGAAAGATGAAATTTGTACTGAAAATGTCTTTCGATAAAAATTCCATTTTAATAACGTTTCAAAATTAGTGAAAAAAAAGTAAAAAACGTAATTTGGATGAATATAATATATAAAGCTCGCTTGATTGATTCTTTCCGGTATGACCTCTGCCTATGTAGGCAATTTCGCCAATATCAAGTGTGACAAATACACGTTATAAATTTAATGTCAAATATTCAGTGTAACAACGTAGAATAACCTACAAGAAACATATCAACATAGATAAATTACCAAAAGGTGACAAGTACTATGTTGTGAGTGGTACAGAGATTTTTTATAAAAATATATTGGAAATATGTTTAAAATTCGTTTTTGCAATAGTTTCTAACTCTTAGACAATAGTTACAAGCAAGTGACAGTTGACGCTTCCACGCGATGTTTGCGCGATGTTCATATATTTTTCTTCAATACAATGGAGTTTAAAAAGGTTTTAATACAAGTGAAGATAGTTATGATAAAGTAAGTTAACATTTATTTAGTTTTATGTAAGTTAGTTTTTATCTTAATTGAACCTGGTAAATGATGCTACGAACGGGTTCTAGGCTCATTAAAAAAATCACATATAATCTGGGTATATGTTTGAGTGAGTCCGTAGATAGTTTGGATTCACAATTGGAAACGGTAGTTGTGGTTGCAATCGGGTACCAGTTTTATTAATTTTTTTCGCGTTAAAAATTCAATTGAAAACAGTGATAACCAATTTGGTGCAGACGAAGTTGCACGGGTCAGCTAGTATTTTATAAACTTAAAAATATAATATTCCCTATTCATGATATATATATTAAGTAATTCTGCCTAAGCATAACTTACTTTTATCTTATAATTTAGGAAGTTCAATTTTGCTTTTCCAAAGCTTGAAACGTATATAAAGTCGCAAGGCCGAGAGTAAGCGCCTTATCAAATAGATGATATATTATATTGTATGGTACATTTGCTATTAAAGGCCGAGGTTTTCTCCTGGCTCTTGTCGACGAGAAGTTGAAATATATCCTCAATCCCGGGTAATTCTAAGGATGACATATAATATTCTATATTAACTATTATATATATTATTAACTATAAGATATTTATAAAATAAAATAAAATATTTATAACTATATAATATTAACTATAATTTATATTATATCATATATATTATATTATAAAAATATTTAAAATGTCTAGGTATTGCATATTAATATTTGTTTTCAGTGTAGTATCACTTAAAACGTTTCCATAATTCATTATCTCTGCCGTATCTATTATATCCACGTCTTATCTTCTAAATGTTCTCTCGTATTTATACTTTTTAGTGTACAAAAAAGGTAGAGGAATGATGGGAGAAATACGCTAGGATACTTTTGGATAGTTTTTCTAGGGTTGGTTTTCTTTGCAGCATTATTAATCGAACCAATTGGTATTGACGGGGATTAATTTTCTAGAATATTCCTCAGAAATCAAGCTATATGAATGTACATATGAATCTTAGAATTAGAAAGTTTTGCTCGAAAATTTGGTAGTACTTGATCTGTATAATATTTCGTTTATAAATTATAATATATCGATTTAAGATTGCGATAACATATAAGTTGATATTAATAGCAATACATTAAATGTTTGTGAAAACGGAGAAACTTTAGATTTTAAAGGTTTCATAATATAAAATGAGCCGGGAGAATGTACGCATAACCGTTGTCGTAACACGATTCCCTCAACTGCATTGTGCAGTTTCACACACATTACCCGTTGCAGTACCAGGAAATGACATCGTAAACCAGCAAAGCTTTTGTTATGATCGTATTAGGTGCCGTTCAGTACTAGAGTAGCTTTGAGCTTATCCAGCGGTTTACATTCGTCGTAAAATGGCATGTTGTTATCATGCTCTGACTTCTGGATAATTTGGTTAAGTTACGCTTGCGACCAACCTTTCTTAAGGATATCTTGGTAAATTTTAAAACTAAATTGAAAGTGTATCTGAGCCAATACTTTTGCTGATAGATAAACTTGTAGTAATACTGCACTCGAACTTTTTGCAAGTTTGTCATCATTTTCAACTTAATTATGCACTGTACCTCTCTTCTTATACATTGTTTTAGTTTTAATTTCTTTGTTTATTTTTTGTTTATTGTGTAAAACTTATCATTACTCACTGTATATTACAAAACAAAACAAAGTTCTCCGCCAGGTCTGTCTGTTCGCGATAAACCCGAAAACTCCTTTTTCAAGTGGTTTTCATTCTAAATAATATGATTTCTGAGGAATATTTAGGTATATAAATAAAGTTTTTTTTTATTGTGAGGGCAGAATAAGGTCCTATGGGCTTCTGGCTTTAGATAATTACGAAATTTTGTAATAGGGAGTTTAAAAACGAAATTTACCAAACCTCGATCTTTGTTTTACTCGATCCATCAAAGTGAGATTGTAAAATTTGATGCGACACTTATCGTTTAAAACTCCGAGATTTGAGTTTCCCTTTCATTATTCAGATAAAATTATATTGGAGTTACTTAACAGTTCTGAGCTAAACCTTAGAAAAGTAACGAGTAAAAAAAATAACTCGTTAAACTAAAACAGTAAGAGGATTATTACATCTATAACTTTTGTCCATATAAATAGTATCTTTACAGTTAATATATATATGTATATGCGTATATATCATGATGATGTACAATATAGTTAAATAATCATGGAAATGTGTTTAGCTAAGTTTGTAAACTTTATGGTTTAAGAATACCAAACATCTTACTCACTTAATTTTGTTGCAAGTTTCATGTTTCAACAAATTTGCAACATTTTTTTTTTAAATATGGATATTTCAGGTTGTAAAAGCAAACATTTGAAAAAATAAATATGAATAAGCCTTGTTAAACTTTGTTGTTATTAATGATGTGATAAAATGACAACAATTTTTTTATAGAATTTTAAAAGTACTACCAAATTATAATATATAACAGTTTTATCTAACTCTTACAGTTTAGCTAAAAATCCAAAATACCGAAAATTTGAATTTCGAAGCTGTATAACAAATCAAATATTTAAGATAGAAATTCGACTCCACAGAATTTTTTGTACCAAATTTAATAATAAAAAAGGTCCATTCATTCATTTTTTTTTGAATAATTTTATCACAGATTGCACGACAAGAAAGTAATAAAAACCATGTTTCCCATGTTAATTGTATGGAAAAACTTTAAGTTCGATAGAGAACCTTTTAGAATTGGAATTTTGTGCTCCGCTTTTAACAGGAGCTCTGTTGGGTCATGTTCTAAGATATTTTGAGCTGAGAGCAATAAAAAATATATAGTGGTTTTTTGCATAAACTAGCTTCTGCCTGCGACTTAATCAGGTTTTTTTTTCTTCTATTCTGCAGACTCTTGGTCCGCACCTTTTATTTGCTTTCGTTTTATTTAATGACTACGTCAAAATTCGTATCTGTGAGCAAATATTGGCTATTTTTTTTTATTTATTTATTAATATTATTTCATATATTTATTTGTTACTTTTTTATGATCTGCTTTAACTATTTTAGGATCTATTTTTTAATGACGTTATTGTCTTTATATGAAGACTTCATCAGCTTGGAATAGGTACTTTGGTCTAAACTTAACTTTAATTTACCACTTAGTTTACGTAAAGGGTGAAAATATTTTTAAATTATTTTTAACTTTGATTTTGAAACATTTTTTATTAGTGCTTCGCTCTTATTAATCAGTGTGATATATAGCCTTCTTCGATAAATGAGCTATCCTAACACTAAAATAATGTTTCAAATCGGGTCAGTTCTACCTGAGATACGTATGTTTAAGCAAACTAGTGGGCGCCCAGTGGTCGACATTCGACCATAGCTAATTAATTTTTAAAGTTTGGACTTTATTAGGGTTCTTTTGTCAAAGGGTATACTTCTATAATCAAAGGTTTTCATCATGGCTGTCTCAGATATTTGCCATTTTCCATGATCTTTAATTATATAAACATTTTAAAAAATCTATGTGTAAATGAAAATTGAAATTAATTATAACTTTGAAACAAAAAAAAACAGGTGGTAAAGCTCTTAAATTCCAAGTAAACATAATTTTACGAAGATAAAAAAATGTATCGCAACCCATGACACAATTTTCAATTAATTCACGACACGATAAGTGGGTGGTATTTGTTGGTGATATTGAATATAGTCTGTTCATTATGAGAAATAGTAATATGCCCAGTATCATCTTTTGGAAAAGTAACCTATACACAGTACAATCAAATGATGAATTCAAAACAAAAATGTTTTATAATAACATTAACCTTTGAAATGAAATCCATTTTTCTTGATACATCAGGTTGAATTGTAACCTAAATATTTTTAAAATTAAAAAAACCAAGGACTATTAATTAATAATAATTATTTTAGTGGTTCCATAAATATACTAAAGATAAATTGTTTATCAATTAATTATTAATGTATATATATACATGTATATATTATGAATTTATGTATTATATTATTATAAAATTAACCAACAATTTGACCAATTGATTTCAAAGGGCATATAAGGTATGCAACGTCATTGATGTTAAAATTATTATATTATTGTAAAATTAACCTGCAATTTGACCAGTTAAATTCAAACAGCATGTAAGGTATGAAACATAAGTCGTGTTATAAGTATTATAATTATAGTTATATGTTATATTATCATTGTTGAATGTAGGATAAAAAAGAGTAATTGGAACGTAAGAGTAAAAAAATACAGAGTCGAGCATAGCAACCTCCTTCGCAACCTTTATTGAAGTTCGTTATTGACGGCTGTCAAAATGTCTTTTTTGTTTACATGTGTATATATGTCGTGTAAAATTCAAGCAGTAGTGTGAGTAATGCATATTTTAACTAATTTAATGTACTTATAATGCATTTTATGTAAAATAAATAGCTTTCGGCATTTCTCCGCCATATAAACTTTAACTGTGCCAACTTTCAAGTTCACCCGTTCACGGAAAATCGTTTAAAAAGGGGTACAAAATTTTGGTTTCACGTATTAATATAAGCAAATAAACTCTTCGGCTTTATGGTATTAGTATAGAAGTATTTAATTATTAACATAGCTGTTGTGTGATAAAATTACCAAATTATAGTCGTAACCCTTCACTGTGTTCTTCAGATGTTCTATACGGGTTATTTATCACTTAAACATGCATTATCACTACTGGCATAAGGCGTTACAAAAGTTTGCTGTCCCTCCAATCCCCTGAATCCATATTTTAGTCGTAGTAAAAAGCCCTATTGTGTTAAAATATATCTTAAATAGCTCATTGTGAAATGTGCCAGCGATATTTACCCACACCATTGATCTACGTCTGAACTGTCACTGTCGGATGATCAGCGACGTTATTCTTATCAACAAAGCGGTTACATGTTCGCTGTACGACCCGATTTATGAGAACAGCTAGTTCACTCTATCTACTGTGTCTCGCATTTAATTCTCCCCGCCTCTGGCTTGCACTACTACATGCCAAGCACATACGGCGACTTCGTCCACGCTTAGAATACATTCTGATTTTAATCCTATATGGTAATTGCTTAATTTATGATGGCTGGGGCGTGATGTAGGGATGTTAAAAAATAATCAATTTTTAATTAAATCGATTTTTATTTTATTATAATCGATTTTTTATTGTCGATGTTTATTTTCATATTAATCGATTTTTTGAAAATCGATTATATAAATTACGCATTTTAATCGATTTTTATAAACATCCATGCGAGGGATGAAAAAAACTCAAAATAAGTTCATTATTATTTACAATTGAAGAGTGAGCATAGTGAGATAATATGTTTGTAAAAATTTAAAATGTTTTTTAGCCGCAAAACACCTAAAAGCGGCTGGCGAAAGTATTTTATAATGAAAAAGAATAATACCACAGTAATATGCATGTTCTGTTCGATAGAATGAAAAATTTTGTAATGAAACTATAAATTTAAAAAGAACATAGAATGAAAACATCCCACTGCCTTACAAGTAACATGAGTTACTATATCTTATAATGATTGTTGTGGTTCTTATGACAGCCAAATATCGCTCTCTGTAAAATTAAAACTTTCAATAAAACTAAAAAGGTCTGTCATGCGAGTACATGTTTACTAAAAATGTCTTATGGTAAACTCGACATCGATAAGTTTACAAAACTATACATTATTATTGACATTATTCAATAAAAAAAATTCTTCAATTTTAATTTTCTCAGTCACACTATGATTAATATGAAAATTTAAAAGAGAACTTCATTATTTTGAATTTTACAGTTAGAATTAATAATGTTGTCATTTTGTTAGGATGTTTATCATTTCATTTTTATTACGATATAATGTTTAATAGTACTGAAAATTTCTATGGTATTTAGTTTCTATATTCTTTACCTTGAAAGTTTAAAGGAACATTCACTTTTATTTTGTTTTGAACTGGTTATTTTTGATACGTATAATTTTATGTGATTCTTAATCTGATAAATTGTTATTTTAAATCTTTAGGTTTATTATAGGGATATGGAAAGCATGTCTATTTTTAAATATTATAAAAATCGATTTTTGAAAAAATCGATTTATTTTTTTAAATAAAATCGATTTTTAACAAATCGATTATTATTTAAAAAAAGAAAAATCGATTCCTAATTAATCGATTTTTTTCATTAAACTCACATCCCTAGCGTGATGTTACATAACCTGTAATCTTCCTTAATAAATTGGTATATTGGTATATTGGTGACCCTCTACAATTTTAAAAAATTAAAAACAATTTCTTCTGAATTTTACAAGATAGTATAGTTATATCACTGGGAAGCCAGTTTGCCTGTGATTTCGTCAGACGCAAAGTGAAAAATAATCTCACTGTCCAGTGTAACGCTTAGAACAAACTGATAGTTGATTTTGCTTGATAAAATTTAAACCAATGCATTATAGTAACCAAATAGGGTATTAGAAAATGTGACTGACTGACTGACTTACTGACACTATACCATGATGTTATTACGGTGTTTTCCTTTATAAAGTGCTACAGTGCTTCGTTTTTTAATTCTCAAAAACTTCCACTATTTGACCGTCTTTCATTGAATAAATATTATAATCATAACATGCATTTAAAAATAAAATTGTTTCTCGTAGGTAACATAAATAATGTCTCGTTTCTGATTGGTTATCTCTTAGAGCTGAAATATTAATTTAGGTCCTTTATTCATTACAAGTTGCATGAACCATCTGTTACAACTTTACTGTGTCAACAACATGAAGGGTTCGCCCTTGTAATATTTCGATGGTCGTGAGATAAACGCTACAAATTGGCCGAGACCCTTTTACCAAAAACACTTCAATATTTTGTAACATAATATGCTAATATTTTGTTATGTCGCAACATCTACTGATAGAGGGGTCACTGTGGTAATGATCTGACAAATACGAATGGGCTATTGTCATAGACTATGTTTAAAGCAATGACCATTAAAAGCAATCCATGCGTTAAATGGATGCTTGGAACAAAGTTTCTCTCTGATTCGAAGCGCTTGGATGTTGTGTGGGTTTCGGAAGATTTTATAGGGTTTTATTATATGAGATTATATTTGTACTAAGATAAATGTACATTTTTACTAGCTTTTGATCGCGTCTTCGCTTGCCTTCTAGTGATTTGATCAATTCCTTGTGAATATTAAAATGTTACTGGGTGATAGGTAGCCTATGTCTATTTCTGTTCTCCTAACAACGAGCATAAAAAATCTTTGTGAAACTTTAATGTAGACTACTAACGTGTAAAAGTTACAAAAACTGATATTTACATTCACAATATTACTAAGGTTTTACAATGTAACTATTAATTGTTCTAGAATAAAACCAATTTAGACCGCGCACTTTCAGATGCTTTAAACACAGTAGACATTTTTTTTCCTAATTCTAATTTAAGTAATATTTATTCTGCTAGCAGGACCGGCAGACATTGTCTCGCTCTGAATATAAAAAAACTTGACATTAACATTGACTTGACATATATTGTCGAATAACATCATAAGACTTGAGACACCCAAGCCAACCTCACCTGCACGTGGTGCACCCTGCTGAATAACGAACGAGGCAATGGCGCAAGCGGGGTGGTAGGGTTTTACAGCCTGACTGGGTTGCAACCACCATGTATATGGCGAAAAAGCCCGTAATAGTGATTCGCTTCTACGGGTCGCGTTTCGGGATTAACTTGTGCATATACAGCTTATTACAGGCCGGCATGACAACGGCGTCCGCCGGGGGATGGCGTGTCTCTCGGTGGTCGCCATTGTTTTTGGATTGTATTGTGCTCACCATCAGGCACAGTGCAGTCACTTTGCTGTGCTACAATAAAAAAAAAACTTCCAGTAATGTTACCATTTATCACGTAATTTGGATAAAAAAGTACTGACAAGACTACAGATTCATCAATAATAAATAAATTAATAAAATAATTAATTACTTACCTACCTAAGTTTAACTACAAATCTATACAACGTCAATTCTGACGCTGATATTGTCATAATACAGAGAAACCATATTTCTTCTGAGAATAAGCGATTATTAGAGAATATAATAGACGTATCTGATACATGATATTCGTGTATTAGCAATTTTAGCGTTATACAGCATTTCCTGAGTTTCCAACGAGTTATAATGTTGTGAATCGTGTAAGCCAGGGGTGCTCAAACTTGAAATGTTGGCGATCCACCTCAATATTGTTAGACTAGGATCGATCTACTCTGAAAGGCTGCAAGTTTGTGTGATGCAGCATTATCATCGAAGTATACAGGTGTAGGTAACTTTCGCTAAATACGATAAAAGAAAGTAATTCTGGCCTAATGGTGGATTGAATAAGTTTTAGTTGCATATTAATTACATTTTTGTTTTAGTTAGTTACCTACTAAAACAAAATCTACGAATAGTTGTATACCGACAAATTTTTCTCGAGATCGATTCAAAAATCACTTAAGATCGACCGTTTGAGCACCCCTGGTATAAGCAATCGCACGGAGTGAGATTTATATGTAATTTCTTATAATTTCAGACTATGTTTTTATTAGTAACTAACTTCTGTCCGCGACTTGTTTGCTTTTTTTTTTCTAGAAATGACTACGCTTTTGACCCATCAAGGTCTTAACAGCTTCACCGGACTAATAAAGCGAGCGCTTAAGGCACTCAGCCGATTTTATTATGGCAACCAGCTCAAGGGTGCACGGCACACCTCGGCTTGGCTGTTGCCTGTTGCATGCAAAATCGCGACCTATCTTAGCTAACCTAGCTAACTATTCATATATGTATGAGTTGTTGAACCGTATATGTGTACCAAGCATACACGCCTCAACAACTCTTCCATATATTTATTATTGGAAAATTGAGAGTTTTTCAGTTCGATAAGGGAAAAAAAAGTAAGCCTTCCACTTTCATGTGTAAGCGTGTAGGCGTGCACGTGTGTGGGGGTGATCGTGTAGTGTTGTAGCGGTGATGTATATTTGTGTGTCACCGTATCGCGCAAGCAACGCACTCAAGGTCTCCCTACCGAGGGATCGAACCTAGGCTTGAGCCGCTGCCGTGGGAGGCCTAATCGGGTGTGCGGGAGCGACTTGTTTGCGTGGAATAGTTACTTTAGGCTAACACGTAGCGGAAGCTCTCATAAGAAAAAGAAAATGATTTTAAAACATTCTTCATTGGTGATCCGCTCCTATTGGTCATAGCGTTATGATATATATATATATATTCATCGATAAATGAGCTATCTAACACTGAAAGAATTTTTAAAATCGGACAAATAGTTCCTGAGATTAGCGCATTCAACCTTCTAAGCAAACAAACCCTCCCGCTTTATAATCATTGTAGTCCGGTGAAGCTGTTAAGACCTTGCTAGGTCAATAGCGTAGTCAGATCGAGAAAAAAAAAATTATAATCATCTTAAATACATTTCTTCTGTACGTGCGTATGTCACGTGAACTCCTCCTAAACGGTTGGACCGATTATGCTGAAGTTTTGTGCGCGTGCTCCAGTGGATCCGAGAATCCTTTAGATTTACAATTGGACTGAGGTTTTATTGTGAACTCAATAAGTAAGGGGTGTCGAGTAACATCTTAAGGCTTGAGACACCCAAGCCAACCTCACCTGCACGTGGTGCACCCTGCTGAATAACGAACGAGGTAATGGCGATAGCGGGGTGGTAGGGTTTTACTGCCCAACTGGGTCGCAACCACCCTGCATATGGCGAAAAAGCCCGTCATAGTGACTCGCTTCTGCGCGTCGCGTTTCGGGATTAGCCTGTGCATATCCAGTACCGTGTGACTTTCGTCATTATGGCCGGCATGACAGCGGCGACCGGCGATGGATTATCTGTCTCTCGGTGGTTGCCGATGTTTTTGGATTGTACTATGCTTAACATCAGGCATAGTGCAGTCATTATGTCGTGCTTCGATAAAAAAAAAGTACTTTAGCAGTGATGCGTGATCCTACAAATAGACAGACAGACAGACATTTCTAAAAATAATTGAAATGTTATTACTTATTTCGAGACACGTGCAATAATTTTTTCACAATAATCGAAAAAGTACAGACACTTTCGATTTATACTCTTATTATACGTATTTAATTTACTAAAAGTTAACAGACGTAATTACTGCGCAATTATAAAACCAGAGAGCCCCCGCAGTTGATAGATGTTAAACATGCACGTCAGACACATTGCTATCTGAATAAGCGCAGGCGTCCATACTTTCAACAGTATAGATAGAAAATAATTATTAAAATTAGGTTATAATGTAATTATTTATGTAATTATCAATTACTAGCTTCTGCCCGCGACTTCATTCGCGTGGAATAGATACACTAACACTAACACGAAGCAGTTCTCAAAAGGGAAAAACATCCCGATTTTAAAACATTTTTCATCTGTGCTCCGCTCCTATTGGGCTTAGCGTGATGATGTATAGCCTATAGCCATTATCGATGAATGAGCTATATAACAATGAAAGAATTATTCATATCGGACTAGTAGTTCCTGAAATTACCCCCTACAACGTCACAACGTCACAAACTCACAAACTTTACCTCTTTATAATATTAGTATAGATAAAAAAACTACAAATCGTTACTGTGAGTTATCCTTCGAAAATTAAGATACAATTATTGTAAGCGTCTTTTAAGGTGCTAGCACCTTTTTTTTCTTCATGGGAAATTCCCTGACGGATATCCATCCCGCCGGGCAGCAGAGGATGGATATGCCCGAGTCGCACTGAATAAAACCCCATGGTACCTTCTTGCATCTTTTGACTGGGGGAGCAGGGACTGTCTAATCGACACAACGTCCTCCGACTGGCGTTGTCCCCTCCTAAGGGGCCCCACCTGCGGCCTGAGGGGTCAAGATGGTAGACCCCTCAAGGGGGTGTTAGATTGCCCCTGACGAACTGTGGGAGTCGCATCGACACAATGCATCTCCACTACATGGGCCTTTGTAGTTGAACTGCCCGGGG
Source organism: Antheraea mylitta (assembly GCA_014332785.1). NCBI lineage: Eukaryota > Metazoa > Arthropoda > Insecta > Lepidoptera > Saturniidae > Antheraea > Antheraea mylitta. The sequence continues at coordinate 957,920 of JACEII010000114.1, forward strand.
CGACGAACATACCCGTATCCATCGCCCCCAGGCATAATTGCGGTAGTCCGGTGAAGCTGTTAAGACCTTGCTGGGTCAATAGCGTAGACATCTCGAAAAAAAAAAGCATAATTGCGAGTATAATTTTCTCCCAGTACGAGGCGTTGAAGATCCACCCGGCCTTGCTCTCGACCAACTTAAAAAACGACAGTTAGGAACGAGAGATCCGGGACAATGGCCGTGACTAGTTCGCTGCGTGGCACATCCCAGGCGAAGCACTCACTCAATGTGTGTTGCTCACAATCATTCGCACAGCCACAATGACGGCACCCAAGGTGTAAGCACCTAAGAATATTCTTAAGGCTTGGTTATAGCAAATCAAATTATTCAACAAAAGTCGTTTGTTACCGTGTTAATAGCTAATAATAAAAAATTTTGGTGGAACCCTGATGACTATTCTACGGAACCACTAGGGTTCTCCGAAACCCACTTTGGGAATCCCTGGAATATAGTACATTTTAAAGACGATCAGACACAGACATGTTGATGGAATAAAGCAAGCAATCTGGCGATATTACATTTGTATTAATGACCGAAACTATTGGTAATAGCTAGTTTGGAATAATTGTTTTGACGTGCACTTACTTATGAAGGGCAATCGCGGTTAATGTAGACTAATTGTTTACGACGTCCACCTGCGAAGGGCAACCGTTTTAACAAGGAAATAAATTAGATACGTTATCTGAACGGTTCGTTGAGTTTACCGGAAGATTATAGTTCCATCTTCCCTCATCTAAATGTTATCTTTTTTACCTTCGTAGTTTTTAGAATTTAAACACAATCTAATCTGACGTAGAAGGGTATGGTGATCCATGATGGTAAATATACTAGATTTAGAAAAGTGTTGGCTCTCAATAGCAGTTGCTGGAACACACCTTTGATAGTTATAATGTAACAAATCTAATTGCGAAACAATAATTATTCGATGTCTTCAAATATATAAGATCGAGTGTTTAATATATCCATGACGAACTCTGAAACTACTCAACCGATTGTCATGAAAGTTGTCATCTATACATATAATAAAAATGAAGTGTCTGTATGTAATAGCGAAATAAAAATTTTTCACTGATTGGGTATGAAAGTATACAAGCTTCTGATAACAAAAATGCAATTTTTAAAATTTTTGTCTGTCTGTCTGTCTGTTTGTTCCGGGTAATCTCCGAAACGGCTGGACCGATTATGACGGGAATTTCACTAGCAGACAGCTGAAATTACTGCGGGTGACATAGGCTACTCTAAATTAGACTAAGTGTTAACTGCGGCTTTGTCTGCAATACTATCTCCAAAACGGATGGACCGATTTTCAGAGAACTTACACCAACAGATAACGGATACCATAACAAGTAATTTAGTATATTTTAATTTAGACTAGCTGTTAACTGTGGCTTCGCCCGCAGTACTATCTGTGAAACGGTTAAACTGATCTGCAAGAAACTTTCATTGGCAGATAGCTGACTTTATAAAAAGTAATTCAAGTAATTTTAGTTCATACTAACTGTTAACTGTGGCTTCACCTGCTGTACTATCTTCAAAACGGTTTGACCGATCTTTACGAAACATTTCTGGCAGATAGATGACTTTATAAAAGTAATTTATGTAATTTTTGTTTATAATAGCTGTTAACCGTGTTTTCGTCTACAAAACATTCACCAAAACTATTTGACAGATGTTTACGGGACTTTCATTGGTAGACAGCGAACCTTATAAATTGTGATTGAGGTTATTCTATTTTATAGCTGTTACCCACGACTTCGTCCCTATGAAATTTAGCAAAAATATGTTATTCACTGTAAACATGTGCGTATTTACCGCGCTTTGGTATATAAAATTTTATATCTTGATTTATATATATGCAAGATTCAAGGCGTCACCAAATTCATAGTTTACAATTTAATATAATAATAATTATTAGCAATTTTGAAGATAGAAGAGGTATTTCTAATAAGATATTAGATCATAAACTTATTGACAATATTGGCACATTATATCATCATCTATTTTTAAGTGATTTTTTCGTTAGTTCTTTGTACAATCTAAGTGAACACTGAGGTAGTTATATGGTTGGTTAATGTTCCAAATATGTTGGTTATGAAAATCCTCATTAATTACACTGCTAGTATCTATATATCTAATGTACACGTTACATGTTACTGTCAGTAGCGTGTGTGTCGTACTTACAATAGTTTTTAACGGACATTTCTATAATTGTACATAATTTAATAATTCTTTAAAACAATTTTAAAAAACGCGTGCGGAGCTGCGGGTACCGCTAGTCTATACATATAATAAAAATGAAGTGTCTGTATGTAACAGCAGAATAAATTTTTTTCACTGATTGGGTATGAAAGTATACACGCTTCTGATAACAAATGTGCAATTTTTAAAATTTTTGTCAGTCTGTTTGTCTGTTTGTTCCGGGTAATCTCCGAAACGGCTGGACTGATATTAACGGGAATTTCACTGACAGATAGCTGAAATTACAGCGGGTGACATAGGCTACTCTAAATTAGACTAAGTTTTAACCGCGGCTTCGTCCGCAATGCTATCTCCAAAACGGTTGGACTAATTTTCACGAAACTTTCACCAACAGATAGTGAACGTCATAACAAGCAATTCAGTCTATTTTAATTTAGACTAGCTGTTAACCGTGGCTTTGCCCGCAATACTATTTTCAAAACAGTTAAACTGATCTTCGCGAAACTTTCATTTGCAGATAGCTG
>JACEII010000114.1:960691-994091 GCA_014332785.1 Antheraea mylitta
ATTTTAATTTATACTAGCTGTTAATCGTGGCTTTGCTCGCAGTACTATCTCAAAAACAGTTAAACTGATCTTGGCTAAACTTTCATTGTCAGATAGCTGACTTTATAAAAAGTAATTTAGGCGATTTTAGTTTATTCTAGCTGTTAACTGTGGCTTTGCCAACAGATCTTTCTCCAAAAGGTTAGACCGATTTTCAGGGGATTTTCACTGGTAGACAGCGAATCTTATAAAAAATAATTGAGGTTATTCTATTTTAGACTAGCTGTTACCCACGACTTTGTCTGTATGAAATTTAGCAAGATTTCAAAATTTCGACTCATTCTTTATTTTTAATTAGAGGAATAATTAAAAAAAAATTAAAAGAAACTAATTGTTTGCAATTCGGCATTATAATTATTAGTAACTTTGAGGATAGAAGAGATCTTTCTAATAAGATTTTAGACCATAAACGTCGTACTTACGTGTCCTCAATGTTCACGAAGTTTCGCCACGAAGATAGGCTACATAAGCCATCTTCGAGCACACCAGCGCCGCTTATAAGTTTAGGGGTCAAAGTGGTCGCCATGGCCGAAACCGCTCGGACCAATCATCATCTATTGTATACATTACAGGCTACTGTAAGTCGTGTGCGTGTCGTACTTACAATTGTTTTTAAATATCATTTCTATAATTGTACATAGTCTCCCAAGTTTATAATTCTTCAATACAATTTAAAGAAAAGCGTGCGGAGCCGCGGGTACAACTAGTTTATGTATAAACTTGGTCGAACTTGAGAGATACAATAATCTTCATACGAAAGGCCTTAATATTTTTTATTACAAACTAGCCTCTACCCACGACTTCCTTGGCGTGGAATAGATACACTAACACGCAACAGTTCTCAAAAGGAAAAATATTCCGATTTTAAAACATTTTTTATCTGTACTCCGCTCCTATTGGTCTTAATGTGATGATATATAATCTATAACCATTCTCGAAGTATGAGCGATATAACACTGAAAGAATTATTCAAATCGGACCAGTAGTACCTGAGATTACCCCCTAAAACGTCACAAACTCACAAACTTTACCTCTTTATAAACATTAAACATAGATTAAAATGATTGTCAATGTTGATTATTGTTATTAATTGTAAGGTTCATCAGTCTCGAATAGATGTCACTTTTAGTATGTGAAACGAGAACCATAGAATTGAGTGTTATATCTCATAGATGCCTCCACGCTTCCGTTCTTTATCCCAATAGTTTTTAAACTACCATATAATATCTAATACTCTATCGTAATTGTAATTTAAAAGGTAATAGCTAAGCCACAGCAAGTGTGGTTGGCTTGGCTAGTATATATTAAAAAGAATAATTGCGAAATAATTATGTTTAGGTAAATAATTAATTCAAGCGAAGTGAATCACATAGAAGTAAATCATGTGTTAAGCTTTTTATTGGCAGTGATCAGCTTAACGAGCGACCATTTAATTTTATTGTACCTAATGTGTGTGACTCAAAAGTTGTACGGTATTGGAAACCTATGACGCATAGTCTTGTAGTAGGTAAGTGGGGTAATGAAGTATATTCGCGAACAAATCTACTTCTATATATAACTTTGTAAATGATATATGTTTAAAAACCGTGATGATGTGAAATTAGTGCTAACTAATATTATAAATGTGTTGCGGCTTTTGCGATAACATGCTACCTATTAACGTGGACTTAATGATTTTTTTTTGCGATTTGTTACAATTTAATTGCGTTTTACAATTTAATTGTGCGCGCGATTCGTATATCTTCTGAGTTATGTTTGTGCTGGTACAACTTCAGATCCCTTTTTTTTCGAACTGACCACGCTATTAACCCAGCAAGGTCTTCACCGGACTATTAAGGCGAGTGCATAAGGCATTCAGCCGATCTTATTTTACAAGTAGTTCAAAGGTGCACGGTACGCCTCGGCTTAGGCTGTTGCCTGATACATGCAATTTGCGACCTATCTCAGCTTATCTTAGCCAAGCTAACTATTCATACATATATGAGTTGTTGAAGCATATATATGTACTAAGCATACATACCTCAACAACTCTTATATATATTTCTTATCCGACGATTTTCCAAACTATTTCAGTTTGATAAGGGAAAAAACCCTTCCACTTTGATGTGTAAGCGTGTATGCGTGCACGTGTGTGGGGTTGATATGTGTAATGTTGTTGCAGTGGTGTAAAATTTTGTGTCACTGTATCGCGCGAGCAGTGCACTCAAGGGCTCCATGCCGAGGGAACGGACCTAGGGTTCAGATCACTTGTCATTAGACGTTTCGTTCCGAAGTAAAATGCGATAGTGGGTTTGTTTGGCTGTTTGTTCACGTCGTTCTTTCGCAACCAATAATCAATAATCTTCGCTTATTTTGTCAGGGGCACAGACAGATACATCGGGTTCCTTTATTTAGAATTATGGACTGTTTTTTGGGGCTATGTCAAATTAACGCTAGTTCCAATCCATTGACACCCCGAATAATATGAATATACTTTTCAATATAGTCATCGAAAAATGATGAGCTGCACAGATTCAATATAAAATATGAACAATAGACCTAAACAGGCTCCTATACAATGTTTCGCTAATTTGACGCAAACCACGCGAGCATAATACGTCCGGTCACGTTTACTAGTCTGTCATAACGCGATATTATAAATTAAACTCCTGCCATAAAATATCGTTCAACGCGCCTAAATAAGTTTTCACTTCAAAAATCAGTCAAATCAATAGCCCTACCTGGGTTTTAAAGTGGCAGATTTAATATGGAATGACCCATATATTATTGAAAGTGCCCAAAATCCTTTTTCCTCTCTCACGCAATCCAGTAATTCGGAGCGAGAGTCTAACAAGTCGTAACCACGCGGAAACATAGCACTTTGTCAAGGCAGAGGACATAATGGCGGTAACCATAGGAATCATTACATACGTATTTTCTAAGTTTAATATAAGTTATAAAGTCTATGATATGAAAACACGCGAGAATAAGAAAAAAAACATAAGAAACACATTTTTTTTCAATATCCTTGATTCATATAAATGCATCATAATCATTATGTTCGGTACATTATGCGCAATACCAAGTATTCATCCGTCAGATTACATCTTAATGTGCATATTAGTAACTCAGAAATCGAGGTCAATGAATTCTATTTAAGACTAGCAAGTCCTGCGACTTAGGCCGCGTTCATTTGGTGTATGAGATCTTACAACGTTAAATAAAATTTAGCCCGGCACCATTTTGCAATTTGTTGTAGTAAAACTTGCATATGACCGTGGTTTTGCTCTCATTAAATTAAATATCCACCCTTTTCTTTAGAAACAGTACTCTCTTCTAGATTAAAAGTACCCTTTGTTCTTTTCATCTGTTAGAGTTTGTTGAAAGCTACATTACATACATACATAATCAGAAAATAATGAGGCCCTTAATCGAAATGTACGTTATCCTATCTCTGAAGTTGGACTATATCTATACTAATACTATAAATTAATAATATTACTAATTACTAATAATATTATAAAGAGATAAACGTTGTGAGTTTCTGAGATAGTTTGGGGTAATCTCAGGAACTATTGTTTGGATTTGAAAAATTCTTTCAGTGTTATGATCAATAGGAGAGGAGCGCCAATGAAGAATGTCTCAAAATCGGTGTTTTTTTCCTTTTGAGAGCTTTCGCAGCATGTTAGTTAGCCTAAACTAACTATTTCACGCAGATAAAGTCACGGCCAGAAGCTAGTTATACATAAATGCCAACTTTCATAAGGATTGGTTGCGTAATTCGTAGTTAATCGTGGACATACATCATACCACTGGATTTTTATATACTTAGATTGTTTTCATTGGCTAAATTATTACGTCAAATGTAAAGTAAGCTTGAAAAAATCTCTACCATCTAAGATCTGTGTCGGTGTTTGCTTCATATACTTTGACGTTAACATTAATACAGATCTAAATACAGGAAAATTATTTACATAAATGTCGCAGGCATCTGCTAGTAATCTACAAAGGAATCGAGATAAAACGCTACACAGTTTTTATACTGTAGGTAGAGATCATCGGTAAACGAACCATAAAGTTATAAAAATAAGAAAGGTTTATATAATTTGTATATGGTTCGCTAATTACATGTACAAGCAAACAGTCTTTGGGTTTCCCTCACTCAAAAATAACATTTAATATTTACATGTACCACAAAAAAGTCACTCTAGAGATGATTCATTTTGACACGAAAACTTATTTGGACGTGTTAAATGTTTTTTTTTTTAAGAAGCGTAAAACTATTGGTTTGGTTTCAACGACATGCTAGTAAGCATGACCGACTGTAATGCTCTTGCGTCAGACTAGCGACGCGTAATGTAGATTTTTACAATCTACACTACATATACTAATTGTTCGGGGTGCTAATAGATGTGTAAACCAAACTAATAATAATAATTTATAAATCATGAATTTTAAATAATCACACTATAATTAATTTGGAAATTAAAAAGAGAACACAGTTACTCCATTGTATAGAGTTTTCACTTCTATCGGCAGTTCTTATGACTGCCCCAACTTTTTTGTCTTTGACACTGACACGTAATGAAAAGTTATAGTTTTTGGAAAGTACTACTTAGGTGATGCCATTTCTTTAATTGTTTTATGGCTCTATATAAGTAAGTAAAATTTCGTTACATATAGTTTTTTTTTTATTATCTTCAAGAAATATGCAACAAAGTAACAGATAACATTAGCGCTAACTTGCTTCCTTTTATGGTAAGTAAAATATCTTGATCTACATTCACCAAGGCAAAAACCTCTAACCGGTGCAATCGGGAATGATTTTGTATCTGTCTAAGAAATTAATTTAGTAGGACATGTATCCAACACTCACCCGCATTAGGAAATCCTCTTCTTCGGGGTACCTCCGGCTTAGTTTGCACCTTCTGTACACTACTGTACTGTGCTGTAAATACATAAACGGCAATTTATAAATTGGCGGTATAAACGTTAGCTGAATCATTTGAATTTTTTTTTATTATTCATATAGAATAAAAAACAGCAGGTTTTATGGCGCCCTGCAATGCGAGTAACATTACTGTTAAACTTTATTGCAGAGTCTATTTCCATATTCGTTTTTTTTTTGTATGGGTAGACTCAAACAGCTGCTGGAGTTGGAGCTGGTTTTCGGCAAAGGACAATAAAGATAGAACATGATAAGATTTTATGAAGTGAAAACTTTCTTAGGCGCGTTGAGCGGTATTTGTTTGGCAGGAGAAAACTTATGGTTTCGCGTCAGCGACATGCTACTAGCGTGACCAAGCGTATTGCGCTTGCGCGGTTTGAGTCAGACTAGCGACTCGTGGTATAGCGGCCTGTGTACGTCTATTACTGGTATATTTTATTAAGATTGTGCAGCACATTATACTATTTCTTCGGAGTAGCAATAGATGTGAAGAACAGGGTAATGATAACAATTTCAATTTAAAATTTATAAAATTTTAAAAAATCATACCTAATATAATTGATTTCACAATTTAAAAAAAACACAGTATTTTTTATATCATAGGAGGCAAACGAACAGATGGGTCACCTGATGTTAAGTGATCACCACTGTCCATAGACATTTGCAACACCAGAGGAGTAGCACTTGCGTTGCGGGAAGAGAAGGGGCAAAGGAAAGGCCAGTGGTCCTCCGGCACTATCACTGACCAAACGAAACGCAAGAACGCAAGTACTATTACTTCACGTCGGTGTTTCTGTGTGTTGGCTTGTAGTACCGGGAGCGAGCCAACCCATTCATGCTGAGACCAGTAATAGCTTCAGCGTGCCTTTTCCACCTACGCAAATCAATGAATTACATTGTTTTAAGTTTTCACTTCCATCGCCAGTCATTATGACAAGACTTTTTTTCTAATACCTGCTTGGCCGACTATTACAGTCAAGTTAAAAATCTCCCACAAGGCACCTATAGATGTACTTTGACAGCTGCATTTGGGATTCAGTTCTTCTTACCATGTTATATATCGTCCATATCCCATTTAATCCATATCATCCATAATATCGTCATTTAAAAACAGGTCAATTTGTGGTCAAATGCGAAAACGTACAAAAATAGAAAAATGTCAATAAACTTCAAATATATTTCCATTATTAAGTACTTATATTTGGCGTTCGGTTTAGTAAATACCAAATATGGCCGTCCGCTACTTTAATTTACAAATGATGGTAAATTCGGTGTAGTCGAATGGTTAAGATCCACTATTATTTGGTTCGAGCTCCGCAGAAATGAGTTTTAGCATTCATCTATCTATTAAGTAAAGTATCTGACTATCTGATAGCGAAGGATAACATCTTGAATGGAATTGTTTGTTAGAAATATGGGGTGTAAGGGGTGTCGAGTAACATCTTAAGACTTGAGACACCCAAGCCAACCTCACCTGCACGTGGTGCACCCTGCTGATCAACGAACGAGGCAATGGCGATAGCGGGGTGGTAGGGTTATACAGCCCGACTGGGTCGCAACCTCCATGTACATGGCGAAAAAGCCCGTCATAGTGACTCGCTTTTGCGCGTCGCGTTTCGGGATCAGCCTGTGCATATTCAGTACCGTGTACTTTCGTCATTATGGCTGGTATGACAGCGGCGACCGACGATGGATGATCTGTCTCTCGGTGGTCGCCACTGTTTTTGTATTGTACTATGCTTACCATCAGGTATAGTGCAGTCACTTTGTCATGCTACAATAAAAAAAAATATTTTAAGAATATTGTCATAAAACCGCAAAATGAATACATATAAATAAAATAATTATAGATTTTCGTTCTCTCATTAACGCGTACCTTCACTTGAGAGAAGAGAGTTTTATTGACTTATATTAATTTGCCACTGGCTTGGAGTTCCATTTCTAAGCTTAAAAACTCACGCAATATAAAGGTAAAGTAAATATGGAAAAACTGTTATTCTGAAATATTATTACCTAAATGTTTCATCTATAAACTAGCCTTAATAATAAAGAAAATCCTAAAAGTTACCGCAGCACTACCTACCCTATTCAATTGTAAATCTAAACCATACTTGAATCATCCTGAACATACGCAAAATCAAAGTCTGTCCAGCTGTTTTAGGAAGAGTTCGGTCACATACAAGAACGAATACGTTTGGATCATTTTTTTTATTAAATTTAATTATTTACTTAATTTATGCTTATATAAAAAATATATCCTCAATGAATATAAAAATATTAATGACGGAAGAAATTCCGACTTTTGTAAGCACTACGCTTTTATTGATGTGCATTTCTAGACGTGGATAACTGTAAGCACATGGGGTGTAAGGGGTGTCGAATAACATCATAAGACTTGAGACACCCAAGCCAACCTCACCTGCACGTGGTGCACCCTGCTGAATAACGAACGGGGCAATGGCGCAAGCGGGGTGGTAGGGTTTTACAGCCCGACTGGGTCGCAACCACCATGTATATGGCGAAAAAGCCCGTAATAGTGATTCGCTTCTACGGGTCGCGTTTCGGGATCAGCCTGTGCATATCCAGCATATTACAGGCCGACATGATAGTGGCGACCGGCGATGGACAGTGTGTCAATCGGTGGTCGCTATTATTTTTGGATTGTACTGTGCTTACCATCAGGCATAGTGCAGTCACTTTGCCGTGCTACAATAAAAAAAAAGCAAGCGGTATAGCGTTTATGTTTATTTTTTTTGTATATAAAATATATAGTCGAGACAGTAAATGATGTAGACAAAGGCTAATATCAGTTAATTATTGTATATAATGAGTAACATAAACATTTTTTCAGTTATTGACAAGTAACATATGAACCCAATCAGTTTATAATCGGCTAGTAAAATGTTTGCTGAATTCATTGACTCCTGTGAATACCAAAAGACAAACGCTGACCCCATACGAATCAACCCAAAAGTTATTTGTATATTATTCACGACAATTACTAAAATGGAGAACCACACGTCCTTATTTGGGAATTATACTACTTAATACAAAAGTTTTAAAAATCAAACTGGAAAATCGCAAATAATTGATACATTTACTTCGCATTAGAAAAATAACTTATGGTAATGTTTTCACGTTCCACTCTTGACAGATCTCGTAGAAGAATAGAAAAGAGATATTAAAATAAGTGTAAATAACCAGCTTGTTCAATAGTCAATAATATAGAGAATCGTGTCTATCACATTATGCAGTTAATTCACAAGTTTGCGGTTGTGAAGTGAAATATTTACTTAAACCACGGCATGTACACAGTGTCGTCACAGAATAATGACATCAGAGTGTTCATTTCATTTCACCGTGTATTTGAAACACAAAATGATACCTATGAATTTAGTAAATTTACTTAATATTAGTGTATGTATTCATACATAAAAACAATTTCTGGTCATAAGAAGAAGAAGAATAAGAAGGTCGGAATTCTAAAATATATAGTATAATATACAAAGTCGCAAGCAACTGCTAGTCGACTATATTGACGAGATGTTATTTCAAGATTAAATTTTAAGTTACAATGCTTTGACAATGTTGTAATGCATGTTTTTTTCAAAACACGGAATAAAAAAACTTAAATTTGTCTGTTTTTTTCTGGCATATAATTCAAACAATATACGTTAAAAAAGGACTACAACCTTACTAACTACGTTACTTAGATTAGCCTAGTTGTCAGATACAAAATAATCATTCTTATATGTATGAATAGCTAGTTTAGTTCAGCTTAGACAGATTCGCAGTATTATATCCAACATATCAGCCCACTTCGCTTACTCTGGTACCCTTGGGCTTGTAGTTAGTAATACGGTGAAGCTGTAATAGACCCATCGCGTCAATAGCGAAGTAGATTTTAAAAAAAAAAACTTAATTTTTAGTGATTTCACCTTTTTGTTATTCTATTTACTTTGTTCTTAGTCAGCGGTGACAAATTTCCAAGTACTGATCTATCATGTAAAGCTAACCGTTTTCTTAATGACTCAGTTGTAGGAGTTAAAATATTTTATGGTTTAATAAAATTGTGAGTCAGCTGGTGATATTTGCTTGTGGTTCATTAGTCATGTTCGATAGACAAACATACATTGACCTGATGACGGTAGCGACTGTTAGTTTACACGCATTAACGCTCCAAATATAAAGTTATGTTTAAGTTTTGACATATAGATTTTTTGAGTGAAATTTAAAGGTCGTTAAATTTCAAAATGAGTTAAATCCAATTTTAATCGGTTGTATATTCTCATCAAGTCATGATGGCCTAGTTGTTTGACCGGTAGAGTATTATTTCGATGCCTGCAAGTTCGGACCCTGGAATGTACCATCGGATTTTTCGGAATTCGCGTATATTTACTAGTTTAAATTGGTAACACAATTGTTTGACGGTGAAAGAAAACATCGTGAGGAAACCTGAACTTGAGAAATGTTCTTATACTATTACTTTATATGGGAAAAATATAGAACTGTGGACTTCTTAGAGTTTGAAATCGTCAGTAAGTCGTGGGCTGGCGTGGTGATTACGCCCATACCTTCTTTCGGGAATAGCCCAGCACTGGGTCTCTTACAGACTGATGATGATATTTAGATGCTTAATTTTTTTAAGGTTTTTAGTTTTTACCGCGAACGAAGGTCAAATTTTGCCGCTTATAAGGTTTTTACTTTTTCTTTTTATGATCTCCATATTTAATATGTACAAAATTTGAAAGTATTGAAAAAAGAACGTATTAGCAATGGCTAAATGGGATTCAACTTCTTTTGATATGTAACGACTCTTATGTAAAAAAAAGTATATATGTATTAGTATTGCTAGTCAAATTAATTAAATAAGTACGATTTGATTTTCTTAGATGAGCTTGTTTATATAAAACCTGTTTCAAATACAAGGAGTATCTCTCTATTATAGTACGGAATATGAACTGCCATTGATTAGTGTGAATAAAATAATAATGTCTGTGTAGATAAAGATTACCATGCATTATGTCTAAGGTCCAAAATTCTGTTACGCTTAGGTATTTCAGCGAGATATTAGGTAAAACTGAAACAATACGCTCGCTTATTTATCTTAATGAATTCGTCTTTTATTTCATTTTAGTTTGGTTATACGAGATCAAACGAAGTCGTCAGGTGTATTATATGACGCAATGACTACCTAATAGGGACAGTGATTCTTCGCAAGAAAATAAATTCGATCAAAATCGTGGTCTGTGGAATCGATTCTTGAAGAAATTGATGTCTTAATTTATTTATTTTCGATTCAGCTTTTTATACATATAATTTAAATTATTGTTTGGTTCTTTTTATCTAAATAGAAAAAATCGAATCACAATTTTATAGTGCCCTAACACTCATTCGATTCAGATAGATTGCATTTTTAATGGAAATTAAAATAATCGACTTTTCAAGTCTAAATATCGATTATTTGTTTAATCGATCTCAGATCGCCATCTACCTCCTACCACTCAATATCGTAGATTATAGCGTAGATTATATGCTTATTTGCTCCTTTTTACAATAAAAAATTATGACCTAAAATCTACTTTTTTTCCACTGTTTAAGAATACCATAACAGATTGATTGTGTTCAAATTAAATACAATCATTTTCGAATATAGTAACCAGATTCGGCCCCCCTCGGTAGCGGCTCAAGCCTAGGTCCATTCCCTCGACGTGGAGCCCTTGAGTGCGCTGCTCGCGCACCTACACACCTATCACTTCCACACACATGCACGCTTACACATGAAAGTGAAAAAGTTTTATTTTTTCCCTTATCGAACTGCAATAGTTTAGAAAACTATGCAATACGAAATATATATAAGAGTTGTTGAGGTATGTATGCTTGTTACACATATATGTTTCAATACCTCCTATATGTACGAATAGTTCGCTTAGGTTAGTTCAGATAGGTCGCTAATTGTACGTATCAGACAAAAGCCCAAGCCGAGGTGTTCCGTGCACCCTTGAACTAGTTGTCAAATGAAATCGGCTGAATGCCTTAAGCGCTCATGTTTAGTAGTCCGGTGAAGCTGTTAAGACCTTGCTAGGTCAATAGCGTAGTCAGATGGAGATTTTATTTTCAAAATGTAATTTTTTTACTGGCAGTGAACCTTGTGAAAGTGGAGGAACAAGTAATATCGGTACAGATAATAAAAACCATGTTTCAGGTAAAATGAAAAAAAAAAAACGCTGTTCTAATGTGGAACGTTATCCCACCGCCATGGATTTATGTTTCCTCGTGAAATAATTTTAAATAACAAAAAATAAAAGAAAAACCTTATGGAATCCAGTATCTGCAACATTTTTTCTTATGGGACGTCACCATCCAAAAGTATTTCGAAAAATTCCAGTTCATTTGCCGATTAAAAGAGTTCAACGAACTAAGAGTTTATGTGTAAGCCTTTATATTTTAAAAAACTGTTTTATATTTTTTATTATTATTATTTTATGAACATCAATTGATGTAATTTTATACATATTTGAAATTAAAAGTTTTCGACGGGATCTTGTAATGTCATTTAGTATTTTATTTATAAACTAATATAATGTAATATCGACGGTGTTCTAAGTAATATAGTTTGATTATTGTTAACAAGTAAAGTGGATGGGAAATAATATCACGGAGCATGGATTCTGACTTGCCACGAGAACTCTCTGGAAAGTTATAAGAGAACCATCATCTTGTTAATTTATTGAAATGATCGTAAGAAACATGTAATATCGTTACCTACTCGAGAATGGTAGTAATTAATCGACGAAAAGATAGGTTGCCAAAAATAAAAATCGATGCACTCATAAGGACTGCCGATAGAAGTGAAAACTTAAAATAATAAAATAAATGTGTACTTTTTTTAATTTTCACATTACTTACAGTGTGAATGAGAATATTTAAATTTCAGAATATGTTTATTGAACTTAATAATTATATAGTATATATATATATATATATCAATATTACATGTATACAGACCCCTGTACTACGCGTCGCTAGAGTGAAGCAAGCGCAATCCGGCTGGTCATGTTTACATAGCATGTCATGACTCGAGATTATAAATGATTATATATTGTTTATTTTTATTTAATCGTATGGTTAAAATGGAGTAATCAGTTGAATTGTACTACTATAATTGGAGGTTTAATGCTTTCAGCCATTTTAGGGCATCGTCAGTAAGAAAGATCAGGTCATCAGGGGAACCATTATATTTCCATAATGGGCATTGTTCTATGATGTGTGCTATGGATTAGATATCTGCTCCGCAGTCACAGCGTGCCGAGTCAACTCACCCACACCGGTATTTAAACTGTGCACACCGGCCTGACCAGTACGAAATCTGTTTAACTTGCACCATTCACCTCGGGGCAATTCGAAGCCCTTTAATTTAACGCACGGATCGATGTCGCATCTTGCCTCACCCAACTTTGATGCTTGCCAGGTTTTTCGCCATTCGCTCCATATGCTGGAATCCCTATTACCTATTTCCGCAGCAATTTTGTAAGCTGGTCGTCGGGATTTAAGTCTATGGTGTGGGGGATTAAAGAACTCACTCATGCACAGGGAGGCGGATATTCTGCTTTATTATATATTGTTAGTTATTTATTACTCATTTTATCGAGTATGAAGGCTCATTACAGTTTTAACTTAGTTTGAAGTTCTTATTAGATTGTTAATTTATGTCTACGGCTTTGATTGCATATTTCAATTTTATCATTACATTAAATTACGACATATTACCGAGTTCTCTTAAATTACAGACCAGAACGACCTCATGCGGGTTTATTGCTATGTATGTTATTAAAAATGATGTTATTTAATGATGTAAGCATAATATATAATATGTGTAAATATTACTTGACGGAATATTAAATTTATTGCAACTACATTTGTGCAATTTGGAATCTGATGGGGTACGAGTTACGTGTCCTGCACATTTCACTTTAGGATAGAGCATCTACTGTATTGTCTTTCAGTTTTATTTTTAGTGAGCTTCATTCTAATGTTCCTTGGCAAGATGTAAGCTTCCTATTGATTTTTGTGTCGAACAAATACACACATAATATCTTCTTTACATATAATAATAATGTAAATAAAAACTATCTGTTCTTTTAGATTTTTGTAAAAAAAAAGTTGCAGGTGAAGAATGTGTAATAAATATTTCAAACAATTTTAGAAATGTCTGGCTGTCTATTTGTTTGTATGGACACGCATCACTGTTAAAATACTGTGTTCATGATAAAATATGTTTAAGAAAATAATAAAGCATATCTTCGAGTAACATTTAGTGTTTATTTCATTAAAATCGGTTCCGCCCATCAAAAAAAATATCGTATTTATAATGACGACGTGACTTAGGTACGAGACAAAATAAATATAGGATTTGTTGAGGCACGCATGCTTGGTACACATGCATGTTTCAATAACTCATATACGTATATCTAGATAGCTTAGCTTAGGTTAGCTCCGATAGGTCGCAATTTTTGCACAAAACAGGCGACAGCCCAAACCGAGGTGTGCTGTGCATCCTTGAGTTAGTCATCCAAACATCGTAAATGAGTGACTTTAGCGCTTGCCTCAATAGTTCAGTGAAGCTGTAAAGATCTTTCCAGGTCAACAGCGTTTTCATTTAAAAAAAAAAACTTAGATACAAGGGAAAAGTAGATAAGTAAATGGACTTCATACATTCAGATGATTTTGTTATTCGCTATTTTTTTATTTAAAGCTTCACGCGGACTAAGTCACAATCATAGCTAATTACTAAAAAAATATTGATTCTGTACGATTGAAAATTGAATCATGATCTATATTTTTTCTATCTCTAACTTAAATATCTTTAAAACTCACGTCCACGATATCTTTGTTTATATTAATCTAAAAATAACATTAGATACGCACGTCTACGTGAGTCTTAAAATGTAATTGAAAATAGTGTTTCTGTAGAAAAACGATAAGACAAAGTAGATTATATTTGTCGGCGTTTAAGCCACGCAAGTTCGTGACGGTGAGATCAAATTTCAAATTGTACACTTTGTACAATCTGTTAAGATGTATTATCACGTTATGCGATGTATTCTACACTCAGATTTAGACTTTAAATCATTCCGTGTATAGTTGAAAATAGAAAAATATTATTATACAACCGAACGTAGATGACAAATTTAGGTCGTACGCTGCTAGAGGGTAGCGAACATTACAAAGTTGTATTGGAGTATACCATACCAACAAGAAAGGGTAATATTATATATACAGTTATTATGAGATTTCTTTTCTTCATATGATAAATACTCCGAAACAATGTGAACTACACTGATGTCTTTTTATCATACAACTAGCTAATACCTGCAACTTCGTCTGAGTCGTTTATTAACAATAGATATTGCGTATAGAGGATAAATTAAGTAGTCCGGTGAAGCTGTTAAGACAATGTTGGATCGATAACGTAGTCAATTTGAGAATTTACCTACCTGACAAATTAATGATCCTTCCATCAGTGCTTAACTGTAATACTAGAATGGCCGCAAATCACACGGTTTACCACGCTTTAAAAAATACCTTATAATAATTGTAGTTTCTTAAAACTTTAATAACATATTAAAGTAAGCTATCGGAATATTTTGTTTTTAAATAAGGACTAGATATCTAACACGTATATTTAAAAAAAAGATCATAATCTATCCAATCTATTGAATCAATCTATCAAATCTATGTCTGACGCGTACAAAACTTCTGTCATATTATTTATATATACAGTAGAACCTTAAGAGAAAGTCCAAGGGAAACAAAATATTTTAATTATCAAGTATAGAAAAAAATACAGGTTATTTTTGACCCAGAAAAAAGGACTGTTTCCACGCGAAGCACCGGTCATAAGCTAGTATATATAAAGGTATTGTGTTCAAAAATACCTTATATGCGTAATATGTTTCCACGCGAAGCATCGGTCATAAGCTAGTATATATAAAGGTATTGTGTTCAAAAATACCTTATATGCGTAATACTTATTGTTAACACCGTCGATTCTAGTTCTTTACTGTCATTTGAGAACTCAACTTCATTTTAAAAATTAGTATGTTACCGCAGTGTTAATGTACGGTCAGATAAAGACAAGGATGAGTAAATGCCAGCCTACAATAAAAAAGAATACGAACAAAACGAAACGCAGCGGAATTTTTGCATCATAAATAAGTTATCTTTAATGAGTCACTGTTTTGGAGTCGAGTAAAATAAAAACATTACAAGAAAATCAACGTTCCAGTTGATAGTGTTAACATGACAGGAAATTTACAGGAAAAAGATAATAAAACGTTGATTCAACGTTACGTGCTCATGGAAATGAGTTAATTTCGCCGTTCGCGACGTTTTAGGATAACTCTAGAAGCTGGCCTTCGAAGGTCACGCATCAAAGAGTAACTATACTTGTGACGTCGAGGCAGATGTGACACTGTTTTCATTTTAGTAGTTAACTATCTAATTCGGCGAAATTCGTATCGCACCAGAATCAGTTAATGTTGTGTTAACATTAGTTGAATTAAATATAATTTTACTTATCAAATAAATGAATACTCAGACTGAATTATTTTCATATCTGTTTCTAATATATATGTCGGGACAACGATAAAATGGCGTCCAAGTAGCGGTAAGACGTCATCCATAATGACGTCATGGTTATTTTTTGAAAGATCAATCCACCCACAACAATCCATCAAACCACGTTAACTGATACAGAAACACTACACCGGCTATAGTTACGATGAGGAGTTATACGTAGATGTGACTAGTCCAACCGCCTGAGCGTGTATACCCAGCATCTAGTCATGGGTCACCTTTTAAGGCATCAAAATACATAAATAGCCGATACCTCCAACTAATGGTGTTTCACATCGAGGTAAATAATGAAGAGTCGATACCTCAAACCAATGGCGGCTCTCATCGGAGGTAAATAATGAACAGCTGACAATTTCAACCAATAGCGTTTGAGGTCATTAGTAACACCCCCGCTATGGTCAATAGCGCGGTATCACAGGTCAATAGTGACTCCCCGATATATATTTATATAATAACTCTATTTTGACAAATAGTTAACGATGAAATAGGTATTTCAAAGTTACGATAATAATTTAGGAAATTACCTATGTTTAACAGAAAAATAATTATTTGACAAATGTGGGATGAAAATTGAAGCAAGAGCTAAATGATTAGCTAAAGGACTGAAAGTTAATAAAATTGTAAAAGAAAAGTAGCGTGTATTAGTAGAAAGTATATAACATATTAGTGGGCCCGGCAGACACTATTCCTCCCTGATAATAAAAAAGCCTTGACAACTTGACAAAAGACTGCGTGTCACCTAAAAAGGTACAAACACAATAAAGTTATGAGTAAATATTCATATGTTATTTTATCGTTTATTTTCTAATCTATGAATTTAAATTAAATACATAAGATTTTTTAGTATTACTTTATTAAGATATTGTTTAATTAATTTACTGTAATATAAACATTATAAAAGGAATCATCTGATTTCAATGTTAGATCAAAGTACAAATATTCATGAAAACTCTTATAAAGTAGCTAAAACATGAGATTATTTACTATAAACGATATCATTGTAGAACTCTTCAGTTT
The DNA here is from genome assembly GCA_014332785.1 of Antheraea mylitta. Taxonomy (NCBI): domain Eukaryota; kingdom Metazoa; phylum Arthropoda; class Insecta; order Lepidoptera; family Saturniidae; genus Antheraea; species Antheraea mylitta. The sequence goes on from JACEII010000114.1 coordinate 977,313, forward strand.
TTTTATGTATATGAATACAATTTTACCTACTATCTCATCTGTATGCACGTAATCTATATCCATACAGTCAGCGATGCGCTTACGCACCCCCCGCACTCCGCTGCTTGTATAAAGCCTCCCACACCTGAGCCGGCCGGGCTCAGTCGTTATTGCATACTCGTTGAGTGTGTACGTCATATACATCACAATGTTATCACCGCGTTTCGTTGTGCTCTGTGGGTTTGCCCTCCTAGCGGTGGCGACCGCGTACCCGGCTTCCGATAGTTCAGTCATCCCAATCACATCGATGACCGACGATGACTTCTCCTTTCCCTGGATGAGTATATCACCCTTCAGTCTCTTCGCTCCGTTGTGGAAACTCTTCCCCAGTTTCGCTGACATCGGTCCTAGAATATATTCCGACGATGAGAAATTCCAAATTGTCGTCAACGTAAAAGACTACAGGAAGGAAGATTTGAGCGTTAAAGTGAAAGCCGATCTGATAATCGTCCAGGGATCACAGGAAGCCAATAATAAGAATCGAGACGTATTTGCTACGAAATTCTTCCACACGTATAACAAACCTTCGAATTCGAACAGCTTGAATATCACTGCGAAGTTGACAACGGACGGATTCCTTGTAGTAACTGTACCACTCACGGAGAATACCGACGATTCCGAGGATGTAGACAGAGATGTGCCTATTGTTGAAACCGGTGCACCGTATCGCAGAGAAGTATTTGAGAAACCCGTCGAAGATGCTACAACAGAAGCTGTAGTGACTACTCAAGCGCCGTCAACTACAGAATTAACAACAACTCAGGCACCGGTAACAACGCCAGAACCAACAACTGCGCCAGCTCCAACGACAACACAAGCCCCTACTACATCACCGGCTCCAACGGAAAGCGAAGCTCCGATAACTAACCCTCAAACTACAACTACTCAAGCACCAACAACTACCGTTTCGCCAACTCCCGATGCTGATGAAGAAGTAAAAGAAGAGCCGGTAGCACCGATCGAACAAGAAGATGCGCTTGAAAAAGACAATGTAATCCCACAAGAAAACGAAGTTGCGCCTTAAGTGATACTCTAGCTCTAAGTATTTAATTATAATTCAGTATTTTAATTAAAAAATATATGTATATTAATTTAAAATCCGTGTTATTGAATCGTGTTGGCATGCGTTTTAATCCTCTATATCGGGCGCGTCTAATGAATATAGATCTATGCGGAATTGTGTGTTTATAACAACAATAGAAGCTAGTCGTTATAATATTTTGACTCAATTGCGATACTCAAGCTAAAGAATTTGCTGCTAGAATAAGCAATACACATGCAATGAATCATAGATTTTAAAGGTAAAATACAAAATCAAAACTGGTAACAATTTTAAATTCAAATTAGTTTTATATTCAAATTCTTAACTGGTCCTACCTTATAAATATGATTAAAGCTACACTTTTTATTGGAAAATTTTATAATCTATTATGAATAGTGTTTCGGAATATAAATGAACTATAATTTAAATTGAATGAGCTTTAACTTAATATTTATTATAAAAAAATATAGTTGTACTTAAAAATTCAATGAGAATATTTCATTTGCTTTAATTTTTAAGATTTCAAATAAATACACAGATATTTAATGAATATTCAATATATTATTTGATTGAAATTAATTAAATTAAATTCCACTACCGTGTATAATTTGAAAATAGTTCAAATTGGTTTTAGTTAATAGATTGTGAATAAAATTTAGTTATTTTTCTGTTTGACATTAACAGTCTGAAGGTCAGATACCAGCCAAGTTCCTTCCAAATGTGATTCGGTTATGTACTGTGAATAGTTGATTAGTTTTAGAGATGAACGTTTTGTGTTTTTTTTTATTATTATTCATATAATGGCAGATTAATTTTAAATCCTTGATGTTACAGACATATTTATTGTCTCGTTTATTCTTGAATCGTTTTGAAATTTTAATCGATCGTGATAAGTTTTGCACTTTGTCTTTTGGTAATATTTGATAAACTAGCAGGTTTGGCTTCAATCTATGATACATTGTTATCGAATAGTTTTCCTTTTTTTAATTCCCCAATAAGAATAGGTGTCGTAAATGGCATAAGTAAGTAAATAAAAAATTGGCGATTTATTAATGCATTCAAAAACCACCTAACGTCAAACATGAACCTTTTTTGTCGTGTGTGATCTTCAAAAACATTGATAGATTCACGTTTAGTTACTATAGTATTTTATTATATGGCTGTTCTTTAAAAGGAGAATTTGGTCTTATTTAGCCGAGCGGGGCGGTTAGTTAATAATAAAGAGAAATATTGTATGTATACGCCATCATTTCGAATATGAATTTTGTAGGTTGTTACTCCGTTTCGAAGTCATTCTTTGTCGAAGTGAGGGGTTCATAAATTAATTTTACATAACCATAGCCTTGAAAATATTAATATCATGGGTTTTGAAAAAAATAAAGTACGATTGAATGTGTACAAATAATTAGATTTAATAAAAGACCGTGAACTCGGTGACATTTACACAGCGACAAGGACATAAACCGGCCAAATGAAAAGGTCAGAAAACTACATAGCAAAGTGGCGCCAATTGACATTGTAATGACTTTTGACTTTACTGACACATGTAAATTGTCTGGTTTATACCACATTAATAATATTTTTCATTTGAAGATTGTAACACGACAGGAACAAGCGTGAAATTGAAGTCCTCTCAGCGATATTAATCAGCGGCTGTTACAATGTCGTATTTATTTAAGAACTAAATATGAATTAGCAGATATCTCTAATTGATACGTTTTCGCACACTTACTAATAGTTGACTCAATATAAAGAGCGTATTTATCGATCAGTAATATCCATTAAATCAACGTTCTTCCAACTTGAAATCACAATTACAAGGGACTGAAGGAGTTCACATATACGGGCTGTTTTTAAAGCAAACATTGCTGATATATCTAGCGTCAAATATTATCGTTTGGCATATTCCTGTAAGAAAAAGAACTTTTTATGTTTTTGAAACCTATTTAAAATGGTACGACGCGATCAATATCTAGTTAATTTGGTAATTATCTATACTAATATTATAAAGCTGAAGAGTTTGTTGGTTTGAACGCGCTAATCTTACGAACTAGGTACTAGTCCGATTTAAATTCTTTCAATGTTCTTGCTTATTTATTGATGACGGGTATATATCATCACGCTAGGACTAAAAGGAGCGGGGCACCAATGAAGAATGTTTCAAAATTGTTGGTTTTCTTTAGAGATTTTCTGCTGCGAATTAACGTTAGCCCAAAATAACTATTCCATGCGGACGAAATAGCTGGCAGAAGCTAGTATCGTATAAAAGCAAAAAACAGTATATCCACATACATAAAAATATATACCTATGCGTAATTTTCTTTGAGAACTAACTTTTGTCCACCGTCTGGCTAGCTTTACTCTGTTTTTTCTGTATAAAATGCTTTGTATTCTGTACAGTACAGTCCTGCCCACGTATATGTGAGATATTATAAAGATCCATTGAGTAGTTAACTCGTGAGAGCGTAACAAATAAAATCACGTTCGCTAAGATGCATGTAGCTATTACTAGATAGTAAGAAATTACAAATATATATAAACAATAACTTAGAATAGAATTCTTCAATAAACAACTGATATTTTACGATAACAAGAATGACAATTATTATTCTTTTTTTAGTATTTGACACATCTTAAATTTCTCTTTTTATTGTAATTTACCAATAGGAGCATTTTTTTATACTTATTAGATGATTACTGCGATTTCGTTTGCGTTGAGAGATACTACTTAGCATACCATGGATTCACCGTGCGGGTGCCGTTTCATCGGGTGGCAACTAGAGAAGCTTCGAGTAGTTCCCGAGACTTGTGACACAGGTGTAGGTTTAAGGGGCCCCTTTCGAATGTACATTAACACTCACCTTAACCACTCGTGCTTCTCTCCTTGCCTATCCAAATCTGGTACGAACCAGCTAGTGCAGCTTTAGAGGCTCGTTGCAGTATAGAGCTTACTGCAGTTCTCGATAAACCGAGATCTTTGAGCAGGCTATAGAGAGATTTTGCTGGTATACCTCTCGCTCCCACTTCTACGGCATATAGATTAACTCTATACCGTTGTTAGTCAACTCTTTGACTAAGTCGTGATACCTGTCCAGCTTCATGTCGTGGTATTTAGGAATATTAGTTTCCCACGGAACAGCAAGCTCGACAAGTACCACGAGCTTTGTATGTCTGGAATAGAGAAATATGTCCGGTCTGGATAGCAAAACGCACACATCTTCTGGGATTTTGCGGTGTCCATTAAAATATTATCTCGACTTTTTTATTGTATCTCACTGGAATTAATTAGGTAGCGTTTATAACGACAGCTCCCAGACGGCTTGACATTTTTTGACACTTTCAACAATTATCGTTACATTTCAACCAATTTCCAAAAAAACAAATGACGGATTATACACTTAACCGTTCCTCGTGAATCATTCTATCTATTCATGATAACCCGCTTAGTAGTTTTTGAGTTGATGACGTCCGCCGGGTCCACTAGTGTAGGATAAATCGGCTGTGAGTTTGCCTTTTCTATATTACAAACATCATCATCATCATTACCCTTATCCCACTTAAGTAGGGTCGGCACAACATGTTTTCTTTTACCATTCTCCCCTGTCAGATGTCGTCTCAGTATTCACACCTTTTACAGACATATCGTTTTTCACACAGTCCATCCATACCTTTTTCGGTCTTACTCTACTCGTATACCCGTCCACTATCATACTCAACACTTCTAGTTACATGGTTTTCATCTCTCCTCATGACATGCCCATACCATGCTAACCGATTACTCCGCAACTTCTCTGTCACTGGTGCTATTTTCAAACTGCCTCTAAAATACTCATTCTTAATCTTATCCATTTTAGTTACACCACACTTCCACCTTAACATTCACATCTCTGCCGCATGTAATTTTCTCTCATCCGTCTCTTTCGTAGCCCAGCATTCAAATGCTCACAGCATGACCGGTCTTTATAATCCCCATAGTTTTATTTTCCCCATAAGTTTCAAAGACATTCGTGGCTCACAAGCTACCCCAGACACATTTCGCCATTTTATCCATCCTACATTTATTCTATTCCTGACGTCCTTATCAATGCCACCGTCGTTTTGTATCAATGAACCGAGACACCGAAAATTGGAGCAAGCTGGTAAGGATACACCATTTAAGGCTATAGGAGAAAACTAGATGTACCACCGAAACCGCAAAACAAATGCTCAGTTTTTGTTCTACAAATTTTCAAACCAACATTCTTCAGTCTTTCTCGCCATTTTTCCAGCCTGCTCTGGACCTCTGCAGCATCTTCTCCGATAAGAACAATATCATCAGCAAACAGCATACACCAAGGTGTCTCCTCCAGTATATCTGATGTTAACGCATTCATAACAAGAACAAATAAATAAGGGCTTAAAGCTGAACCCTGGTGCAAACCTGCGGCCACATTGAAATTATCGGTAACTCCAGCCGCTGACCTAACGTGTGTTTTGGCATGACTGTACATACAACGAATAAGTTTACATACTTCCCAGGCACTCTTTTCTTTTTCAGAGCTCACCACAGAACATCACGGGGTACTCGATCATATGCCTTCTCCATATCAACAAATACCTTATGTAAATTCTTATGTACTCGTCTGTATTTTTTACACAGTTGCCGAAAAAAAAATGCAATATAAAACCTAATAACATATTCCAGTGCTATATTGTGACTAGTTATAGTAAAATATAGTGTAAAAATCCTCTTTAGTCAGAAAAACACTTGCTGTCAACTGTCATCATGATCAAGTTTAAAATGTGTGATTATATAACGTTTTTAAAGTGAATCTTCTATGTGTGTAAGTATGTATAAGTATCTGTCTGGGTCTGGTATGAGTAGACGTATAGTTAAGAGACTTCGCACAGTATATAATTTATAAATATTCTCATATATGCAATTTTCATATAAGCCAAAGAACGTTCACTTCCTCCGCGTGTCCACACTGATATACACACTGTTTTTTAAATTGTAGAAATAAAAAATGGATGGTAAATTAAAATAAAATCTGTGCATAGACAACACCATAATACTGGACCTAATTATAGCTTAGAAGACCATCCAGCAATCCACGTGACAAATAATAAATACAAAAATCAACTACATCCAGAGGAGTAGAGTTATAGTCACACGCACAACGGAATAATATCTATGAATATATAGAAGACATTATACTACGTGTAAATGAGCATTGAAGTGACTTGAATAAAACAATGTCGCATAATGATTGTTGCCTTGAGTCTCTAGTTCATTACGCTAAACGAATAAATATTTATGTTAGTAAACGTAAACAATTCTCCCTGTATGCTGATTGTGAACCTTTCTTTTCTAGTATTGATATAACCCCTTGTACTCATAACGCCTTTAAATTTGCATTGAGGAGTATATCAAAGATCTGATAATTTTTAATGATAGTTTTGAAGACATGAGATTAAAATACCGGCATTGTATTAGAACTTGCAGTGACGACAAACATTGTATTGATACCCTAGCTTGATTATAGGTTTTTTTAACTGGCGTTTAAGCGACTAACTCAAGGGTGCACGGCACACCTCGCCTTGGGCTGTCGTTTTTAACTCGTCTAGCCAACTAGGTAAGGACCGCCATTTTGAGATCATACTGCTGCGTTTTGAGATTTCCTTTAGTATCACTTTCGACTCGGTAACGCTACGAATTTTGTTCAATTTTGTTCAAATTTCAATTTCCAGCTCTTGTCAAAACCTATCGATTATATATTAAACGTGAGTCTAACATCGTTACTGTATATATGATAAAGTGTTAAATAAAAAAAAATGTCGGCCTGTACGCGTCGAAAACCAATTCCAAATACAGAAATCGTTTAGAGTTGGAAAAAGCATTTCAAAATTAATCGGATGGTACCAATAAAACACAATATGAACGAGTCAAGCAGTTCCGGCAACGTAAAAAATTGAATGCTGTTGAATGGATCACACAGACCTACAATGAACAAAGTTATAACACAGTAATTATTTGCTTACTTGATTTATTTCCTGAACCCATTAGATGGACAGTTGCCATTATAAACAAAACATGGAAACCCGGGACTTGTTATGATTATGATAAACATAAATAATAATAATTTACATAGAAAATATCACCCGTTAGGAGAAGTATTCGCGTACAACAAACGATTGGGTCTATGGCTCAGCCACACCCTGGTTTTTCTTTGTATATTCCAGTGGATTCGAGAATGGGTTAGATTCACAGTTGGACCACATAGGTAGCACTGCAGCCTGATTGTAGTTTTATTTTTATTTATTTTTTTTTATCAAAGGAGGCAAACGAACTGGTGGGTCACGTGATGTTAAGTGATCACCACCGTCCATAGACACTAGCTACATCAGGGACGTCGCAAGTGCGTTCCCAGTCTGTATATGGGAGAAGGGGGAGGGGAAGGAAAGAGAAAGAAGGAAAGAGGAAGGGACGTGGGCCTCCGGCTCTCTCACTGACCGTACGAAACACAACAATGCAAGCACTGTTATTTCACATCGGTAATCTATGAGAGGGGTGGTACTACCTCGGAGGAACCAACCCATTCATGCTGAAACCAGAAATAGCTTCAGCGGGGCTCTACAACCTACAATTATGTGGGTGGTACAATGTCCACTGGGCCAGCTAGTTCAAAATATTTATTTACTTTACATAATTATTGCAATTAAAATATCATACACATTCCTGGAATAAATAGCTTCATTATAATGAGGATTCTTTATTAATAAGTATATTGTTCAAGTTAAATATAATTTAATTAGTATTCATTTTGGCAGTAATATTGGCTTAGTGGTTCGCGATGACTCATGACGGTGGCGGCGTTTTCAACTCCTATATTAATATTCAGCATTCGGGGAAAATTTGAAATATTTATTTGGATAATTAGGGTTACCAGATGCGTTTAAAAACGTACAAAACATAATTTTTTTTGATTAACATATAATACATTTCTTTACTATATTTTCAGCATTGCCAACAAATATAAGTGTGAAAAGCATGAATAAAGCTTGAGGACTGATTGAATTTGATACTAAAAAAATGAGGAGCAAGTGCTTTCAAACTTGATCCCAGTCTTAGTGGACGGAAGCAAGTATATATGTAAAAAATGGACTATACTAGTAGTTGACAATTTCGTCAACCAAAATTGAAATCTATTCAGTCTCTTTTCTCAAACCTTGCTTGAGTGTATCTATTTTTAGCGAAATAATCAAGATTAAAATTACATATACTTCGAGAGGAGCTTGCTTTTGCTCAATGTCTTTTTTGGTATCAATTTAAATTGGTATTTATAAGAATTTAGCTTAAAATGCTCTTACATTACGATAGACATTCTCAGACCAGTAATTTAAAGCGTGGTTCTCTTTTCAAGCAATTCATTGTCTTAAATAAGAAAAAGTATTTTTTTCGAAAGTAAGTCACTTTCTCGAGGTCTTAAACTCTGATATGGTTGAAATGCATCTTCTTCTTTCTCTTATCCTACCCAAGTAGTGTCTTCATAATCTTTTTTTCTACTCTCCTCTGTTAGTCTTATTCATCTGTATTTATCACATTTTACACGCAATCTGTATTATATATATATGTCATTTTTTTTTGTTTATTTTTTTTCGTCAAGTGCGTTCACCTTTATAACTAAAAAAGATGTCCCGTACACTCAGTGTCTCAAGATTTACCAGAATACAAAAACTTAATGAAACCTAGCAACACTAATAGTGATACAAACTAATATACATCCGCATATTTGTATCGAGTCCGTGTCGGACTAGTTATGCACATTCTTGTTAATATATATGCCGGTGACATATTCCAAAATGAGGTTGCATAACATAATATACCATTTGAATTAAATTAGCATATGTATCTATTTATTACAATCATTATTATTTTATATTTATTACTTTAAACGAAAGAAAATGTATTATTCTTACCTAAATATATTAAATAGATTTTTAAGCAGATTTTTTTTGGGAAATTTTATGACTATTCAGAGTCCGGCTAGCTATTGTGTTCAAACGTGTTACCTGTAAAATTTACAATTTTATTTTATTCAATCTTAGCTTATTCGTATAATTGGGAGCTGCAGATGATTCCTATAAACATCATAGCTTTCTCAATTTTGGATAGTTAAATTCCTTGATCAATTCCCTAATTAAAATCGGGATGTTTCTTCCCTTTGAGAACTGCTGCGTGTTATTGTTAGTGTATTTATACCACGAGAACGAAGTCGCGGGCAGAGGCTAGTAAGTTATAACATATATTTCAATCATTTTTATAAATGTCTGTCTGTTTGTTTGTATAGGTATTACTGGTAATGTACTAGATTTATGGAAAAAGTATCATAATATGTGAGCATATTTCATATTTAGAATAAAACAGTGACGAAATAGCATATTGAATATACTTGAGACAAAAACTGGGGGCTTTAGAACCGATGGTCAGAGCGCATCTTTATAGTTTTTGAGATTTTTGTTCTGAGTATAAAGTTTAGTGCGGTAATAATTCCACAGGTAGATATAAATGTATATTCTGGTGACCATACTCGTATGACGGTCACCTTTCGTAAAAATCAAGAAGACGAGTCAGAACGAAAGTAAACGTAGTGAGAATGTTTATAACTATTTTTTCTGTTTAACGAACACAAGTTATATAATATCTTAATGTCACTATTAACATGCAGAGAACATAAAAACTTTTAATTTCTAAAGTATCTACAATGGACTCTAAAAAAGAATAAGTCTAATATTCAATTGCTCTTGAATGTCTCAATAGCATATAATTATATATCAAATGGATATTTTTTCAATTTTTGATGTGAAACATCTATAGGCGAGAGTACCCTTGATTGTTTCGCGTGGCGATACAGGTCGTGGTCTGGGTGTGATATATGGCGACGTAATTTTATTTAGGATTTTTTTAGATATATCAATCTCATCAGATTTTATCGATGATGGCTTAATTGATAGCGTTTTTTTTATCGTAGCACAGCAAAATGACTGCACTGTGCCTGATGATAAGCACAGTACAATCCAAAAACAATAGCGACCACCGAGTAACACTATCCATCGCCGGTCGCCACTGTCATGCCGGCTTGCGAAAAGCTGGATATGCACAGGCTGATACCGAAACGCGACGCTCAGAAGCGAAACACTATTATGGGCTTTTTCGCCATATACATGGTGGTTGCGACCCAGTCTGGCTGTAAACCACTACCACCCTGCTATCGCCATTGCCTCGTTCGTTATGCAGCAGGGTGCACCACGTGCAGGCGAGGTTGGCTTGGGTGTCTCATATTTATGATGTTATGCGACACCCCTTACACCCGTAAGTGTTTTCAGACACCGCGTCGATGGACGTAGGTTCGAATCCTTACAGCTGAGTCGGAGCGCGTGGTAAAGGAAAAACAACATGAAAACTATAGCATGGTGGTAGGTTTTTTCTACGTCTGCCTGGCTAGCTACGTTGTAAATCGTAAAGTATCTGTTGGTGTGTAGCTGTACTTAAACTCAGATGAAATTGTAATCAAACACCATAGCTTATAAAGTATATATGAAAAATATGTCTTAACTAACCAAGTGATTACAGAGGAAACTTAAATAAACTAAGCATTTTATCGTTTCTACCAGAATACTGTGATAAGCACCTATATATATGTTGGGTTACATAGAAAAATACTCCTCAATTATAGTTTTTTTTTTTTGTAAATTTCGTTCTCATAACGAATTAAATTAAAATAATTAATTATATCTGGACAAATAATAATCTAAATGGCATAACTAATTAATTAAATTGATACGCTTTTTGTCTCCAAAACATCCTTTCCCAGTTTTATGTTGGTGACCTCGATGAGACCACTTTCGTAAGTATGATACAAATAAGATCGTATACCGTCCTTCATAATTATAGGCATATATTATTCTTCTACTGCACAATATATCTTTAATGGAAATTTTATATTATCAGTGAATCTCTTTAAAATTAGAAAAGACTGTCATTCACACGATATTTCGTCTGCGTCGATATTTATCTAGATTATGAACATCATCAGTCTGTAAGAAACCCACTGCAGGACTATAGGTCTCTTCCCAAAGGAAGGTATGGCCGAAATCATCACGCCAACCCACGACGTATTGGGAATTTCAAATCTAAGAAATTCACAACTTTTATTTCTTCCACATACAGTAGTACTGCAGGAATATTTTTCAGGTTCGGGTTTCCTCACGATGTTGTTCTTCACCGTCAGTCGATAGTGTTACCAATTTTAATTAGTCAATGTACGCGAATTTAGAAAAATTCGTTAGTACATGACAGCTTTCAAAACTGCGGAGATCGACTTGACATTCCACCAATCAAATCACCATATTACGAATTTTCCAGATGATTTCTCTAAAAATGGTTTATACGATGTATATAAATAGCCATTAGATAAGAGTACTTCTTCAAAGAGACGATAGTTATTGTTATATTTTGGATAATTCATACCATACTTTTATAAAGTATATCTTATGTTATTGTGATGAATAAGTTATATTAATGTAAAATTTCATCTAAATACGTAAAGGAGTTTGCGGAAAAGAATTTTAAATGTCGAGAACATATTAAGCTACCGCTTTTAATTACTACAAGAAAATTAATTCCCAGAAAAGACCAACCTCCAACCTAATAGGTTAATACATTTTTCTGGGAATTATTTTCACTTTTTTTTTATTTCTGTGTGCTTTATCACTGTTAATTAAGTTTATATTTTTGGAAGGCGTTAGTTTTTTAAATCAAATTAACTGTAATGTACTTCTAATATTGTCTACCTACTATATAAATGATCATTGGTAGCTGTTTTCACGACTTTGTTACTATTGTACGACTATTTTTAAATTCCACAGGTCCTTTGTACAAAAATTACACCACTACAGTTCTGTGCCACAACTATGTGAATGTAAAATGAAATTGCATAATAATGTTCACTACCATCAACATAACGTTGTGAAATGAAGTTCACAACGTGCACCGATGCGATATGTGTTCAAGTCTGCATGACGTGTTTTCACCGTGCGTTGACCGTTGATTAGACATTACTGTGAGACGAGATTCTTTATTACATACTTATATATAAATACTAAACAAGAATGACATCCTTCAATTGGAGTATTGATCACGGAACCTTAAAAATCAGTATTCATACCAAGATATTGTTTGTTTTTCTTGTGTTTAGATGTATGACATATATTTAAAAAGATGTTTAAACATTTCAAAAAATTAAAAAAAAATCATCTTATCCTTGCCTTATCGTGAAACTGTCGAAGAATCTCCGGGAGAATGTTCTCTTCTGTATATAAAAAGGGGTCCATGAAGCGTAACGTGTAGAGACATTTATGCAGGCCGGCATGAAAGATGCGAATGATGATCGATAGTTTGTCTCTCCGTAGTCGTTTGATGTGTTGTGTTGATGATTGTGTTTATTATGTATTCGGTACTCAAGACACAGATTGAATTAAAAATTTATTGATCTTTACTATTCTTATACTTATCTTTATTATTGATCTCCCATTATCGTTGCAAATATTATGTTTTTTTTTTTTTAAATTATTTATTTATTTCGTCTTTATTATACACATACACTACAAAATATTTCAAATGAACTGTGCAATTTATACAAAGTAGACATAATTCGAATAATTTTACGGAAATTTTCGGTTAAATGCTCATGATACGAAAAAGAGTTTCACTTGTATGTTGGTTTTATAAAACACAATTATTAAATTCACTCGGTATGCTTGAGAGTTGATTAATCCCTACCTCTCGGAATTACCTATTTAATTGACTCCAGGAAATTCACTATAATAAACAAAAAATGCATAAAGATAATTATCATATTGTCCGTTATATTATGTAATATCATAGACCGTGTAGATAATAAACATAAAATTCATAAAACCCTGTTGCTAAGACGTGAGTAAAAGTCAAACCTTGGCCTTTGACTTTAAAGTCTAAATTACACTCGTCCACATAAACGTATTTGACCTTAAGAAATTAAGACAGCCATAAACAACACACACCTGCCACATGTCAGGTTTATAACATCCTTATTGTTTCGTTTTTTATTATTGACGTGAACCCTCTTATGGGAGGGCTTTCAAATTATATTCCGTAACCTTTTTGCGTGACGAAAAGTAGGGGGGTAATTACTGTGTCGTGTAGAGTGTTGAAAACACCAGTTTTCGTCCTATCACCGAAGTTAGCAACGTCAAACGCGGTTAATACTTTGACGGTGACCGGTTGGGAACACGATATAAGGTTGAGTTTTTGTTATATTCTTTAATTAAAATATTTTTCTCTGATACAAACGTTTCACTCCTATCGTGTGTCTTTACGACATACCCTGTTTTTTATTATCAGGGCGGGACAACGTCCGTCGGGATCGCTAGTAATATTAATAAATAAGCAAGTTTTAAATACTTGTATTTTTGCATTTCAATATGACTTTTCCTTGTGGATTCACTCGTACCAAGAAAATACCACGAAATATTAATTTAGGTATTAGATTCTCTCTAAATTACTTTAAAATTCGGCATTATAATTTCCACAATTTCGATGCTTAAATTTAATTAGTGAAGGTTAAAGATTTAATCTTCCAAGAACTCAGGTAATTAATATACCATGAGTGTTGATTTCTGCATATAAATAGTGACTTATAATCCATAAGTACCTATTAGAAACGAAATTGTGTCATTCTAATTTATACTTTATAATAATCATTTCAGGGGAGTTTTTTGCGAGATCTTAAAAAGTTATATACTAGATTTTCTATTTTATTAATAATCTAGTATTAAACTTTATATTTTGTAAAATTGGTGGTGTTTTACGTAATATAGTTTGGTTATTGTGTAAAAATGAAATTGATTGGAAATAACATCACTGATTGTGGATTCTTAGTTTTCACAAAAATGCCCTGGAAATTTCTAACAAGACTGCCACCATTTTTTTTAGTAAATCGAAATAATCAAAAGTAACTTGTAATATCATTTCCTACTGACAATGGCAGTAATAATTTACTAGAAGGTTGGTTGTCAATAGTAAAATAATAGAAAAAATCCGTATATTCTTTATAGTAATCACTGCGTACTATAAAGTCCTCCGCCGCGTCTGGTTGTCTGTCTGTTCGCGATAAACTCAAAAACTACAAAGCGAAAGATCATGTAGTTTCCATTAGTAGATAGCGTGATTCACGAAGTAGATTTAGGTAAATAATTAGTCATTTTTGTAATTTGGTTAAAATATAACGATAAATGTTTGAAGTATCGGAAAAAGTCAAACCGCCTGGGAGCTTTCTTCGAAAACGCTTCCTTAATCTCTTTGAGACATAACAAAACAATTAAGATAATAAACAACGAAGATGAAGTCGCGGGAATCAGCTAGTACTATCTATACAATCATCGTGTTATTTAAAACCAGAACTTGCCGTGTTTATATAATCTATATTTAATTAATAAGCAGTAATAAAAAACAATAACTTTTTGTAGTCTATAGATGAATAGGTGACCGATGCGCTAAATTAAATAACACAAGGCCAACCGGAATCTTGGACGTGCCGCCGTCGTGTCGTCGCGACTCTAGCATACAAATGTGCCAACAATTATTTATTATAACAAAGTATATCTATAATTGTCTTCTTTGTTTCTAACGCTTAATCTATGGCGCTTTTCAAAAATTTAACTAGTTGTTACGTAGTCGTACGGGGGGCGCGTTAAAAACGGCGCACGAAACGAGGGGGAGTGTCTCATTTGTTATAGATTAATTAGTTAGAAACTATTATTGGTTTCAGCATGAATGGGTCGGCTCATCCGTAGTACCACGCTCTCATAGAAAATCGACCTGAAGTAACAATATTTGCATTGTTTCGTTTCGTTCGGTCAGTGAGAGCACCGGAGGCACATCTCCTCTCCTCACACCTTCCCTCTGCTCTCCCTACTTCCATCTCCTCTCCCCATCCCCTTTTCCCCAAAACATAGGCTGGCAACGCACTCGCGACTCCCCTGGTGTTGCAAGTGTCTATGGACGGCGGTGATCACTTAACATCAAGTGACCCACCTGTTCGTTTACCTCCTATATGACAAAAACATTTTTTTAACAATATTTCTTTTCCATTTTTGAAGTAGAAAATTCTTTAAGCGCGTTGAGTGGTATTTTTGGCAGGAGATAAATTTATAATTTCGCGTTATGACATGGTACGTAAGCATGACCGGCCGTATTGCGCTTGCGGGGTTTACACAGACTACATGTAATATTGATATTTTGCAGCACATCATACATTTGATAGATTAATAGACTTAATAAAATTATTGTTCCGAGTGTCAATAATATGAAAACCACGCTAATGTTAATAATTCCAATAAAAAAAAAAACTAAAATGTAATAAAAAAAAAAAACTAAAAAAACACTATAATTAATTTAAAAATTCAAAAGAGTTATTTCATTGTTTTTAGTTTTCACTTCTATCGGCAGTCTTTATGAACGCCTCGACTTGTTTATTGTGGTCCATGGACTGTATAGCACGTTATAGATAAGAAAGGCTTCGTATTGTGTTTGATACTTTAGCTTCCTGTAAATTGAGATAAGACGTGTCGTGTATAGAATATTTGGTAAAAAAAAATTCTTTCTCGGAAACATTTAGTTTGCTGAATATTGCGACGTTATCGCTATTGAATTTGAACGATATTGGATCGGAACGACGCAGTGTTACAGCCTCAAAACAGGCGAAATTTTCCTAACAAAATAATGGCCCGAGGAATTCAAACCTAAATAGATACGGATAAAGTTAAAAATCATTTGAGATTCATCACAGGGTGAATAACATTTGGAATCCCCGTGCGTATAGTTTATGTGAAAATTTGTCGAAACTATTCGATTGTTTGAAAGTCGATACTTGCCGAAACACGTTTTAGAACAAATAGAAAACTAAATACCGTAGCGGAGTTGTTTCTGTACCGCAAAATGTTCTCATAAAAGGTGGATGAATTTTCAACCATCCCTTTTCTCAGTGCACGTTTTGTCTCATAATATTGATAGGTTTGAGAATACACTTACATTGTCGTTCTATATGTGAGTATACTGTATACTTTAGAGGAAAATATACTTCGCACGTAGTAAGAAGAAGAAATATTTAGTATGGAGCAAAATTTTGTAACAAAGATGCTGCACTGTAATTCTGAATAAAACAAATTCATAATCATATTTATAATATTAGGTCTTTGACTCTTTACATATGAAATTGCCGTTTTGTATGAAAAAATTTAAACGAATCTTTTTCATGTATTTTTATTTGTATTAATCGAAGTAATCACCTATGCAATCAATGCATCTTTGCCAACGCAGTGGCAGTTTATTGATGCACTTCATAAAGAAATCAGCTGGACGGGAGGCAACAAATTCTTCAAAGGCATTTTGTACTGCCTCTCGGGTATTGCATTTTTATCCCGCCAAGGAGTTATCCAAATTCTGGAAAAATTAGTAGTCTGTAGGCGCAAGGTTTGGTGAGTAGGGCGGATGGCAGAGAAATTCCCACCCCAGTTCTTACAACTTGGAGACCGTATGCTGTGCAGTATGAGGTCGAGCGATGTCGTGCAAGAGCAGCGGAGACGAGCGATTGACCAATGCTGGTTGGAGATGTGCCAGC
>JACEII010000114.1:999091-1012505 GCA_014332785.1 Antheraea mylitta
GCAGCGGAGACGAGCGATTGACCAATGCTGGTTGGAGATGTGCCAGCTTCTCCATCATTGTGTTTAGTTCTTCACAGTACACGTCTGCAGTAATGCTGACCCCATTTGGTAAGAAGCTGTGATAAATCACACCGGCGCTAGACCACCAAACAGTGATCATCACTTTTCTAGGGGTAAGTTTTCGTTTAGGGCATTGTTTAGGTGCTGAACCAAGATCAAACCAACTTGCTGAGTGCTTGCGGTTATCATACAGTATCCATTTTTCATCGCAGGTAACAATGCGGTTCAAAATTCCTTCATTTGTGTGTCTGTTGAGCAGTGCAAGGGACGTCTACGACGCGTACTTCGCGCTGGCGATCATCGAATTCGTGGGGCACCCATTTGTCAAGCTTTTTTACCTTGCCAATTTGACGCAAATGGACCAATATTGTTTTGATGCTAACATCGATAGCTACTGCTAATTCAGCCGTAGATTGTGTATCATCAGCTTCCACAATCGCCTTTAATTCGTCATTGTCGACCAAAGTTTTCGGACGACCGCGAGGTTCATTTTTGAAGTCGAAATCCCCAGAACGGAAGGGAGCAAACCAATAACAGGTGGTGCATTAGTTTGTAGTGTTAGCTCCGTAAAAGTCGTTGACTGCGAGCCACTTGTGCCGCGTTGCTGCCACGACGGTACTCATATTCCATATTTACTCGAATTTTTAACGTATCCATGGTGACAAAAAGATTGAAATGCGATGAGAATGTAACAATAATCAATAAACAAATGACTACTTTTGGAAAAAGAATTCAATGTTTTTAAAATAAAATTAATTTGAAATTAGAATTCTTACTTTGATTTGAAATGGCTAGTACTGCAGAACGGTAATGTCATAGGTAAAGACCTATTATCTATATATTAATACGTCAAGCAAAAAAATGGTACCCCTTTTTAACCTACTTCCCGTCAACGGGTGAACTTGAAATTTGACATAGTTAAAGTTTATATGGCGGAGAAGTGCAGAAAGCTGTTTATTTTATATAAAATGCATTAGAAATACATTAAATTAAGTAAAATATGCACTACTCACACTACTACGCGAATTTTACGCAACATATATACACATGTAAATAAAAAAGACATTTTGACAGCCGTCAATAATTACGAATTTCAAAAAAGGTTGTGAAGGAAGGAGGTTGCTATGTTCGACTATATGTATTTTTTAACTCTTACTTTCCAATTACCATTTTTCATCCTACATTCAACAATGATATTATAAAATATAACTATTATTGTAATGTTTATTAGTTTTTTATGGCGAACACACTTCAAATAATGAATTAATAAAAAAATGAGCCAAATAATACTTAGTATATGAAAATAAGAATTTGGTTCATAAAAATAATCCATGACTTAGACCTCCGCGGTTACAACGTTGCAATTCAACCTCATGTATCAACAAAAAAGAATTTATTTTCAAAAGCTAATGGTAGTATTAAAAACGTCTTTGTCTTGGATTCACCATTTGATTGTATTGTGCATCCCTTACTCTTCCAAACGATCATACTGGGCGTATCACTATTTCTCATAAAGAACAGACTACATTTAATTCAATATCACCCAGAAATACCACCCTATGGTGTCCTGTAAAATTAATTGAAAATTGTGATATGGGTTGCGGTAAATTTCTTTATTTTCGTAAAGTTATGTTTGTTATAATTCAATTTTTATTTACACATAGATTTTTTTATGTTTATATAAATACAGATCATGGCAAATGGCAAATAACTGAGTTTTTTTTTTCGAAATGTCTACCCTATTAACCCAGCAAGGTCTTAACAGCTTCACCGGACTACTAAGGCGAGCGCTTAAGGCACTCAGCTAATTTTATTTTGGCAACCAGCTCAAGGGTGCACGGCACACCTCGGCTTGGCTGTTGCCTGCTGCATGCAAAATCGCGACCTATCTTAGCTAACCTAGCTAACTATTCATATATGTATGAGTTGTTGAAACGTATATGTGTACCAAGCATACACGTCTCAACAACTCCTCCATATATTTATTATCGGAAAATTGAGAGTTTTTCAGTTCGATAAGGGAAAAAAGTAAACCCTTCCACTTTCATGTGTAAGCGTGTAGGCGTGCACGTGTGTGGGGGTGATCGTGTAGTGTTATAGCAGTGATGTATATTTGTGTGTCACCGTATCGCGCAAGTAACGCACTCAAGGGCTCCCTACCGAGGGATCGAACCTAGGCTTGAGCCGCTGCCGTGGGAGGCCTAATCGGGTAAAATAACTGAGTAGCTATGATGAAAACCTTTGATTATAGAAGTGCCTTGACAAAAGAACCCTAATAAAGTTCAAACTTTAAAAAATCAATTAACTATGGTCGAATGTCGACCACTAGGCGCCCACTAGTTAATTAGAATAAGGGTTAAAATTAAAGAGTGTACAAGATAGATATGACAAGATCATTCAAAATCTCTCTGAATGTTTGCTGTCGTTTAGTGTATTTATAAAAACAGATACACTATCCGACCGACATAATTTTGAAACTAACTTTAATTAGCTTTAAGTATATATTCTGCACCTTTAATCGATATCTCAATATTACGAAGTTTACGGACATACATTAGATTATCAACAATGTTTTGAGAGAGCAAAGTTAAGATGCCGAACTCCGGAAACTTAGTTTTTAATTATTGTCTCGCCCCCATATTATAATTTACGCGTTTCTGTAGTAGGAATATAGTATCTCCCTCAGCTGCTGTCCCCCACAACAAACTCGTTCTCATCTCTCATCTCATACACATTTATTGTTTCTGTACCTCATAAATTCAAACCTTATGAACTTAATTGATAGGCTGTGTGTTTATACGTGAGTAAAGGTTATTATTCTCGAGTATATGGCTACAAATTAATACTAAAAATCCAATTATTTTTCGACTAGTGGTTGCATGCGTTTTCATCTGCATTTATACCTTCGTGCGTAATGAAAAATATTTCTATAACAAAGAATATAGTGGTAACAATGTCGGACGCGACTTGGCTTTCTGATACAAAACAAATACTGACCCAGTTGCGGCAAGCGGCCGGGCTAACGGTCATGTGCTGGTTGAATGCAACTATAATGAAACCGGTTTATAAACACCATTTATTGTATACCACCTCGCGGTGTGCACGTCGTATGTAACATTGACGGATTACATTGTACAAAAAATACAGTTTAAAGAAATGATGGTGGGCAAACAGTTTTATACGATATGGTGATTGACAATATCACCATCAATCAGGACGATATATATTATATTTTTGGCAACCAATCTTTTAGTAGATTTTTATTGCCGTTGTTGTTTTTGAACTGAAAACGCTGTTGACCTGGAAAAGTCTTTACAGCTTCACCGAACTATTGAGGCGTGCGCTGAAGGCACTCAGCCGATTTGGGATGTTTGGGCGACTAACTCAAGGGTGCACGGCACACCTCGGCTTGGGCTGTCACCTGTTTTGTGCAAAAATCGCGACCTATCTGAGCTAACCTAAGCTCAGCTATCTAGATTATACGTATATGAGTTATTGAAACATGCATGTGTATCAATCATGCGTACCTCAACAGCTCCTATATGTATTTGTGTCGGAAAAATTCCTCTAAACTATATAGAATAGGATAGGATAGGATAGGGGAAAATAAGGGTAGGGCTCTTTGTCATTTATTTCTCTGGAAAAGAGAAACAGCGTGTAAGTGTGTAGGCGTGCACGTGTTTATAGGTGATGTGTGTGATGTTGTAGCAGTGATGTAAGGTTTTATGTCACGGTATCGCGTGAGCAGCGTACTCAAGGTCTCCACGCCGAGGGAACGGACCTAGGCTGGAGCCGCTGCCGAGGGGAGCCTAATCTGGTGTACGGGAGCGAAATTTACCCCCAGACCACGGTGGCGTGATCTGTGGTGCAGCCATTGTTGAGTAGGTAATTAATGATATTACAAGTTCCTTACGATCATTTCAATGAATTAACAAGATGGTGGCCGTCGCGTTAGAACTTTCCAGGGAGTTTTTGTCCTAAGTCAGCCCATGCTACATTGTTTTATTTCCCATCGTCTTAAATTATGCACAATAACCAAACTATATTGTGTAAAATACTTTTAATATTACAATATATAATGCCAAATAACACAGGATTATGAATAAAATATTAAATCTATTAAATGAGATTCCAAGGTTCCATTAAAAACTCCAGGCTGATATGTAGCTTAGGAATATTCTCGGAGACTCTATAATTACAAAATATATTAAAATCGATGAAGCAAATTGTAAAGAATTAGGATTGTATGAAATAATAATTATGAACTTGACTATAGAAAACAACTAAACATTCTAATAAAATTAATTCTACAGAAAATTTCGATGTTATTGAAAGTATAATTAGTACAATTTATCAACAATTATATCTATGTGTAGTTTTAACACTTTTCAATCTATCGTTCTGCAATATGTTCCCATTAATCCCTTCTATCGTTCCCTAACTACAGTGACTTTTTGGGGTGTAAGGGGTGTCGAGTAATATCTTAAGACTAGAAACACCCAAGCCAACCTCACCTGCACGTGGTGCACCCTGCTGATCAACGAACGAGGCAATGGCGAGAGCGGGGTGGTAGGGTTATACAGCCCGACTGGGTCGCAACCACCATGTACATGGCGAAAAAGCTCTCTATGACTCGCTTTTGCGCGTCGCGTTTCGGGATCAGCCTGTGCATATCCAGTACCGGGTGACTTTCGTCATTATGGCCGGCATGACAGCGGCGACCAACGATGGATAATCTGTCTTTTGGTGGTCGCCACTGTTCTTGGATTGTACTATGCTTACCACCAGACACTTTGTCGTGCTTCAATAAAAAAAAAAAGTGATTGCACCACTGTCGCACCGGTTTAGACGACCGCTTCCTCGCGCAATAACGCTGACTTGTGAGTTCTAATCCGTCACCATTTGTCAATATTATCTACAAAATATTGTTCTAAATCTGCATATACTTTATGTCTGTGATTTGTGTGATTGTAAAATACCCCGCAATACAGGACGTCAACGATATTCCTCGGAAACTGTTATAAAAAGTTGCTTTACGACATTTTAGTACCTTCTTTATCATTCTAATATCGTAATCATTAAGTTAGCTATTAAATGTAATTAAATTGTCAAAAATTAATTGGATCATTACATTATACATAACGTAATTAAATGAAAACACGAAACAATCCATTAAACAAGTTTTTTTTTTCATATTGATCTACATATACGAGTACATGATTCATATATCGAGTAACAACTTTGAAGTGACTTTACAGAGTTGGTTCGCTGTAAAATAAATACACTTGTCTAATCAATTCGTTCAAGTAAGGTAAATGCTACTGGTCTTGGACTTTTATGACACACTTCATGAACCAGTGGAATAATCTATCGTACTGTACGCTTAAATTAGAACAAAATTACATAATATGTATGGAGAAATTGGAAATTAGAACGCAGCTTTTGATGACATAATATGATTCACGTAAGTGTCACAGGTGGAAACCCTCCACTGAAGATGGTAGTCGCGTTATGTTAGATTAAAAGTATTAAAAGTTTTGAATAATATTGGTGGTGTTTTAAGCAATATGGTTTGATTATTGTGCACAAGTGCAGTGAATGGGAAATAATATCACGGATCACGGATTTTGATTTACCACGAGAACTCCCTGGAAAGTTTTAACAAGACGGCCACCATCTTGTTAGTTCATTGAAATGATGGCAAGAAACTTATAATATGATTACCTACTCGATAACGTCAATGATAATTTATTACAAGACTGGTTTCCAAATATAAAAAAAAAACACTCTTGGCAGGGAAGGAACAAGCGTCGGGCACATTGGGACCATCCTTCTCTTTTTAATTTAATGATCATAGAGGTAGCAGTATGATCACCGCCTGTTAGAAAAATAACCGCTGGCCAGAATGCTCACCCTTGCTCATTCTGTACCGCATAAAAGTTCCTTGACATAAGCTAAGCAGAGACCAATTACAAAATTATTTATATACGGATGGAATCAGAGTCTATAAATAAACTTTTGATTGACGTATCAAAGAAATAAACTAGATATTGTTCCTGCTAATCTTCTTTAAACAAATGCTGTAAAATAAATTATTTAAATCAACCAAATATCACAGTTCCTGATTGAATCATAACACTAACGTCCTTGATGATCAGCATAAAAATTGGATCACGTATGGGCGGAACACGTTTTCGGGGTTAAGGTTTGTGTTATATTAAGGAACTGAGCGATTTAAAATAGTTAAAATGAAAAATATATTATTTTCATCGCTATGGTAAAATTATGAGTTTTGATCTTGTAATAAATTGACGTTTACAAATGACATCGCTTGCGAAATTAAAGAATTATTTCCAGTAATATTGAACACTTCATTTTCCATAAAAAAATATGTATAGTCAAGCATAGATCACAAACACACGCATACAAAAGATAGAAGGCATAATAATACATCATAGATTTACATAAAAGCTGTAAGGTTACGTACATTTTGTAAGTTTTATTTGTATCTTGCTCTCAGCAAATTTGAATTGAGATACTTATAAAATACTCTGAGAATCAATCGCATTCAAGCACTCAAGTTGAACGACAACACTATACTAACATAGGAATAGAATAATTGTGATCAAATAAACAACATGATTTCCACAAACAGGCACCCGAAATATATGTACGGCAAGGTCTTTCTCCTGATCTCTGCAAAAGCTACGATTAATTTTATACTATAAAATAAAATAAAAAATCGATCAAATTCCAGATACTTCCTTGTACAGTTCTAAAATAAATAGTGTGGTAATTTTCTAATTTAGTCTATTTTAGTAAGAAACCACATTACGGTATATTAACGCATAAATTTCTGATGACCTTGGGCTGCACTTATTTTCTGTGTGATAAAGGATTCCCACTACGCCCACCGTAGGACGTAACCAGTAACTGCTTACAATTAAGCAGAACACACATTTATATACTACTATCGTAGTACAAATACAAATAAATCTATACACTCACACATACTCATCATTGCATAGTATAAAACAAAGTTCTCTAGCGCGTCTGTCTGTCTGTTTGTTTGCGATAAACTCAAAACGGATTTTCATGCCCTTTTCACCAATAGATAAAATGATTCAAGAGGAAAGTTTTGGTATACAATTTTGTCAAGATTTTTTTTATAATCGGGTCCGGACAATTTCTGCTTAATATCTCCTTTGGCTTAACCAATGTAGCGACAATTGTCTGTATTATGTTGTATTAAATAGAAATATGATGAATTATATGAATTAAAATTCGAAGATGATTGATATAAATCGCTAATCGCTTTAACAAAATCATAGGTTTAAGTTAAAACCACCGTTTAAATTCTATTGATTACATATTCGGTTTTTGTTAGAAATGTCAGTGGTATAATCTTAGTTTATTATACGATATTTTTGACAATAACAAAGTGAAGATTCAATCTCCGATATTAAACATAATGTCACTAGGATATTTACTGGTTTTAAATTTAAAGCAGACAGTAGACTTGACGTATGAAATAACGATAATTATTATGCATGGATCGGTGTGGCGCCATCTTTATGATATTTTTATATACATTATAGGTTTTAGCGTTTCACCACAGTTGTCCACCATTAATTTTAATGGGTTTGATTCTCAACTGCGTAAGCTGGAACACAAAAACAGATGCTTGGTAACAGATTTTCAATTCGAGGGTGATAGCTAGCCATACGGACTAAAAAAACTCTATCACCATGCTTTCATCACGGTGTTTTCCTTCACCGGAAGACTAAGTTACAAGGATTCGAACCTACGTCCATTGTCGCGGTGTCTAAACACATTGTTAACTATGCCATCATCGCTTAAGTAGTAAGTTTTTTACACTAACTATTCAAGTAAGAGTGATAA
Source organism: Antheraea mylitta (assembly GCA_014332785.1). Taxonomy (NCBI): domain Eukaryota; kingdom Metazoa; phylum Arthropoda; class Insecta; order Lepidoptera; family Saturniidae; genus Antheraea; species Antheraea mylitta. The sequence continues at coordinate 1,007,054 of JACEII010000114.1, forward strand.
TGGATATGAAATACATTTCTTGATATAAATTGCGCTGATGCTCACACATTAATACCAATGGTGGATATGACTGTCAATCCCAAAACGTGCATCTCTAAACAGACAGATTATATCGTATATTTCAACCATTTTTTTAGCCCCCGTATGGTCATTTTTCACGTTTTTTTTTTTACATTTCCCGGTTAGATTAGATAGTTAGATTAGTTAATATTAAGCAAGCTGAACTAATTGCAATATTTACTACACGTTATCTCCTTTTACTACATACTTGAGTTTAGCAAAACTTACTTTTGAATGTGAATTATTAATGTAATGGAGTTGAAACTATTTAGCATAAGATAACAAGCATTAAGCTTAGACCATAATCCATGTTTAATTTATAATTATCAACAGTTTCTGCAAATCAGTTGATGAAACAAATATAGCCTAACACACAGGCATTTCATTCAAAACTCAACATATATAAATACATCTGTGTTGGTGTCGGTATGATTAAAATAGAGTATATTACATTGTAAAGATACGGGCAACATAGCAACATAGCTTATCCCGTGTCGGGTACGATCCACTAATATATCCGTTGTCAAAACTGTGATGATTTCAAGTTTGCTACAATGTTACAATGTACAAAATGATTAAACTTTCATTTTAGACGTCTCATCCAACGCTCATTAACTATCATTTTCATTTTCTAATACCCACACTTAATCACCTCATCAATGTCAATAGTCAACGTAACAACTCGTGACATCTATCGGTGTCATATATACATTAACCGGTGATCATTACAATGTATATCTTAGACTTAGGTAACTTCGATAAATACAACACACATTTATGTAACTCTTAAGTGGCAGTTTCCCCCGGGAGGGTGGGTATCCATAAGGGATATCCCCACTTTAAAAAAAAAAAAAAAATGATTTTTCCTAACGTGCTAGACACGTCTTGTTATATTTTTGCCAATTTGAATACTAATTTTTATAAATTGTAGCAAATATGTTATTCCGAAGGCTACACTAAATAATAAACAAAACTTACTTACTCATCTAATATATTGTTAGAATTTAATATCCATTCTCATAAGTCCGGTGAAGTTGTGAAGAACCGTCAGGTTGATGGAATTAGTCAGATCGAAAAAAAAGTTGAAGCGGGCATAAGAACTGCCGATAGAAGTAAAAACTTAAAAACAATGGAATTTAAACTGTGTTCTATTTTTTTTTTAATAGTTATAGTGTGAATTATTTAAACTCCATAATTTGTACATTGAAATTATTATCATTAGTTTCTCTTTCAGATCTATTGGCACTCCGAATATTAATTATATACTTATAATACAGTTTATTAATCCATCAAACATATGCAAAATTTCAATAAAAAAATACAATATTTGGTCTATACAGGCTGCTAATCTTACCCACGCCGCCAAAGCCCCATACGGTTGGTCACGCTTACTATAATGTCATGACGCGAGATTATAAATTTATCTCCTGCCAAAAAAATACCGCTCAACGCGCCTAAAGAAATGTTCACTTTAAAAAACATTCATTTACAGATTTAACATGTACGTCGCCGCGTCGGCTTCACAATTACTAAGTATGTCAAGACATGAGTTTGATAAGTGAAATATTAAAATCATATATTATGTTATTTATATAGTTTAAAGTCGTCATTTAAAAGTAAACAACAGTTTTAACTTTATTTTTCGTAAGTGTTTAGCTCTTAAAATAACAAGTAATGTAATATATCGTTCTACAATGGACAGAAAAAATAAAGATAGGCAAGGAAATTATACAAATATATATTCTATATCGGAACTAAAGTGCGAATGTGAAGCTTGTTTGTTACGCTTTCACACCTCAACCAATATTCTTTACTTAGTAATCTGTACTTAACCAATTTACTCAGCCAATAATTAAAAAAAATGTCAACACATTCTCAGGGGTAAATTAAAGGACTTAGGGTGCCTTTTGTACAGAAAAAGTATGTTTTCTTGGGTTAGATCCAGCCTATATCTTAGTAAACTAAACAGCGAACAAATGTTGGTATACTAACAATCCAATCTTTTTGCCTAAAAGAATGTCTGAAAAGTTATACCGTTATTAGAAATTTACTTATGTATTATCGAAAGATATTTGATAAAATATATAGCAAATTTAAAAAAATGCTACAATTGAGTAGTTTTACATTTTCAAACGAGTTAAATTCAATTTTAGCTGTTCCTAATATTTTACGTTATTTTTCAAGATTTTCAAATATTCTACTTATAAAATATGAAAATCAATAAAGAAAAAAACTATAAACCTTATGAATGACAAAATTTGCACCATGTTCCCGGTGTATATATAAAATATGGACATGTTATATGAACGAATAAAACTAGATTTAGTATTATGAAATGTAACGCTCAATCATAAACATTTGTAAATACAATTCATATGATATCGATGATAACAAATGAAAATATTTATATTTAAGTCATGTGTTATTTCGAAACATCAACGTTTGCAATGTAAATAGCAGAATCAACGGTCAATGTTTATTGTAAGTCTCACTGCGGCAATTAACGGTACAGAATGCCGATAATGAATATCCGACTCAATTGTATTGCTAACTTACGCAGAAATTAGGTATGTTTTCCACTTGTAGCTATATAAAGATAAAATATTATACGAATTGGTGTATACGGCTGTTACACACGACATGGAAATTGGGGAATTGGGAACTAGTCACCACCGTGGGATTATCTTGAATCACCTTGCATATTGAATCCCGATTTGAATACACTATTTGTTCGTATTGTCGCAGTAGCCACGTCTCTCATGTTAGATCTTAAATTAGGTTTTAATGGATTTAGTTTTATTGTTTGTCTCACACCTCGAGCTGTAGCCACCTTTTAGTTTTAAATTTAATATAAGTTGAAGTTTTATCTTTTGATTAAAAAAAAATTATATGTTAAAAGTGCAATTTTATTTATCTCACGGGCATGCCTCACTTAATTCGTCAACTTTTTTCGATATCTGCAAAATATTATCAAGCCCTAGATCTATAAATAAAAAAGTCGAGCCAGTCATAAGAAAAGTCAAACAATGTTATTATAAGTTTTAAAAAAATATACGGGTTGTCTTGAGAACCTACTCCGTTTTTTTCGTCGGTAAAAAACTGTAGATACATTACCAACATAATAATTTGAAAAAAAACAAATGGCACGATAACGCACACGTACGTAAAGTAATATTGTAACGCCACACTATTTTAGATTAAATGTGGAAGTAAAATGGCGTATTCTCAATATCGGTGGTGAAAAAGAAATAGTTATATGTTGACTAGATACGGGTACATTTACGGACAGCCATCAAAAATAAGCTAGCCAAGTTTTAACAAGCCGTTGTTGAAGCGCTTATGACGTACTACAGCTTTTTGGTTATATCATTGCAGCCGACTGAAAAGAAATCTCAAAAAATGCAATAACTGTCTTGTCTTTTGAATTCTAGTTAGTCTGGTTTTTTTTTTCTCGAACTGACTACGCTATTGACCTAGCAAGGTCTTTACAGCTTCACCGGGTCTGGTTCTCACGTATATTAAAACTCGTATCAATTTTTATGTACATTTCTATACAGTTTATTAATTAATCACACATATAATGTACAAATATAAGAGCAATACTTCACTAGCATGTCGGTCACGCTTTACTAGCGTGTCGCTCATGCGAAACTAAGAGTTTGTTTTCTGCCGAAATTAGCTCAACGCACCTAAAGATAATTTCACTTCAAAAATAAAAAGAATACAAATGAGGCAAGTATGTAACAACGTATATATGACGTAGCAATGATTCATCGCATCACATAGCGTATCGTATCGCTCATGAAGTGTATGACAGTTCTTATTAGAGCTGTTTGCGCGATCCGATATCGGAAATCATAATTGTTATCAAATATAAGTCGAGCGACCGGGCAATTGTCTCGAGGTTTCTTTACTGCTTTCCAAAGCGCTTATGTATACAGTATTATGTGATATTTACGCTATTATAATACGACTCGTATTATTCAATATTTGATTGCTAATGGTATAAGTATTATTAGGAAAAAAACGTCGCCATTTTGAAAGAAAAAATACAGTTGTCTTACTGTACAAAGGGAAAGTTATCTACGTTACGGCGGTTGTATAACAATAATAACTCCAGTTTTGAATCAAAAGCAAAATTATATGGTATTATTTTAAGGAACTCCCAGTATTTGTAGATGAAACTAATCTATGTCATTAACTTTTTGACTAGCTACAAATTAATTGGCCATTTTGAAATACACAGGTCTTCGACCATAACCTTTATTGTGAATTGTCCCAAAATAAATACAATTATTATATTAGTGGTTAGTATTATTTTGGTTTGACAAGCATTTAATGAATATTATAAAAATGCATGAAATATATACAACGGAAGTAAAGAATATATATTACGTTTAATACCCGATAGGCTTATTCATATTATCCGCGATTATCTCACTGATAGGACATTCCGCTTCAGAGTGGATGGCGAACTATCGCTGCCCCACCCGATACGCTCAGGTGTGCCACAGGGCTCCATACTCGCGCCCTCGCTCTTCAATCTGTTCATCAGTGACCTACCTCGGTCTCGGGGGGTCGAGGTAGGTTGTTACGCTGACGATACCGTTATTTACACTTCCGGCTGGCGGTCGGACTTTCTTAGGAAGCGCATCGAAAAAGCCGTTCATACTCTCGGTGAATGGTTTCGTCGATGGCGCATAGAAGTTAATCCCGATAAGAGTGCCGCAATACTCTTCGATCCCACGAAACGCGCAAATAAATTTGAGCCCATCAGGCTATACGGAATCGATATCCCTTGGGTCGAAGAGGTCAAATATCTCGGTGTCACATTAGATAAACATTTAAAGTTCAATGCACATACAGACAGAGTGCGAAACAAAGCCGCTATGGTCTTGGGTCGCCTCCATCCGTTACTTTGTCATAAGAGTAAAATGTCCCTCAGACACAAGCTCACTTTGTATAAGACGTGTATACGTCCCGTGATGACATATAGCTGCCCCGTTTTTGCGCATATGTCCAAAGAAAACTTTCATAAGCTGCAGGTTCTCCAAAATCGTGATTTACGTAAAGTGACCGGTGCTCCGTGGTACATTCGGAGAGTCGATCTCCATAGAGACCTAGAGATTCCTTCTATCTGGGCGTACGTAAAATCACTTACGATTAGTTATTTTGAAAAAGCTGCGAATCATCCCAATCCCTTAGTGGTATCCGCCGCAAACTATGAAACCGTACCTAACGCTGCGCGTTATAAAAGACGTCCGCGATGCATTTTTACCGACCCTCCTGATTTAATCACGTCAGCGAACGATCAGTACCAGCCTGTCCCTCGAAACAGAGCGTGCTCACGCCCACGCCCGCGTAACCACAGATCACGCCGCCGTGGTCTGGG
>JACEII010000114.1:1024006-1126632 GCA_014332785.1 Antheraea mylitta
GCACCATATACTTTATGAATGACTGAATACTTTATTGCACTCTTCTTTTTGTACACTGGCGAGCTTAATGCTATAAAGTAAGTAGTTTTATAGGTGCATATGTATAGAGGTCAAATATATACACAAATAAAAATAAATAAATAATAATATAAATATACTCATATACATACATAAATAAACATACATACAAATATATAACAATAACAAAGATATAATATATATATATATATATATATATACCAAAAAATCATTATGAATACAAATTGTAAAATCACAAACACTCTGCCACCTGTTTCTCAAATAAATAGTGGTGTAGTTGGATTCTAAAGTTATTGATCCTTTCAATATCTTGAAGTCGACGCGATAACGCGTTCCATAATCATATGGCAGTTACTGTGAAGGAGTTTGAATATAATCGTAATACAGATCTGTGCTGAGGTATCTCAAGAGTGTTGGTGTGTGCCGAACGAAGATCACGACCATGAGCCGTTAAGAATATGAACCGTTCTTGGAGATATCGTGGAGATCGAGGGTCGAATAAAACACTATAAAGAAAATGCAGTATGTAAGTCAAGCCAGTGTAGTTGCAATCAAAATTTAGAAATATGGTTGTATTTACGAAGTCCGAAGATATAACGGATGCACAAATTTAACAGACGATCAAGCTTATTAAGCAACTCCTCTGTCAGATCTGGATAGGTTACGTCTGCATAGTCAATGATAGGGAGCAAAAGAGAGTTCACAAGTGTTTTCTTGGTTGATGTAGGTAAAAACTTTTGGAATCGTTTGAGAGAGTGCATTACACCATAAATCTTTTTACTAATTATATTAATATTTTGAGCCCATGACAAGTCTAAGGAAATATACAGACCTAAATTCTTAACCTGAGTATGATACTCTAATCCAAAGTTATTATAGGTGACTTTGGGCAGAGATTAGATGTTTAATCTGCTTAGCACGTCTCGACAACCTATAATTATGATCTGTGTTTTCTTGGGATTAATTAATAGACCGTATTCTTCACTCCATCAGTGGACACGGTTCAGTTCAACGTTCATATTTTATACGCATTCAGAGACGGCATCAGGTTCGAAGTGCTGATAAAACTGAACATCATCTGTATATAGATGATAACTACTAAGATTTATTTTAGAAACCAAGCTATAAATGAAAACAGAAAAGAGTAAAGGAGACAACATACCACCCTGAGGTACTCCAGCAACCACATCGCAATAATCAGAATACAGTTCATCAACCTTAATACGTTGTCGACGTCCTTTGAGGTAAGAGGAAAACCACCCAATAGCTGATTGTAATATATGAAGAGAAGAGAGAACAGTTAATAAAATGTCGTGATCGAGAGAGCTAAAAGCATTGCTGAAATCAATTAATATTAGAAGAGTATGTTTACTGTCGTCCATAGCGCGGCGTATATCATCTGTAATTTTAACCAATGCTGAATATGTGCTATGTGCAGGACGAAACCCAGATTGAAAAGGATTGAGGACAGAATTCTGATTCAAAAACGCTGTAAATTGTCTGTGTACAACTCGTTCGAGGACTTTGAACAAAAAGGGTAAGATACATATGGGACGAAAATGTACAAACTCAGTAGGATGGCTTTGCTTTTGAAGAGGTCTTAAATGTGCGTTTTTCCAAAAAGAAGGAAATATTCCAGAAAGAAGAGAGTAATTAATAATACCTGTTATTGAAGGTAAGACAATATCTCTAATAATGGAACTATGAGGTCTCGTCCAATACCATCGTAACCAATGGCACTGCTTGAAATAGACATAATGATTTTTAAAATATCCCTTTCTGTAACTGGAGAGAATGTAAACGGGTCTTTTCAACAATAAGTATCACGTATACTGCTAATAGTTGAGACTTTAATGCCATCACTGAGGACATGAGTCGGTGTTTAAAAATGCCGATTTAAATTATTTAGATCTAAAGTAATGTTTGTGTCGTGCTGTTTCTTCCCGAACCCTAATATACGTAGAAATTTCCACACATCCTTTGAATCACATTTTTCAATTTTAGAGTGGTAAAATCGTCGTTTTACGTTTCGAACAACCTGATAGCAGTGATTTCTGGAATTTTTAAAGGCACTTCAATTTTCTTCTGTAGGATTTTTCTTATGCCTTCGTTTTAAACGATCTCGGCGAAACCTGAGTGAACGAATTTCATCATTCATCCACAAAGCTGAAGGTCGTTTTACACGTACTGGACGTAACGGAGCATGTTCGTCAAATAATTCTAAAATAAATTCGTTAAAGAGAGTAACCTTGTTGTCGATCTCATCAACACCCACAATCTGTGACCAATCTTTATTTCGTGCATCATCAAGCAGTTTGTTTTTGTCTAAATGTAAAAAACAACATTGGAGTACGATTTTCGGTTTGAATCTGGGAGCTTTAAGCCTTTAGGAAGCATAGATTAGATCATATTGAGAAAAACCAGGCGCTTCAAGTCGTCCGTGATAGGAAATGCGGTCAACATTTGTCGTAAGAATGAGATCTAACAGAGAATGCGAATTATGGACATGGTGAGTAGTATCAGATTTGAGTATATTTACATTCAGAGAGTCCGTGATTTATTTAAGTTTCTTGCACCGGTTATTATTTCGCAGAAGACATGTATTAAAGTCACCCATTATTAGTAAGTGATCATACATACAGGTAAATATGTTTCAAGCAATCGTTCAAATTTATTATTATTATCATAATTTTAATTCAACATGTAGTAACTGAGCCACAGCAACGCGTGGCCTCGTTAGCTAGTAATTCATAATTAATTTAGATGTCACAAAAAAACGGAGTAAACAAAATTTACCACTCTTATATGCTACGTGGCAAAACTGCAAAAGAAGCCATTTGTATGACACGTGGTTAATGATTTTAGTTATTTATTCCGTGACAATAATAACTATTGTCGATTGTTCCACGATGAATCAGACGAACAACCTCTACTGTTTACGCTATTTTGCAACAAATCAAATAAATTACACATACAAGTACGTGCTTACATAGATTGCGTTTTAAAATTATCGCTTACTTATCTGCGTTTGTTGTACATAGGAAATCGTATGTGTTCACTCGTTAACTTTATTTATGCAATAGATTTCGTATAATTATGACAATGTTATACAACCTATAATAAATCTTCGTCTATTCATATAATAAAATGTAAAGCTAACATGTCTGTACTGTTTAAATTTTTGAAAAATAAATTGTTATAGTTGTGTAGGAATAAATAATAAGATATATTTCAATCATGTTTAGATATATATGTCTGTTTGTATAAGTACTGCGTTCACGATAAAACCTCACCTAGAAAATCATAAAGCGCATCCTCGAGTAAAATGTAGTATTGGTTTCATTAAAATTTGTACACTCTATTAAAACGTGACATTTTGTGACGATGCGATTTAATTACGACAGAAAAATAAATAAGTAAATGAATTTAATACATTCTGATGATTTTATTAGTCACTGGATTCTTTTATTAGGTTCCACGAGGATGGAGTCGCGGGCACAGCTAGTACTAAATAAACGTGCACATTGTCTAAAAACAATGTATTATGTTCGAATACTACCATTTCCATACTACCTAAAGTTATTTGATTATTTTATGAAGGTTATCGGAATGAGAACAATGAACAGGCGGCCGAGGGGTGAACTAAATAATTAAGCGGAACCAGACCAATTAATAAAACCATTGAAGTTTCAAATACAATATAATTAAACGCCTCTAAAACTTTCATTCAAATTGCCTTTGACTTTCTATTGGAGGGAAACTTTATCTCAATAGCATCTGCGAGAGCACTGCGTCTACGCTATTATGCAATCTCTAAACAATATAGTGGTTACTAATGAATCCTAACTAATATTGCAAAGTATTTGCTGTCGGCAGTTCTTAAGACTGCCTCGATTTTTCTTATACGTCACAATTTCACGCCTTAAATACTGAATTGATTGCCATTTTGCCACATTTTACATACGCATGGTGAGGGGTACAGTTTTCTTTATCGTGTGGTTAAGCAGAGTATGTATCTTTTATAATAGTTTAATATTTAATCCTTTATTTTTATTAAAGTGCCTTGTTGGTAAGAGTGATGAGGTCATCGGGGGAACTGGTCGTCTCATGTTTCAGATTTAGCAAAACCAGTAATCGTTTTTTAGGTAATACCATAGTCTTAGGTTAATAAAGCCCCTGGGGCGGCTATCCAAGGTTGAATAGCTAGTGCGATCCCTTGCCGCCCCAACAAATACGGTCTGTCGGTACACCGTGGGGTTTTAGTCCGTGTGAGTCGCACATAACCCACTCTTTCCCCTGGGAGGGTGGGTATCCATAAAGGATTTCCCTACGATAATAAAAAAAAGGTTAATAAATTCCCGAAGCATGTTACCTATTTACCGGACTAATTTAAGCACAAATTCTAGTGAGTTTTGGTATCAAAAGGCTATTATAGAGTGGATCTATATGTGAGCGATGGTAATTTCTGGAATACATTCCTTTCTGTGCATCCACTAAAAACTATTGTGTGATGTATTGGAAATATATATGTCAGAAAGAAGTATCCAATCGAATTTCTTGTTGGTTCCTCTCGATGCCAGTCATCAATGTTTGAGCAATCCGGTAGTAGTTTTGACGTTCATAAGAGCGACTATTAGAGGCTGAACTGAATAAAGTATTTTAATTAGATTTGATTTTAAACCATTGTATCTGCTAAGTGGACATTCCTTTATGAGTTATTGGAATGATTACGTTTTCACTCCATTGACAACATGGTGAATTGCAGTGCATAACTTCAGCACACCGTCCGGTTCTGGATATATACAGAAAAGGGCGTAGAATATCTTACAATACCGAAACACCTGTGGGACGGATCGATAATATGACTTCTTTATATTATAAAATCTATATATAATATTTTGGGGGTTGAATGCTGCTCACGTCCTTAGGCTTTACCCTCGAGACCCTACACGTGACCCCTGGGTGGTGCTAAACGAGCAGCTCTTTAAGAGAGGTAGGGCATAACAAGATTTATCTCGTCCAACAAAAAAATCTGGAGCAGCCCGTCTGGGTAAGTACCTCCACCTTACTGAAGACTACAGCTAAATAACACTATTTATTAGTAGCGTTGTGTTCCTGTAGTGAGTAAGGTTGCCAGAGCTCCCGAGGATTCGCTGTACTGGAAAGCGGGTGACCTACGGTGTTATCACGGCTATTGGGATGTATGGGCGCGAAGTGTTGGCGCGGCGGTCAGGGAGACCCGGTGAAACGGTTTGTCGCTGGCCACCCGCGGGTTTGTAGGGTTCCCAAACCCAGGGATCACTTAATCTCCGCCCTGGGAGGCTGAACCGCCAATCTGCGCATAATCCTTGGAATGGTAGTCGTGCCGGAAGAGGAGACCGGAGTGGACCCGGCTACCACTACAGGGGGGGGACCGGGGGCCCTTCCGTACGCCACGCTGACAAATCGCACTACCTATACTACCCTTTGGCAGGTTTTAAAACATCTCTTCCACCGTACATTTGTTCCCTAGCTGTCAGCCCAACGAATCCTCATCAACCTATTATATCCCCACATGGCAAAAGGAAAAAGAAAAAATAAATGTTTTACAGCGACCTCCTTATCACGACAGTGGATTTTTGTAACATCAGAGGACTCTACTTTAATCTGAATGCTGTCCACCTGCATTTAGAGACTGCGAAGTCGACTATCCTATTTCTTACAGAGACGCAGATATCTTGCTCGATTGATACATCATACTTACTTTATCCCGGGTACAAGCTCGAACACAAATTTCTGAGACATGCCGGGGTATGTATGTATGCTCGGGATGATATTTGCTATCGCCGCCTGCATTGCCTAGAAGACAGGGACCTGTCAGTCATATGAGTGCGGGTGAATTATGGAGCTAATGACCGCATTTACGCGTGCCTATACAGGTCTCACAGTGGTGACATGGACACATCACGACTCTTCGAACACCTTCAGCTGATGGCTGATAGAGCACTCGAGCAATTTCCATCTGCAGAGTTGGTGATATTAGGAGACTTCAACGCTCATCATGTTGAATGGCTTAATTCTCGATCCACCAATCCTGCAGGAAGGTCTGCTTACGAATTCGCTCTCATCTATGGATTCACACAATTGGTACAAACTCCAACAAGAATACCAGATGTCGTGGACCATACCAGCTCTTTACTAGATCTTCTGCTAACCACACGTACGGATGGGTATTCAATCACTGTGGATGCGCCCCTTGGCTCTTCTGACCACTGTCTAGTTCGGACTCGTGCGCCATGCGCACGGCATGATCAGCCCAGGCCGGCTAGCTCGCGTCGCATATGGCAGTATAAATCTGCAGATTGGGACGGCTTGCGGGAATTCTACGCATCGTACCCGTGGAAGCAGCTCTGCTTCACATCAAAAGATCCTGACTCTTCTGCAGCTGCTATCAGTGAGACAATCTTAGTCGGTATGAAAAACTACATTCCCAACTCACTAGTAGCTGCTGGAGTAAAAAAACGACCTTGGTTTAATCGGCTTTGCAAGAAAGCCAGAAAGCTGAAACAAGCGACTTACAAGGCTTGGACTACGGCTCGAACCAAACAGGACTCGAACACATCTGATGTGAAACGTAAGCTAAATGCTGCTTCAAGGTTTAGTAAAAGACAAACATCCAGAGCAAAATTCGACTTCATTAGCAGAATTGGCGCAAAGCTGGCAAATTACCTTTCTGGGAGTCGTGCCTTTTGGTCGCTCGCCAAAGCAGCTGAGGGGAACTTTTGTCAGTCGTCTTTACCGCCATTGCGAAATGCTGATGGTAACTTGGCCCACAGCGCTAAAGAGAAAGCCGATTTACTGGGTACTCTCTTTGCCTCGAACTCGACTATGAACATCGATAGAAGTATCGTACTGCCTAGCCTCTCGCAGTGCGAACACTCCATGCTGGAAATTTATATCAGACAAAGAGATGTCCGGAGAGAGTTACTCTGTCTAGATGTTCATAAATCGAGTGGACCAGACGGCATTTCAGCAGTAGTATTCAAACAGTGTGCTCCGGAGTTGTGTCCTGTGTTGACGCGCCTATACGAACTCTCATATCGCAGTAGATATGTTCCATCTTCCTGGAAGACAGCTTACGTACACCCTGTGCCTAAAAAAGGCGACAGATCAGATCCATCGAATTACAGGCCTATCGCTATAACCTCCCTGCTCTCTAAGGTATTGGAGCGCATCATCAGTACCAAGCTCCTGAGATACCTAGAAGAATGCGATCTAATCAGTGATCGTCAATACGGATTTCGCCACGGACGCTCGACTGGCGATCTTTTAGTGTATCTCACACACCGATGGGCTTCAGCCATTGAGAGTCATGGAGAGGCTTTGGCAGTTAGTCTCGATATAGCGAAGGCGTTCGATCGGGTCTGGCATCCCCTTCTATCAAAGCTGCCTTCTTAAGGATTGCCTGAGGGCTTGTGTAGATGGATTACCAGTTTTCTGTCCGGCAGACGTATAAAAGCAGTTGTAGATGGTAGCTGCTCCGAAATCATGGACATAAATGCTGGCGTCCCGCAAGGCTCCGTACTATCTCCAACATTATTTCTGCTGCATATCAATGATATGCTATCTATTGATGGCATTCATTGTTATGCAGACGATAGTACTGGAGATGCGTATTACACGGGCCGTGCAAACAACCCTTTATCTATTGTGGTAGAAAATCGTGAACAACTTGTGTCTCAGATCGAAAACACATTGTCTAAAGTATCTGACTGGGGTCGAAACAATCAAATTCGTTTCAATCCTAATAAGACACAAGTTTGCGCGTTCACTGCTAAAAAAACTCCATTCAGTGTGGCCCCACAATTTCAGAACACACCGCTTACCATCGCAGAAAGTATTGGGATCCTTGGTATCAACATTTCTAGTGACGTGCAGTTTCGTAATCATCTGGCAGACAAGGTTCAGCTAGCATCTAGAGAGCTCGGTATTCTGAATAAGGCGCAACGGTACTTTACCCCTGGGCAAAGGCTGTTGTTATACAAAACACAAGTGCGACCCCATATGGAGTACTACTGCCATCTCTGGGCGGGAGAACCTGGATACCAGCTTGGACCATTTGACTCAGCGCAAAAACGAGCTGTGAGAATTGTTGGCGATCCCAAGCTTACAAACGGTATCGAACCACTAAGTCACAGGAGAGACGTCGCCTCTTTATGTGTGTTCTACCGCTTGTATAATGGGTTGTGTTCCGAGGAATTGTTTAACATAATTCCTGTAGCTACTTTCTACCATCGCACCGCTCGTAATCGGCAGAGAATTCATCCTCACACATTGGACCCGAAATGGTCTCGGACGGTCCAGTTCCAGAGAGGTTTCCTTCCACGAACGACCCGACTGTGGAATGAGCTTCCTGCTGAAGTGTTTCCTGGGGACTACAGTATGGAGTACTTCAAGGGGAAAATTAATAGGTTATTTAGGGGTCAGCAACACGCACGTGACACTTCTGATGTTACAAGCGTCCATAGGCTGCGGTGACTGCTTTACACCAGGCGGCCCGCATGCTTGTTTGCTACCGACGTAGTATAAAAAAATATATATATATATCAACGCGAGTGAAACTGCCCGCAAACGTTAGTGTAGCGAACTAATACTAGTGAACTGTAAATAGTACGTGTAAACTATTGTTGTGTCAGTGTTTGAACAATAAACGCATCGTAATGTACACACCAATTTTAGCTACCTATATGCATAACAATTAGGCGTAAACTTTGTCGCGCAAACTCATATGATGTTGTTTACAACCAATGTGTTTTAGATCATGGTCAACGTTACAATTGATTTTGCTGTAAATGTATATATGCCTGATGTACGCATATTCAGTTTGTGATATATCCGCATGTACGAGTAATGTATCCGAATATGGAAAATTTCCAAACTCATTTCAAACTTTGATCTGACGGATTGACAACCCAAAAAATGTGATCGCTCTGGGTGGATTTTATTTAAATAATTATAAGGGTTTTTCGGAATTTTCAGACGAGAGTTGCCATGTAGACTCATTTGTATTGCATTTGGTATGGTACGACGTGATAAATCCTAACAATAGGCTACCTAACATTTTGGTTATTAGAAAGGTAGCAGCGTAATCATGGAATAATGATGAAATCTTTTTTGGCCCTAGGTGCTTTAGTAGAAAAGGTTCTATGTAGGTTATATGTAGGTTTAGTTAGTTTGCAATAAAATTATTTATATTTATATATTACGATAAAATAATAAAATGGTTAAAACATTGTTGTTTAAATATATCAGACTTGATTGAAGAAGGCGTTACTTTGCGGAAATGCATAATTAAATATTATAGTGGACGCTACTTTGCAATCCAGCCAGGAATTGATTGACCACCGCTAAGTCTAACTACAACAAAAAGAAAATAAATTAATCAATAAATATATATTTCGTATATTTTAATTATACAAAATATAATTTTTCTTTTTGTTGTAGTTAGACGTAGCGGTGGTCAATCAATTCCTGACGGGATTGCAAAGTAGCGTCCACTATAATATTTACATCAGACTTGTAATAAAATCTAAAGTCACTCAACTTTGGCATTATGATAATTGTTTGTAAATCTTGTTAAATTATACTATTGTATGTTCATACTTCCACTTGCTATCGACATTCTCTAAATATATTAAGTAATATATTACAAGTTACAAGTATGTGTATAGATCATAATGGTTGCTTAACAAAAAATTGCAAAAAATATTCGTAATAAACACTTACTAGAAGCAGCTAGGTGTGAGATTTCAAAACATATACTCTGTTTTATTCGAATCTAGTTCCGAAACCACACATAAATTCTTTGCTAGAAAGTATATGTTAATGTGAATATAGTGAAATGGTACTGACGTACTAATTTCCTAGTATTAGTTTTATTATTATAATTAGCTACTACTAACTCGTACAAAATAACTATTGGCTCGTAGTTGCTAACCAATATTAACAATACTTGTAGTGGTTGGACACCCTAAATATCGTTGCCGATTACTTTTTTTTTTTTTACGTGGGAAAATCCCTTATGGATACCCACCCTCCCGGGGGAGAGAGTGGGTTATGTCTGACTCGCACGGACTAAAACCCCAAGGTGTACCGACAGACCGTGATGTTGGGGCGGCAAGGGATCGTTCTATGCTATTCCCCTTGAATAGCCGCCCCAACGGTCCACCCGGCGGAAGGTTGCCGCCGGGCTCCTACCTATAGAGAGGCAGTTGGGTACACGCCAGTGGCCCCCATCATCCGCCGGATCTGTGCAATGAGGGGATGAGCCCCCCGACTGCATCCCCTCAGGTCCGGCTTCGGTGGCAGGAGGAGTTGGGCAAAGCGCCGCCTCCTCCTGCCGGTCCTCCTATGGTGAAGACGGTCACTGAGGGGGTCCGCCTCGCGAGCCCTCTCCGCTGCCTCCTTTTGCGAGATGACTTCCTCGCAAAAGGAGGCCACTGCTCGCCACGCCTGTTCACTGCCGAACATGGACGAGACCACGCTCGGCAGCGATAAATCCTCTCCTACCACCACCACCAGAGTGCGGCGCTCCACCTCCCACGCAGCACTCAGAGAGAGTGTGCTGTGCGGTATCTTCCTCAGCGCCGCACTCATGGCAGGCGGCGGTCAGCTCCCTGCGAGCGATCCGGTGCAGGTACCACCCGAAACAACCGTGTCCGGTCAGCACCTGCACCAGCCTGAACAACAGGGAGCCCCATCTCCTCCCAATCCACTCCCGCAGGACCGGGCGGACGGGATCGATGGTGTGCCTCCCGAAGCGCGCGTCCGCCAGGTCCTGCATCCACCTCCCTATAGCCTCTTCTCGCATCTCCCGCCTTTTAACTTCTATCTCCCTGGGAGCCGGAGGCTCCCTACTACGCCTCCTCGCCGCCGTGAATTCGTACACGGCGGCGAGCACCCCAGCTTCGAGCTCCCAGGGAAGGGAGCCGGCAACCGTAAAGGCCACCGCCGATGACATCGTCCGGTATGCCCGGATTGCCCTCAGTGCCACCGTACGCTGCGTACTACGCAGCGCGCGCACGTTGGTGGCACAAAGTGGGGCTCAAACCGCCAGCGCCCGTCTAGGGTGAGACCCAGGTACCTCATGTGGGCACCCACCTTGATCCGGGCGCCTTCCACAATAATGTGAGCCCCAGGTGGTGGCCCCCGCCGAAGCCCATGAAAGAGTATGGCCTCAGTCTTCTCGAGGGCCACTCTAAGGCCCAACCTTTTTATGCGCCTGACCACGAGGGTTTTTACTTAGATAATCAGACTGTCCACATATTTTGTGACAATATCCAAATTAATTTTATTGAGAGATGAAATGATAAAATGGAGTCATCGATGAAGTTTGGCCACAATCTCAACTGACTTTAAATGACGATGTAGTCCAGGATAATAAACACGCTAAACTTAGAGACACTGATTCTTAAGTACAGCTGTCGGTACACACTCAGATGTTTTGTGATAGATTTTCAACTTGAAGGCTGTATAGCTAGTCCGACGCGCTCAGCAAAATCCTTACTACCGTGCTATGGTTTCATCAGCATGTCTTCATACACACAAAGTTCCGGCTAATCCGTCTGGATTCGAACCTCCGTCGATCCACGTGGATCTGACCACTGAGTCACATTCGCTTCAACATTATTTTCTTTTTCGGTTTCCCCGATTAGTAGAGTCGGTACAACATGTTGTCTTTTTCCACTCTCCCACATCAGATAGTATCTCAGTATTCACACTTTTTATACACACATCATTTTTTACACATTCCGTCTGTACTTTTTTCGGTATTCCTCTACTCCCATATCCATCCACCATCATACTTAAAACTTTGACATGTCTATAATATCTTAACCTATTACTCCTCAACTTCTCTGTGGATGGTGATATTTTCAAACTTCCTCTGATATTATATAGCTCAAAGCGTAGATTTGATCAAGTATGTCCTAGTGTGCCCCGAAGAACAGAACTAGCTGGTCGCCATTATCATTATGTAAGTCCTATGCTATATAATAAAATCAACAAAACTCTCAGCATTTATTCACTTACCAAAATTAAATGTAAAAAAAATATTTTAAGTTGGCTCTTGGGCCTAACGTATGAAGAAGCCGAAGAACTTCTATCTTTTACGTAATGACCTTACTTGCAAACGATTCTTGTTAAAATATTATCAAACCACACTTAAATTCTATACATGCATTTCACTCAACACGACATAAGCGCTTGCTTGTTCAGCAGCATTTCTTAATTTTATTAAAGTATTTCCTATTGTTGTATATTGGGGTCACAGGTATTTTTATGTGTTAACTATTTTAATTAAAAAGCTTAGTGTTGTCCGGCGGTGAGTGTTAGTGCCTGCAACACAGTTATTAACTACAGCAGTCACTACCGCTCATGTAATTATAATATAATAATATAGTTATAAGTACCATTTTATATTTTGCTTTTGTAAAATTCTATATGTATAATTAGTATTTGAATCTGTAATTGTATTTGTATTTTTTTAAATAAATAAATAAAATAAATAAATGATATAATCATTCCTAATCTTACCCATTCTAGTTACATCACACATCCACCTTAACATTCCATTCTAGTTACATCACACATCCACCTTAACATTCGCCTACCACATGTAGTTTTCTCTCATCCGTCTCTTTCGTAGCCCAGCTCTCATATGCATACAGCATGATTGGTCCGATAAGAGTGTTATACAACTTCCTCTTGAGTTTCAAATGCAATAATGAAACTCGTGTACAAGAGATAATTCATACAAATATTAATTTTATATATTATTTAGGAATTATGAATAATGGTTAAACAGATGTCTTGATACTGTTCGGTCGATATTATCTCTAATTTAATTTGACTACGTATATTTAGACATTAAAAAATAAATATGTTTTTATTCACGCCCAAAATAACATACACAAAATGCTACTCATAAGTGACGTAATGTTCTGTAAGTGGTCATTCTAGTGTCTGCATTTATTTCAATAGTGAAGACTAAGCCTTTTACTAATAGTCAAGTTTTGGAAACAAGATTAGAGATTCTCGAAGAGCAAACATTGCACTCGTGCTCAACCATTAGCAATTTGAGAAGGAAATTTAACGGCTGAGCGTTTTAGATAATTTTGTTTAATATTTAACCATTTAAGAAAAAGTCACCGGATGTAAAAAAATGTTTTAAATAGTTTATGTAAACCTGACTTTATGATTTTCTCTTTAAAGGACAAGTGATCTAACTGTTTTGAAAAATAAGCAATTAGTAGTTATTGAAACTAGATTTACTGAATCTTGGAAGGAGTAAAATTTGTATAAACTCAGCGGAAAATACTCATGGAGTATATTTAATATTTTGTAATCTTCCTGATTCAGCACAATCTATTCTTATTTATGTAATATAGTACGTGGATGTGGTTTCATTCCAAGCCTATAAATAATAATGGTGTCAGTCTATAAGAGTTCGAACTTGTGTTCATCGAATCGATAGTCGACCTGTATAAGCATATGATCACTACTACATCACTCTAATGGTTAGCTGCGTAACTATATCATCTAAGATCCGTCGTAAAATCATTGCATGGGGACCCAGTAAAATTGTTTCGCTGTAATTTAATAAACCACGGAAATGATTACTTCTAGTCGCGGTTTCTTGGTTTGGGACCCCATCAAGTTTTAATACTGGAGCCCACTAATAGGAGCTTGGACACCTGACAATTTTTAATATCGAAAAACCAACTACTTACTTCTCAATTTTCTATGTAGAGAGCAAAGTAAAGTTCTATTAAATGCTAACCCCTTGTTGTAATTTCTGAACACCATGCAAATAAATCCAAACAGAGAGCCGTAAACTCGAATCGCTGTTCTCACATCACTTTGTTTTATGAGCAATAAACTTCTGTACATTGCAAGGGAACGTATTATTGTTGTGTTGTTTACGTTTTACCGACGGCGAATATTTCCACTGTAGCAATAGTTTAGTTCGGTCCATTTAGTGGATAATTAAGGAGTACGGGTTTAAGGGAATCAAAGTCAAACGGCTACCAAATAGTTGCTGGTGATAAAAAAATGAGCTAGATAACTTTTTTCGATGCTGCAACTCTGTCTACCTTGAAAATGCTTCGAGGAACAAAACAGAACCCGTTTAGAGATAGCTACACAAAATGTAAGAACTAAAATATAAAGTGATATTGATGACGTAAATGAATAATAAGGAAAACGTCATTTTTTGTTTATTTGCACAATAGAGTAACTGAACTATGTCTGACAATAAGTACAAAGCAATTGGATAACACACAAATGAACAAATGAACGTGAGGTTCTCTCGAACCTTCCTATAGCGTACGCTGGCGTTGTGGAATGGGTTGCCCAGCACGGTTTTTCCTCAGGGCTATGATATGGGGCTCTTCAAGAAGGAGCTGAAACGCGCTCTTTAAAGTCAGCAACACAAGAGCGATGCCCTTGGCGTTGCAGTTGTTCATAGGCGACGGTAACCACTTACCATCAGGTGGGCCGTCAGCTTGTTTGCTGCCTTTTTGGCATAAAAAGATACAATTATCATATTCTACAGCTCAGCAAGATATTAAAATGTACGTGAATGAAATGCTTATTATATAAATAACCACATGTGCACATACTTTTGAAATCAAAAATCTTTATCGTACTTCTATTTTAATACGCAAATCTTTTCAACCACATCCTGTTGTAGTAAAAATAAAAATGATTTTAGTAGTATTCGTGTGTTTATCTTGAAGTAGGTTCATCTACTTTGACTTGTAAAACTCAAATAGTTTTTGCAACGCAATAAGATACATTCTTTAGTCATAGTAATATCTAGATCGTGTTCATTAAAATAATACATGTCTCATTTAATTGTTTTTGTATTCTCATACCTAAATTGAATTTAGTAACTACAACTAATTTGCGTCATTGTTTTACCCTAAAAGGTCTACACTATGCATGTCTCAGTATTACTGCAATCAATATGATATTACTAAAGTTCTCTGTCTAGTCGTATAGCATTTATATCAAAATAAAAAATACTCTATTCAGTTTAGGCCCTAATAAGGCGTTTATGAACGTCAAAAACTACCATCGGTTCGGTAAACAACCCAGCCATCGAGAAGAACCGACAAGAATCTTGATCGGGAACATTTTTACATATATTTCAATAATACACCATACAATAGTTTATAGTGGATGCACAGAGATGAGTCATTTCCAGACATCACTATCGTTCACATATTATCTACTCTATAATATCCTTTTGACACTAAAACCCGCTTGACGTGGCGCTTAAATTTACAGTCCGGCAAATCGGTAACATATTTTGGGACTTTATTGTAAAACCTAACACTATTGCCTAAGAAACTATTACTGGTTTTGCTAAGTCTGGAACTTGGGACGAGCAGTTTATTACAGTTATATATATTGCAAGACATTAGTAGAGCATATTTACAGAAGAGGTTTTCGGAGTCTCATTTACGCTATCACAAAATTTCAACTCTCTAGTATTGTGGACATCTAAGTAAAAAAATTGTTTATTTAAACGACTGTGTCCAGTGACTGCTTTCAGCAAAACTCGTAATTAATTCTTACTAAGCCTTAGGACGTCTCCAGCACTATACTGGTAAATGTCCTGATAAGCTCATGATCATTAACAGATTGTTAGATAATCGTGTTAGGTTTTACAACAGTTCCTAATGCACATTACCGATTCGCCGGATACTGAGTTGAAGCACCATTGACCTGGAGACCTTTACAGCTTCACTGAACTATTGAGGCGAGCGCTGAAAGCACTCAGCCGATTTGGGATGTTTGGGTGACTAACTCAAGGGTGCACGGCACACCTCGGCTTGGGCTGTCGCCTGTTTTATGCAAAAATCGCGACCTATCTGAGTTAATCTACACTAAGCTATCTAGATATACATATATGTTGTATTGAAAAATGCATGTGTACCAAGCATGCGTACCACAACAACTATGCCCATATGTATTTTGTGAAAAAGAAAAACAGCGTGTAAGCTTGCACGTGTGTATAGGTGATGTGTGTGATGTTGTAGCAGTGATGTAAGGTTTTGTGTCACCGTATCGCGTAAGCAGCGTACTCAAGGGTTCCACGGCTAGGGAACGGACCTAGGCTTGAGCCGCTGCGGAGGGGGGCCTAATCTGGTACCGAGGGGGGCCTAATCTGGTAAAAAGTTAAACCAGATTGCCAATTATTCACTATGACTAGATTGTTTTCTGAACTGGTTATAGTTTTGGTGTTTATAAGCGCCCTCTTAGTATCTAAATTAAATAGTGTCGTAGGAATGTCAATAAAGTTAAATTTTATACTCCCCAGAATAACTATTTTATGTCTATCGTCTGTAGTACTGATTCTATGCTAAATCAAAGTTGAAAATAACCGGTCAGCCGTAGACATTATGTTTGATAAATCTATAGACGAATACAATCGATTCATTCCCATGCATTACCTTTATGAATATCTACTATCCGAACAATGCATTGACGTATTCAACAAACAATTGAACATTATGAATCATAACTTTGAATCCATAAGTGTATATAGCGGGGTAACTCATTAATTGTATTCAATTCAAACACGTTTGTTGTTATTGTGTAATATTATTTATTCTATGGACGTTTAAATGATTTTAGCTACAGATAGATTCGATGAATATATCTATACTAATATTATAAAGAGGTAAAGTTTGTGAGTTTGTGACGTTGTAAGGGGTAACCTCAGGAACTACTGGTCCGATTTGAAAAATTCTTTCATTGTTATATAGCTCATTTATTGAGGATTGTTATAGGCCATATATCATCACGCTAAGACCAATAGGAGCGGAGCAATAATGAAGAATGTTTAAAAATCGGGATGTTTTTTCCTCTTGAGAGCTTTCGTTGCATAGTAATTAGCCCAAATTAACTAAGTCCACGCGAACGGTGAGCACGTGCTCCTCCAAACATAACACGCGACCCTAGTCTGACACAAGTCGCATCAGTGCAATACGATAGCTCATCCTTGCGCAGCTATGAAGCGAAATTATAAATTTATCTTCAGCCAAAAGTACTCAACGCGGATCTAGAAGTTATAACTTCAAAAATAAACTTAAAACTAACAACGTCTTTGGGTGAGAATTCAGGTTATTAATCACTGGCAATAGATGCTGTGGTACATACGTTAACACACATGTATGGTAGGATGTTTGTTATAACAAAGTAGTCTTTTTCAACTTCAGGTATCGTTCAATTTGGTAGTTAATAGCAATGTTACGCTCACAGGTTATATATAATGCGCCCGTTGCAAGATTTCCAAAATAATAATTTAAAAATATCATTTCTTAGGATTTATGTAAGAAAAAAATAAACAAACATGCGCAAACACGCTGTAAAAATTTTTCATTGCGCACTTATTTTAAAAAAGGCTAAAAATATTTACAAAAAACAATCTAATACTACCGTGTCTAAACGACGATATCTTTCTTATTCATTAAAGGTGGGGTTTTTTTATTTCTTGGTGAAATTCAGTCTTCAAATTAATATATATATTTCAAGGTCCAAAACGATTACCAACGATGGTAAAACTAAATTTTGACTTTATCACAATATACAAATTAAATGTTTGACGCGTATGTCAAAACTTCTCCCCTCCAAGGGATCAAAGTAGATGGAGAATTAATAATATTTGGTAAGTTATTCAATAAAGCAAGCAAGCTTAATTCTTAAAAAGTGAAAAATTCAAAGTTAAATTAGACACGATTTAACGGGATCGTATTTTTTATTTCTTTCAAGTCAAAGAAACCAACTTGGTAAATAAAGGACACTCTAATGTAGATAGACTGTATGTCAATATATGTAAAAAAACATATTCCATTCTGCACACACAAGGACAAATATTACAGGTCTGATGTCGGTGAGTAAACATTTTGACATTTCCTTGAGAGGTATCCGACCTTGGACGACCTTTTTCCTCGTCAAATAAATATCAAGGATCATTCTGTATCACTTTGTTATAAATCTTGTTTTTTTTCCAAAGGGTTTTTCCTTTAAGTATTAGTATTGAGAATAAATACAGTGTTGCATATGATATTTGTAATGGCGTTTATAAATTTATACTTTTGCTTTTCTCTGGTGAAAAAAAATCTTCACACTTCTAAATTCGAATGGCGATGCGAGTTGAGGACAAGAAAAAAGTAGGTAAGTATATACAGTTCTGTCTTATTAAAAAATATTAGTATTATCTAAATATATAAAGATTCAGTATAATGGTATTTGCTCCGAAACTACTCGACCGATTGTCGTGAAAGTTGGCATTTATGTATAATTTGGTGCAACTTGATAGAAAGGATAATTTATATTTCGATTAATGACCTCAATATTTTTTAGTTACTAGTTACATGATTGCGAATGTTGATTATTGTTATTAATTGTAAGTTTCATCAGTATTGAACAGATGGCGCTTTAAATGAGTTTGTTGGCATATAACTGTAGGACCGATTGTTATATAAGTTGATATCTCATAGATGGCGCCACGTATTAATTGTGATTTCCTTTTTTAAGCCCATTTTAATGTTGCAACTGCTCTGTTAACCTATTTAACTACGTCACTACCCTTACGTAACGTATAAGTACTAGAATAAAATACATTATGAACACGCATCATTGGTAAAGTACTGGACTAACAAAAAGAACCAAATCATAAAGGATATTTGAGTCAATAACTTAGTCTTTGTTTCATTGAAATTGGTCGACACTATCAAAAGTTATTTTAATTTAAATGACAGCTCGAGTTAAGTCCGATAAAAAAGTAAATGGACTTAACATATAGTTACATTCGGATGATTTTATTTATCAAATTTTTTTTACATAGGATTCTACGCAAATTAAGACAAATCATAAAAATATCTTTCCAGAATCTTAAAACTTAAAGTCATGGATAGGAAATACATTTGAGAGGATTCTTGAAGATTTATTTATCTCTAATCTAAATCTATCTAGATTAGCTGCGCATGGCTTTAAGTAGTAAAGCGTGTCTAATAATACAAAAAAAATTATGTCTTCTGCACTGTGGTATTGGTTGTTACTATGATAACAACTGTCAATAGATTTTAAATCCCAACATTGACGACAGTTATTGAGTTCTAGTATACATGATATTAGGTACCGAACTAACAATTTATTGAGGCAGTAAAATTGATGGATTGAATCTATACATCCTTTAGTAATGAAGTACCAAAATTTGATGGTTCCGTCCAATTAGCAACGGTACATAAATCAACGTCGTACGCCTTTGACTCCACCATAAAAAGGAAATTAATTGTCGGTTTCAATTAATCCTAAAGGTCGAGTTTATATATGAGCGGTCTTATTGACTGGCATCACTCTATTTAAGTTATTATGGGTGGTGATGATGGTATTATTGATAGCGTGTCGAAGCTATCGGTGATGGAATACATCGTGAAGAAACCATAGCATCAGTGGTATGGCTTTATCTAAGTCTGCCTGGCTAGCTACCACTATCAACTCGAAAATCTGTCGTCAAACACCTGTTGGTGTATTCCAGCGGCTATACTTGTGAGTCAGACATCTCTAAGTTTAGCATGTACACCATCTTAGACGACATCGTTATTTAACATGATGGGGTTGTGGTCAAATGCTATACGTTTAAAGTATCAAAATTGCCTGATGTTGAAAATCCGTCATCAAATCCCAACATGTGTATTCTGGCAATTGAAATTGAGGGTCAGGCTCCCTCTAGGTTCAAACATATTACCACTTTTAGATACATCATCGTCTACATCAACGAAGACACTGTGTTTAAAGGGTATTCCTGGGTCCATTCCTTCGGCGTGGAGCCCTTGAGTACGCTGCTCGCGCGATATAGTAACACAAAACCTTACATCACTGCGACACACATGCTTACACATGAAAGTGGAAGGGTTTTATTTTTCTTCCTTATCGAATTGAAATAGTTTAGAAAAATTATCCAACACACAAAACATATATGAGTTGTCGAGGTATGTATGCTTGGTACACATATGTGTTTCGATAACCTATATAAGTATGAATATGTAGCTTAGCTTAGGTTAGCACAGACAGGTCGCGAATTGCATGTATCAAGCAAGAGCCCAAGCCGAGCTGTGCCGTGCACCCTTGAGCTAGTTGCTCAAATAAAATCGGCTGAGTGCCGCAAGCGCTCCCCTTAGTAGTCCGGTGAAGCTGTTAAGACCTTGATAGGTCAATAGCGTAGTCAGTTCGAAAAAAAGCGTATTCCTGTGACGTATATAAATTTTTATCTAGAGTTTTAATTGTATACACTAAGATATTTACCATAATTTTTTAAATCAACGTTTGGATTATCCGTCAATAATTTGTTATGGTAACATTCTTCGACAAAATCTTTTCTAATATTGATTTCTGTTATAAAATTGTACTCACACACGCTTACATTGGCACCACACACAAGTTTGTTATTCCCTTAATAGCCAAGAATGAAGGGAATAATATAACTCGTGTAATATACACACAGTGATGTTTTCCGAGTTATAGTACTGACATATATATTAATTCTTAAGATAAATCCAAATATGCAATTTCACATAACTAACTATTTTATTCTTAAACATCTCTGTATGTATATTGTATAGTTTTAGTTAACGCTCATAGTAAGTAGGTCAGAAGTACTATCGAATTTATTCTGTTTTTCCTTCTTATCATTCTTTTAGTTCAATTGGTGTCGCAATAAAATTTTGCCAGTATCAGTATTTGATTTCATAACAGTGTTGGGCATTAAGAGAGTTTACTTCAATGTTATATCATCATAGCATCCATAATATTATAGTAAAGTAGTAGATATAAGACTAAATTATCAAATATATTTTGAGGTAAGATTCCATTCTAGTACTTCTAACTTAGTTCACATACGTAATTCCATAGTAACTAAACAATGTAACGTAAAATGTAGAATACAAAGTTAAATATTAATTGTGAATAATTAGGAATGAAATATAAGAGTACTATATGCCCAAATTTGTTTCTGAAAAACAATGAATATTGTATACTTGAAATACTTCATAATATAACACTTAATTATGGATCAGCTATATCAAAAAAGTAATGTATTTAATCAAATAACTTCAATAAATGTAGATTATAAAAAGTGAATACATTGCAAAATGACACTATTACTGAGATAAGTTATCCTCCAAATAATTATTTTGGAAAGCAATTTTCAAAATTGTACAAAGCATAAGGTACGTGTTAGTAAAGACCCTTCTGTTAGCAGGAGCGAAGGTGACTTAGTTATTCGCTTGTTGGAACATCGCCTGATTGGTACAAGCTCCGAATCTTCTCAAATTATCCGGAGTTCTCGATGATGATATCGTGATGGAGCTATAAAATAATTGTTGAACTATTTTCAGGTTCGTGTGGCTAGTCACATTCCTCGGATAAAAATCTATCGCCAAGCACTCAACAAGTGTATCCCGGCAGCCCCATTTCAAAGTCAATCTTCATCCAGGTGTTCAGTGTTACCATTTTAGATCACATTGTTTTTTAACTACAGATTAGATTGTGGTCAAACGCTAAAATATAGAAATTAGGTATGAAAGAAAAGTATAACCATGCAAAAAGTATTGTAATATCAGTACAAAAATGGAGATACCCAAATATTATGAAACAGGGCTGGGTAATTCTCTTAAATGCGTAGGAAGTTTGTCAAGCTATTATTTTTTGTAAGCATGAATAAAATGCAAATGCACATTCATTACTGCTAAATAAAAAACCGATCAAGAACCCTGATATGCCTATCAACTAATTATTGTCCTCATAAATCTACATTCTTTCTAATATTCGTTCCTTATCTATTGTTCCTTAGGGTATACATGATAAAATACGTGCAAATAATACTACGGGTTCTTTTACTTTTCTTTGTACCAAAAAGAAACAAACAAACGGATAGCACACTTAATGGTATCGTTTCACCATCACAAATCAATACTTGCAACACAAAGAGCAAGATTTGTATTGCATACCTTCACGAGCCATGTCATAACCCAGAGGGAAAACCATGCTGGATAATTCATTTCACACAAGAAGAGAAAAAAACCCTAATAAACAAGGGCTACGGGGCAATAGAAGGATGTAGATCAAGGATAGTCTTTCACATGCTAAGGTAGCGTTATCCAGAAATACCAAAACCTGTGTCTACCATACGAACGTGACTCATGACACAATTAGTTGGTTCATCCATCGGGTCGTGAACGCTCCTGCGCGGAACACTCGATTATATTTTTATTTTTAAAAGCTATAAAATATTATAATAAAGCCGTCATTAAGACAAAAATCTCAATTAATAATCCAAAGTAACAGAACGCTGGATTATAATTAAAAAAAATACTATAATAAAACAGCCATAAGGACAATAATCCGAAGTAAAATATAGTAATAGTTGCTCACATTTAAAATTATTATTAACATGATTAATAAAATAAATAAAATTAGAAAAAAGGTGCGGACCTAGAGACTGCAGAATATTTTTTATTTATAAGGATAAATAACAAAGCTTCTAAAGAATCTTACTGTTTAATAACTCTTAACTCTCAAAGTCCCAAAAAGGAGAACGCAAAATAAGTAACATATCAAAATTCACATGGTGCTTTATGGAACCTAATGAAACCGTTCACTCGTTCCACGGACATATCGTTTATTGAAACATTACAAAGAGAGGCAATCACCGTAATAGCTTGCAATATTGTAATGACGATCCGCCGTTTGTAATCGGCAATCATTTTGATAAACGTTATTTTTTTATTATCACAAAGTACGTTTTTGAGTGGGAATTGCAACTAAAATGTGATATATACTTATACTGTGCGTATAAGTTTTAGTCTGTATACTTATCTACCAATTTTGTAGTAATTTTGTAGGTGGTAGAGCCCCGCTGAAGCTATTTTTGGTTTCAGCATGAATTGGTCGACTCCTCCGGGGTAGTACCACCCTTCTCACAGATAACCGACGTGAAATAACAGCGCTTGCATTGTTGTGTTTCGTTCTGTTAGTGAGAGAGCCGGAGGCCCACGTCCCTTCCTCTTTCCTTCTTTCCCTTTCCTTCCCTCCCCCTTCTCCCATATACAGGCTGGCAACGCACTTGCGACGTCCCTGATGTCGCTAGTGTCTATGGACGTGGTGATCATTTAACATCACGTGACCTACCAGTTCATTTGCCACCATTGATATAAAAAAAAATTTTGGATGTTGCTTGAAATGAGACCTTAATTTAGCGTTACTCTTAAGATCAAATTGAATATTGATAGATTAATTCTATGAATGCTATATAGTCATAACCAAATTTAATATTGCATCTTGATATAATTAAATTGAACATTATAATAAAACAGATCTAGCATTTTGGTGCTCTTCTTACCAAATAAGCGTTTGCTTGAATTTGAAATAATATTTGTATGATAAAGATAGCCATGAGATTGAGAAAATGAAATGACAATAATTTCTTTTATTAAGTCCATAAAATAACTGCACTATATCACAGTGAAGTCCAAAAACCACCGAGAGATATAAAATTCATCAGTATTCTTCGTTATCATGCGGCTCTCTCTGAGACTGGGTGGGTGTACATTGTTCGAAAGCTTAGCTGTATAAAACTTAATGCAGTATAGGTATTTGTTTTTTTTTTCTCCTTAATCTATTATCATTTCCACTTCAAGTATAATCAGCAAATTTATTTCATTGAATATCGTCTGTAACTTTTTTCCTGTTAATATGATATTTATTTAGAATAAAATAAAGTCTAAATCCACCTGGTGGCGTGTTGTAGTTAATTAAACATTACAAAAAATATATCTATCTTCATATAAAATTCCGGAATACGTGTGTTATAAAAAGCTTTACCGATATCATTTTTTAATTCAACATATGGAGTTGTCTAAATAGTTCTTACTTTTCTACAATTAAGTTGTTTGGTACAAGCGGCCCTTAGTGTTGGTAGGAGAATATCTCGAAATCAAGATAATTTTCATTCAACGATAAACATTTTATACACTTTATTATTTCTCACATAAAATAAATTAATCTCCTAACACTTATATTTTAAATTAAATTTTATTCAATAGTTTGCGTCATTTATTAAGATTTTTGGTAGATTTGTAATTACGTCATTCGACGTACTTAGTTTTCAATTTATCGTCACTTGATAGACTTTATAATTGCTTTCCTTTAGAAACTGATTTTTTCTATAACGACATTGTCTAAGTTTCTAAATTATTTTAATTATTGTTTTAAGTGTTAGAAATTGACTTCTACGGAGTTGATTAAACTTTACCAATTTTAAGTCTAGACCACGGAGCAGCTATAAATATTATAAATAAGCAAGAAAATCTTGCAGGGTAGTAACCTTAGTAAAGTGCCTATGTATATTTTTCAATTAATTATAAGTGATGAATTAATCATCAGACAGAGTGTAGTGCTAATCGGAGAGAGTCAATGGCCGCTTTGTCAACAATCTCAGTCCGTACATAGCTGTAGCATTGCATTGTCTTGACTTCCTGTTAATACCACTGTATATGTTATAAAATACGGACTGTTCCACAATGGAATTGAAGACGATTGAGGCGTTATCGTAAAGCTTATACGTTCGATCATCCGAGTATTTAGTAAAGAGGAAGATGTTAATTCCTATAAGCTTTTATTTCACAGAGATTGTCATAGAATTTACTTTAGTTCATGGAAGATATAAAATACATGTACAAGTCACCAAACAAGTACTACACTATAATAGAAATAAACGTTTTGTATTGTGGAATAAGAGAAAAAACTCCAACTCTTCAAGTAATACTGAATCATAAAAGGAAATTATATATTTAATACTATAGAATATATATATACTGAAAAGTCTAACATTACGTAACTCTATGATATCGGGTCCTTCTAAAATGGCTAAATTATCAATTAGGCTTGTAAAACACAATCAAAATTGTGTATGGCACCATAGCTTCTGTCAGGCAGATATTTAAACTTCATATATAAAAAAAAAGATCTATCGAATGAGGAACAATATACCCCAACTTTTTTTTTTTCGAAATGACTACGTTATTGACCCAGCAAGGTCTTAACATCTTCACCGGACTACTAAGGCGAGCGCTTAAGGCACTCAGCCGATTTTATTTTGGCAACCATCTCAAGGGTGCACACCTCGGCTTGGCTGTTGCCCGTTGCATGCAAAATCGCGATCTATCTTAGTTAACCTAGTTAACTATTCATATATGTATGAGTTGTTGAAACGCACATGTGTACCAAGCATACACGCCTCAACAACTCCTCCATATATTTATTATCGGAAAATTGAGAGTTTTTCAGTTCGATAAGGGAAAAAAAAGTAAACCCTTCCATTCTCATGTGTAAGCGTGTAGGCGTGCACGTGTGTGGGGGTGATCGTGTAGTGTTGTAGCGGTGTGTGTAATATACTCCAACTGTACTTGCACAAATATCCAACAAGCAATCTTTGTCATTATGATATTTCGCAAAACGTCAATAAAATTTACGAAACAAGACGTTTATGATCGCATAATTGAACAGTGTTTTATGATATGATTTTTCGTAATAAATCCTTTTAAACAAATTTGTAACTGAATATCTGCTATTAAACTGTTTAACTTTTAAGAACTTTTTCATATAGTGCCTTCATCCCCTTTCCAAACTCGCACCACCCGCCGTTGGCTGTCTGCTCATCCACATACGCTAAACCCCTGCAAAATGGCAACAACAGTAAGGTATTCTAGAAGCTTTGTTATGCGCACTTTGGCGTTGTGGAATATGTTACCTGGTACTGTGTTCCCCCAGGGTTATGACATGGGGCTCTTCAAAAAAGATTACAACAAGCTCTCTAAGGTCGGCAACATAACAGCGATACCTCTGGCGTTGTAGTTATCCATAGACGACGGTAACCTAAATGGTTACCAGATCAGATGGACCGTCTGCGTGTTTGCTGCCTTTTGGCATAAAAAAAAAAGTTAGTATAAATGAGTTACAGACTTCGACCAATCTACTACGCAATAAAGTAACATTACCTTCCGCGAAGTGTGTAACAGACAAATGTGAGACATTTATCACAAGATGTAACAATAAACCGAGTTCCTGGAGTCGCGGATTGCTCCCCCCGGACAGCTTTATTACAACAAATCTTTCTTTATTGATATAACATATGGACTGCATTGTCCATCGTGGAGAAACTGACACCCTAATATCTGTTTATAAACTTTTCATGTTAAACATTAAATCACAATAGCTTCATATATGCTAATAATATAAAGTTGGACGGTGTGTTTGTTTGCTACTCTCAGGTACTACTGGTCCCGTTTGAGAAATTCTTTCAGTGTTAGATAGTTCATTTATCGAGAAAGGCTATAGACTATATATCATCACGCTAAGACCTATAGAAGCAGAGCAGCAAAGAAGAATATTTCTAAATCATTTTTTTTATGTGAAACATCTATAGGCGCGGGTTAACCTGATTGCTGGCTTAGCGACGTGGCGACGCAAAACACGAACTTTGCACTATTAACGAAATACTCAAAAACATTTGGAACCCTATTTGTATAAACATAAGATTCAAACTGTTTTGTCGGCCACTCGTTCTATTACTGTTACGCGGGATGCGCCGACAACCTAGCGCCCTTTGATCAATGCCGCCAAACACACCTCACCTGTGCCTAGTTGAATATTTATGTAATAAAATAAATAAACAGTCATTATTTAATGGAACAATTTGTAATGCTTTATCTTTTCATTATGCCACAGCTGATTCCTGTCGTAATCTGTTCTTTTATGCATGTAACTCATACAATACAATTTCGATGTTTCACATCTGCCAGCCGTCCCGTGACGGCTCATTTTTCTCTTTTTTTTCTTTTTGAGAGTTTCCGCTGCGTATTAGTGTTAGCTTAAAGTAACTATTTTATGCGGTATTTCATAAACACAAAACGATCAACGTTGTATAGTTTCTTGGCATGAAGAAATGGGGACAAATGTGTGGTTCTTATGTTATGGACTTTTCTCTGAACTTTATTAGCGTAATATATATCAAAGATAAGGATGATATCTGTGCTTCCATCAACTATTCAGTTCTCAAAAACATGGCGGGAATGCCTTTACTTGATAAAATTATAAAGACTTGAAACTCTAAAGAAGCTTGAAATGTATCCCAGAAGTCCCTTGTAAAAAATTAGTGAGCACTAAGAGAGATCTTTGAAAAGTCACTTCTTAAGAAGTTTATTTAGAGATTAAAGTTCTTGAGAATTTGCTGATAGGCAATCCCATTCGAGAAGCGGTGGGTCTTGAATAAACGAGTAACGCTTAAATTAAAACTTGTTTGAAAACGGACGATCAGATATGTTTTGTCTCACTTCTTTATTAAATATTTGTTTTTTTTTTATAATATCAAAGGAGGCAAACGAACTGGTGGGTCACGTGATGTTAAGTGATCACCACCGTCCATAGACACTAGCGTCATCAAGGACGTCGCAAGTGCGTTGCCAGCCTGTATATGGGAGAAAGGGGAGGGGAAGGAAAGGGAAAGCAGGATAAAGGAAGGGACGTAGGCCTCCGGCTCTCTCACTGACCGAACGAAACACAACAATGCAAGCACTGTTATTTCACGTCGGTTATCTGTGAGAGGGGTGGTACTACCCCGGAGGAGCCGACCCATTCATGCTGAAACCAAAAATAGCTTCAGCGGGGCTCTACCACCTACCAAATAACCAAATAAAAAAATAAGAGTTATAACATAAATGATTTATTAAGTTAAAGATGACCACATAAATTAATATCAGGCATAATATAATGTCTGCTCTCTTATCTATAGACTTCATTGAAGATTTCGGTGTTATATATAAAGAGGCAAACCTTGAATGCTACTTTCTATGTTTTAGTTGAAATTTTTTATCATCAAGTTCTCGTCAAGTGTTGATTATAATTTGGAGACCTAATCATTAATGATGTCAGAATTGTTTCAATTCAGTAATAATGGGCAAACCACACTGAAAGAAAGAAAAAAAAAGAAAGGAATTTTGTTGCATACATCTCTGTTACGCCTGCAAATGATTCTTTCGTATGTTAAAATGATGTTTTATGTATTCTACTATTTTTACATTACTTATTTTCCTTATATATATTTATATTAAGACTTGCTGTGGTTTCAGCCGAAAATAAATATTGAATATTTCTTATGACACTTTAGCATAAGCTGGGCTGGGCTGGACACCTTTTATGATATTGCAATGTGCAGATTTTGTCCCAATTTTATGTACTTTGTATCGTGTAATGTATTATTAATAAACCATATTTATTCTTTTTTTTAAGGCCACATTACTTGTAGAACGAATAGTTGATGGGCTTGCAGAGTATTTGAACGTTGATTACGTGCTAGAAGACACCATTTTGCCAGAATTGTCACGAAAGGGATCGGCGGCATCTTGTAGATTGCAGAAATAAACTGTATGCAAGCAGAACAGACCGATTATTATGACGATTTTTGAGAATAATTGAAATTATTACATTTTTTAAGTTATTTAAAAAATACATCAAACGGCAGTCGCCCTTACTGATGGAAAATTATTACCGTCACCTATGGATAACTGCAATACCAGCGGTATCAACTGTTGCGTTGCCGGCATTGAAGGGCGATAGATAAATCTAGGTACGGTACCGGGTAATCCATGCCACAACGTTGGCGTACACATAATGAAGGTTCTAGGGAACCCTACGTTTGTCTCAATTCTAATAGGTTTTAGAGCGTATAGTGTAGATGATGAGTGAATGAATACCAAGGCGACTAAAGCGACCTTTATCATATTTAGCGTTTATAAATAAACCCTATGTATGAAAATGGTTCCGACGCCTCCGTGACTGGTTATTTAATCCCAATAAACGGTTTACCGGCCCCGGAGAGTGGAGTCCCCGCCGCGCACCACCGCTCGCCGCTCCACGCCGCCTGTAATCTGGTTACGCTCTAATCCAACGGAATTTGATATCCGAGTATAGGGCGTTATGTCTTCAGCAATATTATGCAACATTTATCTTAATTTCGTCAAAATTGAATTGAAACCCGATATGAACCGGTCTCTTGTGAATTAATTTGAAGATAAAATAATCATTCAACTGATTTATTAATCTGATCGGGTTATTTCGCCACGTGATTCTAAAGGACTTTATACTTTATTTCATTGCCTCAAAGTTTTGAAATTCAGAAAAAAATATAGTGGGCTATCTTTTTTACTATAGATTTCATATTATCATTTCCATTTCCCAATTATTAAGTTAAGAATAAAAACGCGATTAATACACTGTATCTAATAATTTTCCGAATATTTTCAGTGCCTACGGTCCGAAAAAAATTTCATTTGCATTGTGGTTTCTAGATACTACACAGAGTTTAATGTTTCTTATAAATATCTGGTATTAATATATTAGTAAAGTGCCAGTTAAGCCAAACAATAAGGCGTGTAGCATACCTATATGTTGTGGTTGAACAAAGTTTTGTACCCTACAATGCGCTTCCAGTGTTGAAGAAGTCATCGCTAATAAAACTATAACGATGGTGAACAATACACCGATGTTGGTCTGGTCAATTATTATTTATCTTTGTGTGGCATGAAACAACTATATAGTAACAATAGCACACAAGTATCAGTTCTCAGTTTATTTTGTGACTATTTTGTTGAATATAATTATCTCTGGAAAGCAAACAATAAAATATGCAAAAACGTGTCTTTGCAAAATTTACCTTCAAATTTAATACAAATAAAAGGAATTGAACGCTTCTCTTGTTAATGGGAAAATGATTAAATTATCAGTTTTTTTTGGCAACCAATCTTCTACAGCCATATTCGAGTAGGTAAACATTGTGATAATTTCAATGTTCTAACAAGATGGTGGCTTCCTTGTTAGAATTTTCCATGGAGTCTTTGTGGTATTTCAAAATTCATGCTCCATGGTATTATTTCTCATCCACTTCACTTGTTCACAATCACCGATCTATATTACGTACAATACCACCAACATTTTTTTTATTAAGATTATGAATAAAATGTAAAATCTATTACACGACAAACTCCTGCCAACAATTGCCAGTTTTGTATTTAAAAATTGTGTAGATTCTGTAGACAAAAACGTTGAATAGTTGGTACTAGTTAAAGTCTAAAAGCACTAATCGTGTGCTATTAAAGCACTAGCTGGCCCGCGCAACTTCGTCTGCGTAAAATCGGTTACATACTGGTTTTAATTGTATTTCCAAACTCGAAAAATCTTATTAAACAAAAAACTCGATTATAATGACTTCCACTATTTCCTGTTGTGAAACCAAACAATTCTGTAACTCACTCAAAAAAATATCCAGTTTGTTTAGTGAATGACTTACGCATTAGAAGAAATTTCGATAACGCGGATGTAGCGCCATCTGTCATTCAACACCATCAATAATTTCTTTTTGTTTGAAATACGGACGAACGTTGAATAATTTGGATATTGTTCATACGCAAATACTAAAATCGCAAATAAAAATGGGACCAGCTGGTCTAGGACGGTGAAAACTTGGAGTTATAGGTATTTTATGATGATAAATAAAAAAATCACAAAAAGAAAGAGAGAGAAATGTTGAAATCTATAGCACAATACTTTTTCTCTTGTGTCGTAATAATTTTCACTCACTATTTTTTTTTTTTTATTGTAGCACGGCAAAGTGACTGCAATATGCCTGATGGTAAGCACAGTACAATCCAAAAATAATAGCGACCACCGATTGACACACTGTCCACCGCCGGTCGCCACTATCATGCCGGCCTGTAATAAGCTGGATATGCACAGGCTGATCCCGAAACGCGACCCGCAGAAGCGAATCACTATTACGGGCTTTTTCGCCATAAACATGGTGGTTGCGACCCAGTCGGGCTGTAAAACCCTACCACCCCGAATTTACAAATTATTCTGTGTTTTGTATTATTAAGATTGTTAGTACATAATAAAATATTACAAAATAATGACGAAAACGAATAATCTACCATTTCCATAGTGTATACATCTCATTCTCTTACAAATTAACCACAATACGAAGTTTAACTTTTACCGCGTGTGAACTACATACAAATTCTTTTTCATGAATTTACTGTTTACTAGTATAATATAAGTATTTATTGAGAATCTATTTGTACAAATATTACACGCCTTAGTTTAATCAGTGCACAATGCTACTAGCTTCATACAAAATTGGTATTGGTAATTATTTCGTTCTTTGCCAAAAGAAGTATTCAATTTCTAATATTAGCATTGAATAGGATTAAACGTAATATATGGACATATAATATGAACGTAACTAAGATCATGAAAAATGAAAAGAAAATTACTTCAATGGGCTCAGCATTACGTGTATGATGTGTGAAACACTATAATCTCGTCTTATTATTGTATAGTACCTGGGCGATCGAGCCTAGCTCGGTTCTTTAAAAAACTATTTTGAATTAAAATAAACTGTTTGGTTGGACTCACAAAATTAGAATTTTTTGACAATAAAAAAGACACCCCTTTTGCTTGTAACTCGGATTCAAACTAGGGTTACACGGATTTTCGAAGCAACCGATTCCCATCTGAGCTATTTTTGGTTTGACAGCGACGGCGAAATTTATCTTCATATTCTAGCTACATGTTTCATTGCCTGATATCACAGCCAAAAAATATTTTCCATGAATAAAATCTACCTAGATCGAATTATCGTATCGGAAACTACCTACATACTAAGATTCACGAAAATAGATGACGCCGTTTCCGAGATCCTGAATACATACAAATATAAAAGAATGGCTTGTTTAAAGGTATAAGATTAGATAAATAGATTAGGGTGCTTTTTAATCCGGATGTTTTTTAATTTACCCCTGTTAATTTAATGTTTAACCGTAGTGGTCGTAAGAGCCGGGTTTATTTTAAAATAAGAATTAAGACCTCCATTTGGGAGACATTTTTGAAATGTAAACTTCTTTAAGCGTGTTCAGCGGTATTTTTGCAGGAGATATATATGTAGCATGCTACGTCAGCATAACCGTCCGTATTGTACTAGCGCGACTTGTGTCATGATGCACACTAGCGACGCGTAATATAGAGGCCTGTGTACACGTGATATTGATATTTTGCAGCTAATTATACATTTGATTGATTAATAGACTTTATAAAAATGAATCTAACGAGTACTCTAAATGCCAATAGATATGACAACGACACAAATGTTAATAATTTCAATAAACAAAATCTGAAATGTAAATATTGTAATTCACACCGTACTACTCGAGTTGACTTACACTGGATGTACCTTTCCCATGATATAAAGACGACTACGCCTCTATACTTTTTATATCTATGTTCGCTATTTTATTTATTTTCACCATATTTCCGATAAACTTTTGAGTATTTAATTCTTCTAACAATTTTAAAATATAATACTTCGTATAGCTTAGGAATACAATTGGTTAGCACAATTTCATCTTGTTTGACGGAACAATTTACCAAAATTAATTATAATATCTCAATAAATACCAAAGCTAATTGGCATTCTATAGATAGCGATCCGGTTGAGGAAAAAGAGACTCGAGTTTCTTGGAAAATGTAAATAAAACTTTATTGTTCTCATCTACAAAATACTGTGAATTGTTTCGAATTGAATCTGAAAAAGGGGTAAGAATAAAGGAATCCTTTCACAGAACCGTCTTTTGTTTTCAATTGAATCGATATTTATTTAAAATCGAAGTAAACGTTTAAAACAATACCTTATTTTATATTAAATATTGATTGCTTCGGAAGAATATCATTTACAAAACTTAAATACAGTTGAAAAAAAAAAGTGGAGGATATCATAAGAACTGCGGACAGAAGGAAAAACGACGGAACAACTGTGGTCTTTTGAATTTTCATACTAATTATAATGAGAATGACAGTATTTAAATTTCAGAATTTGTTTATTGGAATAATTAACATCAGTGTGATTTTCATATCTATTAGCACTGGGAGCAATAGTTATACATATTTTTATAAAGTTTATTATATAAATATATGATGAGCTGCAAAGTATCAATATTACATGTACACAGACCTCTACACTATGCGTTGCTAGTTTAAAGCAAGCCGCGCAAGCGCGATACGGTCGATCACGCTTACTAGAATATCACGACGCTAAGACTGCGTTCCAGTAGTAGCTCACAACGCTCACGCTCACGACCGCGAGTTTTCCCGTTCCACTAGCTCTCGAGCGTTACAATTGTACACGCTAGTGCAACGCATTTATGGGCGTTTTGAGCGTTCAGATAAGTAATAGAAATGACTACATAGAAAAAATAAAGCAAAAGCTTTAAGAAGTTAAGAAGACCTTACAATTTAAAAGTCTTAACAGTAAATTCTAATTATGATTAAATTGATTTAAGTATATTAAAAAAAACAATGTATAATACATTTTTTTTAATTATCATAAAAACATAAAAATGAATTTTTTGGTCAAATGAAACACATTAAATTACCATGAAATAATTTTTCTACATTTCTCAAAAGAAGTAAAATTAACATATTTCATTTCATATTTCATTTACATATCTAAATACAATATGTTATTTAATATAAATATTATTTATCGTATCAAATAATGTCATTTTTACGGTCGCCATCTTTATTGAGAATCCCGCCAATTTCGTCAACGCTCACGTTGACCCACCTCCTGATATGATGCGTCGTGAGCTTCGCGTGAGCGTATGTTATGACGTCATCAATGAAGTTTTCGGTACTACCGCAACGCCCGCGATTGTCTAGTGGAACGGCGAAAAGGGTGTTGTGAGCATTGTGAACGTCTAATGGAACGCGCCCTAAACAATACATTTTTGTTCTGTCAAAAATACCGCCTATCACATAAATTCTCACTTCAAAAATAAAAATTGACTGTACTTGAAGATCTAAGGATACTTATCAGTTACATATTGTTCTATATCCCTGACCTTGATGAAAGCTGAGATGACATACCGAATCGTACGATAGAATTTAACGTTTACAGGCAACGCTCCAGTACTATATCTGTTTCCAGGCTTAACATATAATTTTCCACTACAACCATACTTAAAATTAAATGACATTAGGGTCAAGCGATATTATATACATCTATGGCATTCATTTTGAATCTTCCACTTATTTTATCACGGCGTCCGTCATCATACACAATACAATTGTTATCGCTCAGTTGGAGTACTAGCTTTAGTAAATTTTTTGACATTTTAATACACAAAATTATACCCAATGAATTTGTAATAGTTTATAATTAGCGAATTTATCTAATATTAATCACTCACAATTCTAAAATAGTTAACGTTATACTAGTTTAATCTCGTGGCAGATTGATAAAAAAAACGTGTATCTAGATACTAGAAATTATTCAGCATTAATTTTTATAAAATAAGAATGAGGTAAAATAAGCGATTGCCAATTGATATAAACACAGACATCTGATTCGGAATTTTGTTCTTTATACTCATTCACACATTGCTTCATAGCTTTTCTGTGATACGTTCTAGCGTTTCGCAAGCACTAAATGCTTACAATTTTTAATTGAAGAATTTGGTGTAAATTGAAACAAAACTGATAAATAATTAATGG
The DNA here is from genome assembly GCA_014332785.1 of Antheraea mylitta. Lineage (NCBI taxonomy): Eukaryota > Metazoa > Arthropoda > Insecta > Lepidoptera > Saturniidae > Antheraea > Antheraea mylitta. Next base: position 1,058,756 of record JACEII010000114.1, read on the forward strand.
TAAAATATATACAAAAAAAATCCTTCCACTGTGTAAATAGAAAGATGCTCCGATAAATAATACATTCTTATTGTTAAAATATATATTTCCCTATAAAATAAAAAGAATCAAAATCGTATTGATCCATGTACTATGTTACCTAAATCATTATTAAGATGCCTACTCAAATTTTGACGAAGATGATTCAAAAGTTTATTTCATTTCTTTAAATCCTCTCAGCAAAATGTTAACTTCATTAATGTGCAAACGCGTGATTGTAACTAAGAACCAGAAAATAATGAAATAATATTCGACATATTAAACAGCTTTTTTTTTCGAATTAACTACGCTATTGGCCTCGTGTGACATTACAGCTTCACCGGACTACTATTAAACATCTTGTAAATAAAGAATATTTTTAAACGTGAAATATTTTTTTTACATTACTGAAATCAACGAACATATGACTTTTTTAAAGCATTGTAATGAACAAATATTATGATTGATAATATTTAAAAATATAGTGCAGAAATAAGAAAAAAATTAAATAAAAAAAATGTAGTACATAGTAATTTTTTTAAACCACATATTTATCTGTCAGATGTCTGTGATTTCAGAGTCATATTATTATCATACTTTTATTTTTTGTATTCCGGTGATGCTGTAGCCTTGCAAGGCCAATAGCGTAGTCAGTTCGAAAAAATAATGTTCTAGAAGTTTCAAGCATACTTTAACAGTAAGAGCACATACGAGTCTCACATCTTCAAAGTATTCATATACTACAACCGCTACGGGAAAAGAACTGAGAAAACTCTCCCAGAAAAATATGATTCTTGCGGCGTTGTTGGCACGGAACGGTACATCTTCACAAACCCCGTTACCTATAGTCAACAACAATGAGGAAGAGAGAAAAACAGTTTATCAGTTGCGGTCTCAACAGGGAAGTGCCACAAAAGCACAAAAAGATGAAGTTTAATCAATCATTAGTGCAGAATCTTCCATTTTAGCAACTTTAGCACTATTCTCCACATACTAACTACTGTTAACAGATAAATAGAGATTTACATTTAACATGTAACAAAAAGTTTTTCCCTACCGTGCCACAAAAAGTTTCCCTTCAACACCATGCCTGGAATATGTAGTATGTGTTGTAAGAGAGTTCATTACATTATGATGTGTTATGAAAAAGCAACGCATTATCATTATTAATTTCATTATCAAATTATTGTTACAGATTATCATATATCATACAAATTAGCAAATTATTCAACGGCTGTATTATTGATAGCAATTTATATTGACACCCCTTGAAAAATAACGAAAAACGTAATACGTCATTCACGCATTATTGTTAGTTATAATAAATATAAATGCTATCTTGCAGTCAAGTCTCACGTCTGCAAAGAATACAGATGGCAAGAGCACGTAGGAATTGTATCAATCACATTATTTGTAACGCCTTCTACAACTCTATTAAATTTATGCAGCGACAGTAGCAGTATCGTCAATTTAATAAAAAAGGTATATAGAAAAAATCACAGTGGTCGAGTGGTTTGATAGAATGTCAGTCCGATTTCCACATGTTCGAACTCCGGCATGTACTAACGAATTTTTTGGAATTCGTGTATGCTTGTATGCTTGCTAATTGCAATTGGTAGCACCATCAGCTGACAACGAAGGAAAACAGCGTAACGAAATCTATACCTGAGGAAAAGTTCCTATAGTCCACCGTATGTGTAAATATATAAAGCTGTGGAGTTGTCGAGGTTTGAAATGTCACTATGTCGTGATTATGCTCATAGTTTTATTCGGGAAGAAGCCTTTGATACAGCGGTAGAACTCTTACAGTGTGATGTTACAGAGAACAATTATAAATATAATTCAGAAATGCTTTCTTCAATTTAGGCCCAAATAAAGTGTTAATAAACGTCAAAGCTACCACCGATTCCGAAAACAACCGAGTCATCGAGAAGATCCAGCATAAAACTAGATCGCGTTTATCTTTTTAACACGCATATATACAATACAATACACCTTACATTCGTTTTTAGTGCATGCACAGAGAGGAGTCAACTTCAAACATCACGATTGTTCACATATTAATCCACTATAATAACCTTTTGACACCAAAATCCACTTGATATGGCGTTTAAACTTACAGTCCACATTTGCTTTGGTACTATAGTAAAGTCCAATACCATTACCAAAAAAAATTATTGAATTAACTGAGTCTGAAACATAGGACAACTAGTTTGTCACAGTTTGTAGTATTTAGAACAAAACTGTCAACTGTAAAATACAAAGTAATCTTGCAAGAAAATCCTTATTTAATAACTGTAGCAGTGTCCACGATATTACCGGACGATATATCCTGAAATGTGTAATACAGCAACCTATATCAATAAGGAAAACGGTCTAATAAATGTATGAATCAATGGAGCAAGAAGAAGTGAAGTAAATGAAATAAATGAACGAACAAGTCCCTGGAACTCGGTGACCTATATTTCTTAAATCTGCTGATTTATAGCTTTTCTAATCTTAGCATGTCATTGAAGCGATAATTGGTTTATAAAATTTTGCTCGCAAATATCCATAATTTACATTAAATTCTCTTGAACAAAAAAACCTGAAAAAGACATGGTTTAAGAAGGTAAACACCTGAAACCTAAAGGAAGCTGGCCTTCAGGTGCAATTGCTGGAACACAACAGGTTCTTGGTGATAGATTTTTAATTTGAAGGTGGTAGCTAGTCAGGCATACTTGCAGTAAACCCTACTACCATCATGCTATGGTTCCCTCACGTTGTTTTCCTTCAACGGAAGCTCCGACTCAGTTACAAGGATTCGAATCTACATCCATCGATGCTGTGTCCGAACACGCTGTCACTCCATCATCGTTTTTTCTTTGGTCTTAGAATGACTATAAAATAATAAAAAATCACCCAAAAAATTACGTTATAATCCTTGATTTTTATATAAATACTATTTATACAATTAGATACTCTTCAAATACATAGTAGAGTATCACTCTTCCCAATAATAATTATGAGACTACGAGAAAATCTAATCTCTAATTAAAGTAAGTAACCAGCAAAAAAATAATAACCTCCCTCGCCTTTGTTTTCAATATAATAATATAATGTAAAGGAAATCCATAAGCAAAACCACAGAAAACACTCCGCGTAATAAATCCTATACCCTGGGAACATTTTTGCGGCGTGTTTCACTGAGTTATTATCTTGATTTATAACTGGGGTATGTTAGTATATCTGAATTAACCACATTTGTCATAAAAGTAAAAGATATATATCCTTACGACTCGTGCGAGAAATTTGTTATACGAATTTAGGAAAAAAACTATTTAAATAAGTATTTACTGATACTGAAATATCAAATAGGACTCTTACAGTAAACCACTTAGTGAAATCAACCTGTCGTCCAGCGGAATACATTTTAGCTACTAACCATTAATCAAAATTAGAGAATTGGGTATACTAAACTGACAATGTTCCTTTTAAAATATCGATAATTTCGATACCAATTAATAATATATTTAAGACACATTTTTATCGAATATAGTAATCTCTTATTAAATATCTTACAAACCGTTTACTCAGTCGATTGATTGAACGTCTACAGCTTCTGGCGAGGTGCCAACATCGTTGTCACGTGGTCGCGTAACTCGAACTACTCTGCCCTTAGCTATTGTATTGTTTGACAGCCTTGCAGTGTGCTTGCTATGTCTGAGGTTGGTAAGCTTTCTCATTAAATATTGATCTCTGTCCAAACACCTCCGTCTTTTAATAAACCCATTGTCAACAGCTTGGTTAAACTCTTAATTAGTTATAGATTAAGATCTCAGAGCTGCCAGTCACAACTTATTTTTAAATATATGAAACCTTATGTTTTGAGAAGTCTTCTATGTACTTAGAACGCTTGCGTACTTGCAGAGTTCGACTCTGGAGGCAATATATAGATATCAGGAGAGAAAGATGACTAAAACCAAGAGCTACGTTACTTACATTTAAATTCCTGATGATTTTATATATTTTATATTATGTTTTATGTAATATTATTCTAAACTAGAATCCAGAATTTCCAGGCATTTTCCGAGGGCCACAACTTCTGCCAAGTGCTTTAGAGAAGAGAAAAGGAATAAACTTTATTTAATTTCAAATACTTAATTTTTAAATATGTTATTCTAATAACTATTACATATATTTCATCAGCCAGACAGATTGTAAGCGCTAAACATCCCACTAGACGTAACATGCGTAATACATGATAAGCGAAAACAAAAGAAAGACGTTCGTGTTTATTTATTTCTTACAGCAGCGTTATGCATATAAATAATTAGGTTACAATATTATTTGTATTTTCTTACGATAATTCTAACACTGACTGCTGACAGTATAAGATGGTGGTAGGAAGAAATCGTGACAAGAAATTTCAATGTCTTTTGGGCTTTCCTCAAACGATGAATCCAATTGGTGGCATTTTTCGTTCCTATTTGAGCAGTAGTTACGTCTGTTAGCTTAGGTTTAGATTATTGGCCGTGAATATTTGAACGATCGAACATATGCCTCATCTAACATGCTTTGATTAGTAGCCATAACCATAAGATTGATTGCAATTAGTTGTTGATAAATCATCACCATCATCTCGCCCGTAGGAGACCCACCGCAGGATCATAGGCTTCTTCCCGAAGGAAGGTATGAAGTATGACCACCGCGCTGGCCAACAACGTATTGCCGATTTGAAACTCAGAGAAGCTCACAGTTATATGTTTTCCCACATATAGTAGTACTATATGAAGATTTCTCAGGTTCAAGATTTCTTCACTAAGTTTTCCTTCAACGTCAAACGATAATCAATTTAAATTAGTAAATGTATGTGAATTCCAAAAAAAATCCTCGTTTCATGCCAGGATTTGAATCTGCGGGCATCGAAATGATATTCCATCGATCAAACTGCTTGACTAGCACGGTTTTTAATATTCAACATAATTCTTATTTTTATCATTAGATGACCGCGCCTCACATGTTTTGTTAAGGCTTAGGTATCTAGTTGTAAGAATATGATTGTTATAGTTTGTGGTGGTTAGTTATAAAGTCTTTGCGAGTCTTATATCATTATTTAGTTCAAATATTAAATAAATAATTTTCAAAGGATAATACATGGTAAATCTGTGAACTTTTAATGTCTCATTTAGATTTTATAAGAAATATGTAAAATAATTTCTACAAGTCCAAAAATACAATGCCAAAAACATTTCAATTCGAAGTAAAATTAATAAAGAAAAGAGATTTTCCGCACGTCAAAAATGATTGAATTCTGTTCTCGAAGGTAACGTTTTGAATTAGACTTCAATGTACGTTTGATGGATCGGAAATATTTACCAGGATAATTACTTTTTCTCTTTGGCATCGCACCCTTTGGACATCCGCCAGTGTCAATATTTTATTCCTATAGTCATAATAGTTCAGTTCAAATTATTCATCCCTTATTCGATTTGAATGGAGTACTGTTGCCATCTCTGGGCGGGAGCACCTGGATACCAGCTTGGACCATTTGACTCAGAGCAAAAACGAGCTGTGAGAATTGTTGGCGATCCCAAGCTTACAAACGGTATTGAACCAGTAAGTCACAGGAGAGACGTCGCCTCTTTATGTGTGTTCTACCGCTTGTATAATGGGTTGTGTTCCGAGGAATTGTTTAACATCATGCCTGTAGCTACTTTCTACCATCGCACCGCTCGTAATCGGCAGGGAATTCATCCTCACACATTGGAACCGAAATGGTCTCGGACGGTCCGGTTCCAAAGAGGTTTCCTTCCACGAACGACCCGACTGTGCAATGAGCTTCCTGCTGAAGTGTTTTCTGGGGACTACAGTATGGAGTACTTCAAGGGGAAAATTAATAGGTTATTTAGGGGTCAGCAACGCGACACTTCTGATGTTACAAGCGTCCATAGGCTGCGGTGACCGCTTTACACCAGGCGGCCTGCATGCTTGTTTGCTACCGACGTAGTATAAAAAAAAATATTATTTGTCTGAATCATTATTAATACGCAAATATATTCAAAGTATTCAAATCTCACGAATTTATAAGGCAGCTTTGTTTATTTAAACTTTAAGATGGATCGAAATATTATTATTTGCATTATTATTTATATCTCAATTTTATATAATAACTCTACCATGAAAATTGACACCATAAATGATTCAAGTTATATATAGTTGATAAAGAGAATGAAAAATTATTTATAGAACTCTAGCGGGTCCGACAGACGTTATCTCGACCTAATCATAAAAAAACTATGTTACTTTGTAATATATCTAAGCCTTTCTCCTGAACCACTTTATGTATTGGTGAAAAGCGCATGAAAATCCATTCAATAGGTTTTGAGTTTATCGCAGACAGACATAGAGACAGACAGCCGTGGCAGAGCCTTTTGTTTTATAATATATAGTGATTGTACGTATTACAAAATTTTGCCAAAACTAATAAATTCTGAAAGCTCTTTCAATTCAACTGTGGAACAGTTCGTAGGTATACAATAATATTTAGTAATCAGAATACAGTGCTAATGTATAACTGAATTTGGCTTACTGTGAAAATTCACTATTGCGTTTCGATAGGAAATCATTTCATACTTACAAACTGTTCATGTTAAGTCAAGTTCACACTGTCAACTTTTATACAACATTATATTATCCAGTGAAGCTGCGAAATAGTGATAAATATACAGTCACTATTATATCAGCGCAATACGGCCATAGTGAAAATGTCATAATTGGTTATGTCATTGTTATACTTGGGTAATAGGCTATATAAAACTGTTTCATTTTATAGTTCGCGGATTTTTTTAAAGTCATCGATTCGTGGATATTAACAGTTTCGTTGTATTTATTACATTAGATATAATAGTTTGTTCAGAGCTTAACTCTGCCAACGAAATTTTCAAAGTAATTTGCATGCACGTGTCACCCGGAGCGTACAAGAAATTTCGACTTCATTTTAAAATTGAATTTGCAACGACTGTCGCTCCGAGTACACTATGTAGTCACTTACGTTTCCTATTACTTCAAATATTTCGTTTACAGTACTCGCTTTGTGTTACGAAAAATATTTAATAATTATTAAGAGTTAATTAACCTAACAGATTGAATATCACGTTCATACTCAAGAAAGTTTAATACAAATATCGTCGCTACTTGTCACCACTTGTTGAGTTATACTGTTCCTCTACTAATAAATTTAACATATTGCTAAACGTTCGTGCTACCTCAAGATGTTTATTTTGTAATTCAATGATTTATTTTTATGTTTATTTTATTATGATTTATGTTTATTATAATTATTATGAGTGTATTCCGTAGATATGAACACAGTAAGTATTATATGAGTAACATATATTAATTACCAAACAGCTTCTGCCCGCGTCTCCATCCGCGTGGAATAGTTACTTCGGGCAGCGAAGCGTTTAAAAAAATGATTTTGAATCATTTTTCATTGGTGGTCCGTTCCTATTAATCTCAGAGTAGTAAGCCTTACTTAATAAATGAGCTATCCACTGAAAGAATTTTTCAAATCAGACTAGTAGCACCTGAGATTAGTCCGTTCAACCAAAGAAACAAATCCTGCAGAGATTGTTTAGGCGTGTTTAGCGTTATTTTTGACAGGAGATAAATTTATAATTTCGTGTCATGATATGCTAGTAAGCGTGACTGACCGTATTGCTCTTGAGCCGCTTGCGTCAGACTAGCGATGCGTAGTATGGCGGCCTGTGTAATACCTATCTTTAATATTGATACGATGAATTCATAAATTGTATAAAAAAGTATGTAATTTTTATTTGGACTGCCAATAGATGTAAAAATTAGATTAATGACAATAATTAAATTTACAAATTATGAAATTTAAATAATTCACACTATAATTAATCTAAAAATTCAAGAGAGAACACAGTTAAAATTCCATTGTTTTCAATTTTCATTTCTGTCGGCAGTCCTAATTAGACTTAGACTTTTACCTTTTAGACTTTTTTAGACCCTAGACTGGCTCGCCTTTTTTATGAATTTTGTGGCTAAAGAAGTTATCCATATTTTATTATCGTTAATTCATTGATTACTCCATTTGTCATTGCGAGGTTCAGTTTATGTGGCCAAAAATGTGTCACTCTAACACCTCTCGTGGAGTATTAAATGCTCTGGAATATAAGAACTTCCTACAGATGTGACTAACATCAGCTCCCCAAAGGATGGTTATACTAGACTGTCAATAGTTTTGATCCATTTATATCAATTTTAAAAACTCCAGAAACACATATACTTTTAACTCTTTTATTCATTCTTTTCAGTGAATTACATTATTACCTACATCCTTTGTCAATTTATTTAAAGTACGTGGGCGACCGAGCGAAATTCGATTATTTAAAGAACATTGTTAAAATAATAATGTTAAACTGTTTTGTTTGCCAAAAAAATTAGCGTTTTTTTCACAAAAAAAAAGAAATATCTTTTGCTGCCACTCGCATTCGAACTGGGATTACACGGATTTTCGAAGCAGGCGATTTTCATCTGAGCTATTTTTGTTTTGACAGCGCCGGTGAAATTTACCTCTATATTCTAGCTATATTTTTTCATTGCCTGAAAACTCAGTAAAAAAAGTTTTCTGTGAATAAAATCTAGCTAGATCGATTTATCGTCCCCGAAACTATCTACATACTAAGTTTCATGGAAATAGATGACGCCGTTTCCGAGATCCTGAATGTATACAAATATAAAAATGTACAAGAATTGCTTGTTTAAAGGTATTATATACTAGATAGATTAATAACTAATAAAACAAATAGTAGGAGAACCTCTGTAATTCGAACTTCAAGAGAGACGACAAAAAATTCGAGTTATAGCGAAGAAAAAAGCGAACAAAATGCGTTTTCAAGTTTGGGAGGTTATCATTTTATTGAGGTTGGATTTAAAGAGGTTTTAGTGTAATAATAAGAAAGCTCTTGATGTTTTATATATCTGTACCGTTTTATTATGTAAACACTGAAGTAGGTTCTTTCTCTTTGATGTTTTACTAAGTCTTATACCATTATATAACTTAAGAGTAGACACGATGTTTAATAATTAATATTAGAATTATTTTTACAACGTACGCGTAAGTTTAACACGAGTTAAATTTTAAAATTAATCAAATTTATGATAAGAAAAATATAGGTAACTCGGCTCAAAGAAAACGTATCAAATAACACAAATGATACCTATTACGTGCTATTAAGAAGGTATTTTTACCTACGCAATCAAACCAAATTGACTTCACTAATGCCACAAATATGCACTCTTGCAAGAGTTCTTTCCAGAACAACATTTTATTAATTTCATTGAAATATTCATTCTGCAAATTGCTACCTACAAATTAATCTATTTTATAATTAATATACAAGTCATTTAATTCTTATTTTAATTTGTTTATTGTCAATATCTATTATAAAGACGACTGGTCGCGATATGTTGTTAAAAATGTTTTTGTTTATTTGTATAGTTGGATTTAGGATAGAAACCGCGTTACTGATGTTAATTAAATTTTGTAGACGTATAATCTATATGATCCCTTTATTAATTAGTATTAGTAGTAATTAGTATGGTACTGGGATTGTCAAAAATACATTTACATTTCGTAAAAATGTTGCATATGGCAGGTAATGGATTTTAAAAAATGATACGCTATAAATATTAACAATAATAATTTTTAAACATGTAAAAAGTAATTACGATAGAATACAAATATACGTATCGTTTTTTTTTACTTTATAACATCTGAGATGTCTAAGATCTGCGCGCTCCGACTCAGTTGTTAGGAATGAAACTTACGTCCATCGACACTGTGTCCGAACACGCTATCAACTAAGTCATCATCGCTTTGAAATTTTATTTAATAGCCGTCGATTTTGATAAATGTATAGTAAGAAACTCTACGCCATCCCAAGATATTATGTTATTAAAGTATTCAGTAATATTTTTAGAAATCATAAAGTATTTTGATTAAAAACCTAATGCATCGAAAATAAATACCACATAAAAACGTTTGTGAAGTCGGGAATTTATAAAGTTTGCTATTAATCATACTGCAATACAATGTAATTTGAATATGAATCGAGAAGAAAATTTCATATAAAATTTATATTTAAAACTTTTAATTAAGTTTCGTTAACCGTCGATCGGTAAACTAAAGGCGACGATAACATAAAAAATTAATTACTTTTTCATAAAACTTTATTAATCATTAGACGTCTTATAATTTTAACCGGTGGGTATAAGCAACTTTACTTTCGGATATTTTATTTTAAATACCTTAGTATTTGAATACAATGTCACCTGATGTTTTGTTTTTTTTTTTTTATTTATTTATTTTGTTGTAGTCTGCAGACTCTTGGTCCGCACCTTTTTTTGCTTATATGTAGTTTTTTTACGTAAAAATCGTATCTGTGAGCATATATATATAGTTATTAGTATTTTATAAAATATTCACTGTTTAATTATTTTTAGTTTTTTTTTAGGTTTAATGACGTTATTGTTTTTATAGCGATGTCATTTGCATTCTTTATGGCCATTTTTAGGTTGTAATCCACCATATCCTGTGCCGGAGCGTCCACGGCCCGACGAATGAACCTACTTATCGCGTCGTCAGTCACGTCGGTATAGTAGACACAGGTGTCGGTGTGTCTAGATATTGCGTCACCTGATGTTAAATTGCAATCTATGCTAATATTATAAAGCTGAAAAGTTTGTTTTCTTGACGCATTATTCTCAGAAACTAGTTAACCGATTTGAAAAATGTCAGTGTTAAATAGCTCATTTATGGAAGAAGACTATGTACTATATACTCCAGGCGTTTTCGGCAACAGCGACTGCTTCAACTCCGACTCTCGTGTGCTTTCATGTGGCTAATATAGCCGATTTTCTTATGTAAGGTACGTGCACATTGTACATAAGTGAGAACACCATCAACTATTCCAAGCGGATGAAGTCGCGGGTAGAAGCTAGTATGGTATGAGATGGCACATTGGTGGGAGGGCTTCATCTAAGCCTGCCAGACCAGCTAGTACCATCAAGATGAAAATTTGCTGCTAAACATCTGTTGGTGTCTTCCGGCACCTCCACTTGAGAGCAAACCCCTCTAAAACTAGTTGTTTAGCATATTAGAACATATAATCATTAATCTTCAGAAAAACTTGTGTTCAAATGCTAAAACGTATAAGGTATTTAAAAAGACAATTTACAGGCCATAAATATTAATGTTAGAAACTAAAAATGTGAAAATTTTACTTGGTAGAAGCAACTTCTTTGCAAACGCAGTAGCAACCTGACCTACTTAATTCAGTCCACAATCAAAATTTTGGGGTGTAAGGGGTGTCGAGTAACATCTTAAGACTTGAGACACCCAAGCCAACCTCACCTGCACGTGGTGCACCCTGCTAATCAACGAACGAGGCAATGGCAATAGCGGGGTGCTAGAGTTTTACAGCCCGACTGGGTCGCAACCACCATGTACATGGCGAAAAAGCCCGTCATATTGACTCGCTTTTGCGCGTCGCATTTCGGGATCAGCCTGTACATATCCAGTGACGTCGTCATTATGGCCGGCATGACAGCGGCGACTGAAGATGGATAATCTGTCTCTCGGTGGTCACCACTGTTTTTGGATTGTACTATGCTTACCATCAGGCATAGTGCAGTCACTTTGTCGTGCTACAATAAAAAAAAAAAAAAAACAAAAAAAAAATCACCTACTAATAACATTATATTGAATATAACAAATAATAAATACCTGTTAATTACATAACCTGATTGGATTTGTCATCGGACAGTATAAATAGTGCCCTTAATTAATAATTTGGTGTATGACATGTAAGTTAACATACTTAATTTGAAAACACTTCGTATCAGCATCCAAAGATCCTTAGATTAACAAGATTTGGAAGAGCGTGTTATTTGAAACTATGATTTGTCGATTCCGGCACAATAAATCTGTGTAGTACAAAGCAAAGGTTTATGCAGGATTGCAAATATGTGACGTGAAAAGATATCATAAATATTCAGATTCGTCTTAACTTATCTGAAGGTCAAGAAAAGAATTTGCATTTGTATGAAGCGGCGTCCAAACACTTCCAACTAATTCAGCAAAGATATGGCATGAGAATACATGTAAATATCACAGCAATTTTATGGGCTAACGGATTACCTTTACCGTATATTAATAGTTACACTTTGTCTATAAGGGCTTTGTGCTTTCAGTGAAAGATAAAAATATGATGAGGTCAGAATATGGTGTTGTGGTATTTTTTTCATTCACTTAGATATACCAATGTCATGTCAACATTGTTGCTCCAAAATCAGTCCCCATTACAGACTAGGCCTTATTGGCACTTATTACAACTTACATAAAAAAGAACAAAATTGGTTTGGATTCAGAGATTATCTTAAATAAGACGACCATTCCAAAAAGCTTGAGATCCGGTTTAGCGATCAGTAACCATTGCAATTTCGATCCCGAGATGAATACACTAAACGGAATTTTAAAAAAAGCATGCGACGCATTTAATAATTTAAATTTGTACTCAAGATACCCGTAAAAAGACAAAATAATCACACAAGATACAATCTTTAATATTTTTTTGTTTTTAGAGATTTAAGCTATATTTGTTTAATTTTGTCATGACTGCATATCTCCTATCGAAAAACGTAATGTTGTGAAGCTTACAGTATACTCTGATAATTTATCTATGGACTTTGATCACAATCTCATCGTGTTTGAAATAGTAACCACGATGAACCTAGAGACGACTGTCTCTCAAGTGCAGTTCCTGGACACACCACAGGTGTTTGGTGACAGATTTCCAATTTTAGGGTGGTTGCTAGTAAGGCGAACTTAGAAAGAAACCCTACCACGTTATGGTTTTATCGCGATGTTTTTCTTTACTGCGCGCTATAACTTAGTTCCATTGCTATGTCTATGTCTGAAAACATTATGAACTAAGCCAGCATCGCTACAAAACTATACATAATACTAACGAGCCTCGCGGTCGTTGTTATTCCTTGATAATAGAAAAAGACCTTAAATTTCACCGCAGCACTGCTTACCGTGTTCAATTGTGAATCTAAACCACTCTGGAATCCACCTGAACACTCAAAAAATTTTCATTTAAATATGTCCAGGCGTTTATAAGGAGTTCAGTCACATTTATATATATATTTTTATATCATAGGTGGCAAACCAATATGTGGGCTCACCTGATGTTAAGTGATCACCACCTTCCATAGACACTTACAACACTAGTGAAGTTGCAGGTGCGTTGCAAAGCTGTGTTGGAGGATGGGGGGGAGGGAAGAGGAGATGGGAAAGGTGAGAAGAGGTGGGCCTCCAGCGTTCTCACTGACCGAACGAAACGCAACAATGCAAGCACTGTTACTTCACGTCGGTTCTGTGAGCGGGTCCGGTAGTACCCCGGGCGATCCGACCCATTCATGCTGAAATCGGTAATAGCTTCAGCGTGGCTCTACCATCTACAAAACACCTACATATACACGGACAGAAGAGTTATATATGTATATAAAGATATTATATTCATACTTATATTAATTTCATTTACCTATAAATAAATAATGATATTAAATAGTAACTACAATTTGGTAAATATTAAAAGTGAGTCTAGAACAATGTTGTATGGAACAATGCTTGCATTGTTTCTTTCTGTTCTATACAGAAATGAAGTCTCGATATTCCTTCCTTAAACTTTATTGTTTATTATTTCTCATTGTCGTCTTGTTCATAAATTTGCGAACTAATGAAAGTGCCGGCTGCGGCCGGCATGACAAATAAAAAACTGTGAAAGACTAATAAAAAGTCAAACTGAGAGTAATTAAGATTCGAGTTTAGCATAATAATGAATCGAATTCTTTTACGTATTATTTTACCAACCTATATAGTATTGAAATTATAAATTAGTATTCGACATATACATGTATGTCCAGAACTATATATTTTTAAGTGGCAACTAAGTAACACAGCGAATTGTCATTTAATTTATTGTTTTATTTTTTAAAGCAGTTCCCACAAATATCTCGGGCGAGCAAACACATTCATGCTGAAACCAGAAATAATTTTAGCGTGACTCTCTATAATATAAATAAAGTAAAACCAGGCTCAGAACAAGCATTTGTGTATACACAAGTAATTCTATTGTACGAGACACATAATACAGCGATTACACGTTCTAACCACTACACTATTCGTAAATTTTGTAAAATATTGTTTTATAACATTAATATTCTTGTACAAATAATCCTTTATAGATAAGTTTAGTTATAATTATAACACACTACCGGTCACCCGCGACTTCGCTTGCGTTTTCATAGATAAAAATGATATCATTTTTTTTTTTTTTTATTTGATACTTATCGTTACATCTTGGCTATCTTAAGCAATATCTTTATAAATTACAGCTTATATGTTATTCTCACATATAAGCTTACTGTAAAGTTCCATCAAAACTGGTTCATAGTTTTTGCGTGGAAGAGTAAGAAGCGCCATTTAGTGAAATATATATTAATATAACCATAAATAACCTAAATAAATACTTAAAAAATATCAAATTTATATAAGGACTGGCTTTCAACTACGACTGCCGAAACACACCAACATGTGAGAATAAAAATGTCGAGGCAATCATAAGGACTGCCGACAGAAGTGAAAATTCAAAACAATGGAATAAATGTGTTGCCTTTTGAGTTTTCGTATCAATGATAGTGATGTTGGCCAATCGCCGTGCTCAACGTGCCAGTGTTATAATCCGTCAACCGATATAATTATTATTAACAAGGACATCCTTTATAAGTTAATGCAATGTACCGCACACTTGAGTTTAAAATAAATCGTCTCACGCAAAGGTTGTTTTATCTTCCATACCCTCGAGATAAAAATAAAAATAAATTCATTTAAATATAAATTAGTGCTTAGAGATATAATCCCCATCTAAAATAACATCTAAAATGTCAATATTTACATTTCAGAATTTGTATATTGAAATTATTAACATTAGTGTGGTTTTCATATTTATTTGCACTCGAAGGAATAATTATATACATTTTTATAAACTCTAATAATCAATCAAACGTATGATAAGCTGCAAAATATTAATATTACATGTACATAGGCTCTTATACTAAGCGTCGGTAGTCTGACGCAAGCCTAATTGCTATACGACGGATCTTACTTAGCATATAATAACGCGAAATTATAAATATATCTCCTACCAAAAATACCGCTTAAAGCACCTAAATAAGTCTTGTTATGTTGAATAATGCTAAATAAGTTATGTTTTTCTTTGCCAAAAAATCGAGCTTCTTACAAAGACTGAAACTCACGTCGATCCACCTGTTTCTTGAAGTATTTTTTATAGTAGACAAATTTATTAATAATCATCGTTATCACATGGGGTGTAAGGGGTGTCGAGTAACATCTTAAGACTTGAGACACCCAAGCCAACCTCACTTGCACGTGGTGCACCCTGCTGAATAACGAACAAGGCAATGGCGCAAGCGGGGTGGTAGGTTTTACAGCTGTATATGGCGAAAAAGCCCGTCATAGTGACTCGCTTCTGCGCGTCGCGTTTCGGGATCAGCCTGTGCATATCCAGTACCGGGTGACTTTCGTCATTATGGCCGACATGACAGCGGCGACCGGCGATGGATAATCTGTCTCTCGGGCGTTGCCGATGTTTTTGGATTGTACTATGCTTAACATCAGGCATAGTGCAGTCACTATGTCGTCCTTCGATAAAAAAAAAAAACATCAGTATCCAAGAGACCCACAGCAGCGGCATAGGCCTCTTCCCTAAGCAGTGTATTATAAGAACCTATCTGAAGTTCATGTTTTTCTTCATCGTTAGTCTATATTGCTAACATATGAAATGTGTAAATGTACGCGAATTCCCAAAAATTCGTTAGTAAATGTGGTTTGAACCTGTGAACATCGAACTACAATGCAACTGGTCAAACCATTCGACCACGACGACTTCAAAATTTATTCAGGTCACATTTGTTAACGTTTAAATAACATCAAATTGATCTAATAAACACGAACGTTTTATTTTTTACATAAATTCCGCAAAATCTTAAATGCCGTGATTTTCATGTGTAATTTATGCAATTCTTAACCTATTACGAAATTGAAACTAATGACGTCAGCTGATACTACGTAGGTTGACGGATATCTTCCTAATTCGCGAGACGATTACCTTGATGTCATCTGTAGTATTATAATATTGAATTTATTAGGTTATTTTTGACTAATAAGAACTTCGTACTCATCTCAATATAGTTAACTACGGTAACAAATTTATTTGAAATGAATTTACTTTTGAGTGTATGCGTTTGACATCGGCTACATACCTAATAGACCAGTTGATAGCAAGAGAGGTTATTATTGTCAGTGTATTTAACTAGAAATTTTTAGTTCGTTACTTCTAAAGAAATTTTGGTTTTTAGTTATATTTAATTGTTATTTTCCGTTTCCTCTGAAATCTGAAGTAAAAAAAGAAAAAGAATAAAGATTTTTATTTATTTTATTTTTGACAAACAATCTTCTACAATGGATTACTCACTTCTACAATTCTTGCTGGCATCGTGGAGTCGGCAATAACATTATAAGTGTCTTGTGACGATTTTAGTGTTCTAACAAGATGGTGGTCCTCTTATTAGAAGTTATAGGGCTAGTTTTTGTGACCATCTCAAAATTCATGCTCCGTGCTATTATTCTCATCTACATCACTTGTGCACAATAACCGAACTAAATTATGTAAAATGCTACCAATATTACAGAATATAAAGTCAAATAACACAAGGATATTAATAAACTATAACATCCACTATATGACAAACTAAGATCCCGCCAAAAACTCTCGAAAGAAAAAATTATATTTGACTCGCACAAGTGAAACCCAGATAACTTATAAAGTACATACATAAGAAAACAAGCAAAACTTAAAAACGAAGTATACACGTGAATAGTTTGATGTAAATTAAAATAAAAAATAAACTTTTCACTCATTTTAAATCCAGTTATAAGTTCTATATATATACTATTTCTTCTATCTTTCTTTTCTCTATCTTCTATATGTATACTCAAATACTATGAATAAAAGTTTGAATCAATAACATACATAAATTATATAAGTCATTTATATATAAAAAAAAATATTTCAAAAACAATTGTTAAGCAATTATCTTCATGGTGTGTTACATCGGCGCGAGTTACGTCCGTTTTCAACAAAAAAATCACTCTCAGTAATATCTCATAACTTTTCAAAAGAGCTATTTTTTTCGTCTTACCATCGAGGAAATTTGTTTAGTAATTATGTGTATTAAATGGTATTCAGAGTTGTATATGACATACAGCCCTTGGCAAAAAAAATCCTGCTATATTCAGTCAAAACTTTGGATTCCATGTAATATAATGAAGTGTTTAATACGAAAAAAAATTAACAATATTACTATAGGAATATAAAATTGTCATTTATTTATTGTTAAATTGCCTACATGTTCTTTCTACATATAATATATTACGTATTTATATAATTTGTTTTCTGTGTAGCAATATTCAGAGCGATTAAAAAAGCCCAACGCGGACTGCACTTCGGGATGAAAATTTATACATATAATAACACTGTACATCTAAAATTTTTGTACTTTTGGAATTCTTGTGAAAAATCATTTTTAAAAATGTCTGTCTGTCTATATGAACATCACTCCTAAAGTACTGTGTACACGATAAAATCTCACTAAAAAAACCATAAAGCATATACTCGAATAACATTCAGTTTTGGTTTGATTAAAATCACTCTATTAAAAGTTATTGTAATTTTAATGACGACGATACTTAAATATTAGAGTAAAGTAGATAGGCAAATAGATTATACATTCAGATGATTTGAATAGTCATTGTTTTCTTTACATTATTTTACATTAGGTACACGCGGATGGAGTCGCAGGCACAAAAATTGTAAAGCAAATACATAAATTAACTGTCTTAATTTCATATTTTTATATGGCTATATCAGTGATTGCGAAATCAGGTGTATCGTATACAAAAAACATCGAATGTCTCAGCATGCATTGTTTTATATGAATCTCTCTAACATTTACGAATATTACAAAAATACTTCTGTTTTTGGAAAAATGCGTTTAACTGACATCGATATGGCAATGACAAGATGACGAGTTTATTGTATAAAATTTGGGTCAAGGCTCTTGAAAAATTCAAATTTTAGCCGAGATTAATTTTAACGGACCTTTTTCTTTTCATATTTTTCGGTATTTGTTTTTTTTTTCACAGTAGATACTATATATATATTAGCGATTCTACGATATAAATATGCAAATCTGTTCTGAACGAGGAAAACATTTCTCAGTAAATAATTGAACCCACGTAGAAGTACGGTGCGTCCAATTGCGTCAATAAAACATACGAGAGCCAGGTTGACCTCTTATTTATTGACACGTAAGTCTAGAACATAAAATAGTACCCGACTATGACCCTACAAAGAACAAAATAGCTTTTACCATTTTACAGTTCTGAAAAACCGGTGGGTAGCCGAATATCTCGCTATTATGAAAGAATTTTCTAAGTCAAAATTACTTTATGCATTTTAAGCCCTAATAACGCGCTTATGAATCTATACTAATATTATAAAACTGAAGAGTTTGTTTGTGTGTTTGGTCGAACGCGCTAATCTCAAGAACTACCGGTCCGATTTGACAGTTTATTTTATTGTTAAGTAGCTTATTTATCGAGGATGGTTATAGGATATATATCATCACGTTAAAACCAATAGGAGCGGGGCACTAATGAAGGATGTCTCAAAATCGGGCTATTTTCAGAGCATCCGTTGCGTGTAAGTGTCAGTACTATATGCGTTGCCATGGTAACTTGATAACATTCTATCGGAAATATTACCAGGGTTTATTTTGTGTTCCTGTTCAAAAGTATATTCTACGTTATTTTTTATTCCAATTTTTAATTATACGTAGTACGTTGCTATCGCAAACATTTTTAAAGTCTATTTTGTGCTGCTATTCTAAAAGGTTAGTAGTAATTATGTTCGTCCAATAAGACAGGCGAAGGAATTAATCAATACTGCCAATTCTGAGGTTGTCAATATAGGTAGTTATTATGTATCATTTTGCCAGTTTTCTTTTATGTCCAAGTTAATGAAAAGGTATAAGCGTCAAATCCTCTATATAATATTTCGTAAATTTTTATCTTCTTAATTTTCAAGACCACAGAATTCATTCTCCGCGGTATTATTTTTCATTCATTTCACTTATGCACAATAAATGAACAATATTACATAAAACTCCACCGATTTAACAAAATATAGTCAAGTGACACAAGGTTATGAATAAAATATAAAATCCACTGCATGACAGACTAAAATCCCGCCAAAAACTCCTCAAAAAGTTTATTGTACGTTAGTTTTGTTCCCAACTTTGAGTTGTGCTATATTAAGTATTATAAAGATCAAATGTGTGTATTTAATATTAAAATAAGTACTTTTTGGTAATATCAGCATTTTTTTAAATTCTGTAGATATGTCTGTTTGTTTATTTGTTCCGGGTAATCTCCGAAACGGCTGGATCTATTTGAACGGTTTTTTTTTCTTAGAAATGACTAGGCTCTTGACTAGGTCGTAATAGCTTCACCGGACTACAAGTAAAATATGAATGGGAATTTTACGGGCAAATAACTAACTAATTAGCTGTTTTATTTTAAGCTAGCATATGTATTTACATATCATATATATATTTACATCTAGCAGTCCCGAAGGACGTTGTCCTGCCTTGATAATAAAAAAGATCACACATTACTCGTATGTACATAAACCCTTCTTATGAATCAGTTTATGTACTGATGAAAACCGCATGAAAATCCGTTCAATCGTTTTTGAGTTTATCGCGACCAAACAGCTAAATGTGGCAGTGTTATTCTATGGAATGGAATTTTAAATTGTCCGAAACTACTATCTAATGTTCAGTTAGTATGGCCACAACTATATTAATGTTTGTTTTTTTTTGAATATGACTACGCTATTGACCCAGAAAGGTCTTAACAGCTTCACCGGACTACTAAGGCGAGCGCTTAAGGCACTCAGCCGATTTTATTTTGGCAATCAGCTGAAGGATGCATGGCACACCTTGGCTTGGCTGTTGCCTGTTGCATGCAAAATCGCGACCTATCTTAGCTCACCTAGCTAACTATTCATATTTGTATGAGTTGTTGAAACGTTTATGTGTACCAAGCATACACGCCTCAACAACTCCTCCTCAATCCTCAATTTATAATCGGAAAATTGGGAGTTTTTCAGTTCGATAAGGGAAAAAAAAGTAAACCCTTCCACTTTCATGTGTAAGCGTGTAGGCGTGCACGTGTGTGGGGGTGATCGTGTAATGTTGTAGCAGTGATGTATATTTGTGTGTCACCGTATCGCGCAAGCAACGCACTCAAGGGCTCCCTACCGAGGGATCGAACCTAGGCTTGAGCCGCTGCCGTGGGAGGCCTAATCGGGACAACTATATTAAGAAAACTGAAACTATTACAAGTACGACTTATATGGACGATATACGACAAAATGCTTTTCTGATCCCTGCTTGAAAACTCTTTAGGCAATAATGTAGATTTATTTTACACCAGCGTAGCCTGCCTTGACTTTTTCTCTTTTCTCAGTAATTTTAACATTGTGTTTGTAATCATTGTTTTTTGTGTTAATAGCTGCTTTTTTTATTATTAATTATACTTCTAAAAGTGAAAACTTGTAACTATTATCCTTTAAGTACGTTACTCTTTTGTTCTCATTAATGTAAGTGCCATTAGTGTAAGTTTTCGTAAATAATTAAAATGAAATAAATAAATAGACACAAAAAGTAAAAATCTCTGGAAATATATTACAAATTGATTTATATCATTGACAACGATTTAAATGAAGGATGAACCTTCGAGTCGTGCTATTTTAAGACATGTCTGTTTCTTCCTAAAGATCATTCATAATGTACGGCGAAAATTTCAGGATGTTTCAGATATCTCTTCAGTGTTTAAAAGTATTGCATTTGTTATACAGGTCGTAACAATATTTAAATAGGTAATATACAGTTCAATTACAATGGTTTAACATGGAGTAAACTCTAAAAGAAAATATAAACAAAAGAAAATAAAGAAAATATAAACAACAATGACTATACGGATGTTTTGATATAAATTATTGTATCAAAAATAAATTCCTTATACCTTATTAATAATATGAATAAAACGAGTTCAACTTGAATTAATTAATTCATATAATTGAGACATTTAAATTGTATCAATAAAAATGCTTACGAAGAATGTTAACGTCATAAGGTAACCTCGAATTCTTTTCGATCGGTCTCAGTACAAGATGTGTAGATTACGTTTTTGTTTCTCATATTAATTATTAAGTGTGTGTTTTTTAGATTAGTTATTCGCTCGAATTGAAATTAAATGGGGAGTCATTTATCAATCCAAAAAATGTGGGCCAATCAATAAAAAACATATTTTGTTTTTGTTATTAGTAACAAACAATATCAATAATAACATTTCAGTTTTTATTTTTTTAATTTCTAAAATAATTTTTATCAATCCGTATACCTTATCAATTGAGCAATGCCATAATCCATTTTTGTTGGAAACCCGAACACAAGAAACAGACACACCAAGTATTTTAATTAATGTCATATTTATGATCTGTAGCCTTCGTAATAGTTACCTACCGTAATATTTTGAAAAAAAAAAAACTAATCAAATACTTACGCAAACAAAACCACTGATTTACTTTTACAAATAGCACAAGTACTGAGTAGTTCGGAATCAACTGACAACGTATTAACTGTGAGATTTCCCACTGATAAAAAACAAATGATGGCTAAAGATAAGACTTGATTAATTCATGGACAAGTTTATTTTGATTTATATATGAATGGATTATCGTGAGGAATTTGTCATTGACGGAATAATGTTAACGTGCCGGAATCAAAACAAGTTTTATTGAATAAATAACAAATATAGATCAAAATACTTGATGTATCACGGAAAATATACTAATATAATTTAGGAATGTTTTAGTTGAAACATCGTAATCAAATTCCATTGAAATATAAGTTTTTTTTTAACGACGTCACTTTTAGTTGTCATATCAGCATGAGTACTGAAAAGAATACATCGTGGAATTGGAGCTACTATGATCAATAAAAAACCTCACTATACATCTGTTCCGATATTCAAAGATGAGAGTCAGTTCCATTTTTAGTGGTAGCGGCTTACTATATTTGGCCATATAAAATATGAGCTTTGTGAATCAGCCTGCTTGTATGTTTATAATACATTAAATACAATATATGTAGGATTTATAAATACCGTAAGTAACTTTGTTTAATTTAATGGTGAACATACTAAGCCTATGGGGGATTGATTCTTTAGTGCTGATCCCGGAACACGCAAACAGGTGTTTGGCCACAGATTTTCAACTCGAGGATGGTAGCTAGTCAGGCGTTAGAAAAAACATCACCACCAATCTTATCACGACGTTTTTATTAATCGAAATCTCCGACTAAGTTGCAAGGTTTCGAACTTACGTCCATTGATGCGGTGTCTGAACACACTATCAATTAGCCATTATCGCTTCTAAAGTCGAAGTATAATGCCTTTACCTATATTGCTAATGGTTCGCCAAAAAGTATCGCATAATTACTTTTTAACAACAATTTCTAATGCGTTTTGCAATGTATTATGTAAACGTTAGCAAAGATGGCTAAATATAGAATTAAAAATCATATATTTCGATCATGTATTTAAAATATTGTAAACTGAAATATAACGGTATTTTCTAGACTAACATGCCAATTATTCCGTTCCACTAATGTTATGATTTTAGTAGAACGAATAATCTCTAATAATCTGTAATAAGCTCTAAAACTGGATATCCAAAAGATGACCTATTTGAACATTGAGTGTACAAATATTCATTCACGTCCTTATGTGGATCGTATACAAATATACGAAGTAATAATTTTCATATTTATTTGTCCCTTGACATGATTTTGTTAATGTCATTGTTTATAAAAATTTCAGATCATCTCTTATTTACAATGAATCCTACGCTTAGCCTTAAGAACATCTCATGCAAAAACTATGAGGCCGTTGACAATTTATGTTTACCTAATAAGACCGGAGACAACTTCTCGAAATATTAAGCAAACAGAATTTATTTGTATTCAATTTTCTAACATACATGATACATTTTTAAATAAATTACAATGTCACACATATACGAATAAGGCGGAGAGATAAATACAAAATTGCATTTGCATCCGAATAACGAAAAACGTTGCCCGGAACTCGGATAACTTTAATTAGAAAACGAGTGCGTTTTCATTTCACGTACGATAATGAACATTGACGAATAAAAAAATTAAGAAAAACCTACGAAATAGGATAAAAATATTACAATTGACTTAATCGGACTGATACCTACAGCAGAGTTCCATTACCGAACGACCAACCGCAGATTGAAATTGCTTCCATGTCATTTTGAGGGCTGGAAGTCGTCTACTGCGCGGTTTCTGCGTGTATTTTTTCCACGTAGATCGCTTCCTTGAAAAATAAACTCACAGCGGCGCGGCAGTACTAAAACTGGTATACATCAATACTTAGTCTGGCCATAAATACTGTTACAATAAAAAATAAACACAATATTACATTTGAATTTGGAATCTGTCATTTTTATATGATTATTCATTGACTTTTCTCATTTTGGCGCCAATACATTGTACAATATTTTGCAATATTAAAATGGAGTGGGGTGATAAAGAGAACCGAATCGCTGTGATTGCATTACACAAAGTAGGTAGGAGCAAAATGCAATATTTAATACGCTCCATACGCTTGGTATTAGTAAAATATGTGTATACCGGGCTATTAATAGGTACAATGAGATCTCCTCTGTTGAATGACAGAAAAAGATCTGTCCGTCCATGTAGTGTTCGTACAAAAAAGGTGGTCAAAGCAATAAGGGAAAGAATTCGAAAAATCCTACCCGAAAGCCGATTTTATCTCGGAAGATGAAGATAGCGCCCAGAACTATGTCGCGTATTTTAAAAGATGACTTTGGTCTTGCAGCCTATAAGAGATGTACTGGTAATTTCGTAACTGATAATTAAAAAAAGAATAGGGTGGTAAAATCAAAACACTACTGAAGCGGTACACAAAGGCCGCTCACAAAAAAATTTTTTTTTGAGATTAGAGAATTTTTACAATTGAGCAACATTTTAACAAAAAAATGATCGTATTTATGCTCAAAGTTCTGAGGAAGCTTCCCAATTAGTCGACAAAGTGCAACGTGGACACTATTCAGTGATGGTGTGGTGGGGTATTAGCTATGAAGGAGTGGCTGAGCCACACTTTTGTGAGAAAGGTATCAAAACATCGACACAAGTGTTCAAGATACCATTCTTGAGAAGATAGTGAAGCCCTTAACAACACCATGTTCAATAACCAAGAATGGTCCTTCCAGCAAGACTTGGCACCGGATCATTAAGCTTGGTCTACGCAATCTTGTTTGGAAACGAACGTTTCGAACTTCATCAGAGCTGAAGACTGGCCGTCGTTTAGTCCCGATCTTAATCCGCTGGATTATGATTTATGATCAGTTTTAGAGAGTACGGGTTACTCTAAAGCCATGATAATTTGGAGTCCCTAAAACAATCCTACGATTGGCTGTGAACAATTTTCTTATGAAAAGACGAATAACTGGCCTCAATATTTAAAGGATTATATTGCAGCTAATGGGGCCACTTCTAATAAACTTTTTATATTTAAAATTGTTTTTTATTTATGTATTAAGCTAACACAATATAAAAGTAATAAATGTTATTTGTCATAATTTTGTTTTCTTTGGTTCAGTATTTATGGCAAGACTAGGTATAACTTATAACCTAAAAAAAAACATCCTACTTCTTTCCCAAAGGCCGGCAACGTATCTGTGATGCCTTGTATCGAAGTGTTCATAGGCGGCGGTGATCACATACCATCAGGCGAGCCACATGTTCATTCGGCTCCAGTCCTCCAGTCGAAAAAAAAACAATTTCAGTCTACTAAAAGAAACTAAAAACAGTAAATGAAAAGAAAATGTTTGGTAATCCTTTCACATTATAATGATACACAAAACTAAAAATGAGTGCATGTAACCTTCACACAGATTGAAGTAAAACTTATTATAATAACTTCCGAATTAGCTGATAAATAGCACTACAGATAACGAAGCTTTGATTTAATTTGTTACTTACTTACATTGAAACCAGATGGCAGCATGGTCGCGCGCCCATATATACATGATTAATTCTATTGTATAATTTTTTTTATTATTCAATTTAATACTTTATTATTATTCTTTTTTATTTTGATTGATTTATTTATAAACTATTTATTGAAAAAATTAAAAATATTTAAAAACCGGATGATACATAAACGCGACGACATATTGCCCTAATGGACATCCGATGTACTGTCGTCCAGCTACCTCCTAGTCGTGCCTAAAGAAGTTTTACTTCAATAAAGCGATGATGTCTCAGTTATTAAAGTGTTCGGACTCTGTGTCCATAGTCGTAAGTTCGAATCCTTGCGAATCAGCCAGAACTTTCGATGTGGGAAACATTTTTTTTTTTTATTGTAGCACGGCAAAATGACTGCACTATGCCTGATGGTAAACACAGTGCAATCCAAAAATAATAGCGACCACCGATTGACACACTATTCATCGCTGGTCGCCACTATCATGCCGTCCTGCAAAAAGCTGGATATGCACAGGCTGATCCCGAAACACAACCCGCAGAAGCGAATCACTCTTACGGGCTTTTTCGCCATATACATGGTGGTTGCGACCCAGTCAGGCTGTAAAACCCTACCACCCCGCTTTCGCCATTGCCTCGTTCGTTATTCAGCAGGGTGCACCGCGTGCAGGTGAGGTTGTCTTGGGTGTCTCAAGTCTTATGATGTTATTTGACACCCCTTATACTCCAAATTTTGAAACATTTTGAAACCACGGCATGGTGGTAAGGCTTTTTCGAATCCTGCCTAGTTAGCGACCAAACTCGAGTTGAAAGTCTAAGCACCTAAAAAAATTTTTTTATTCTTCAACTGTATTTACTACAATGCAATAATTTTACAGTTTTTTAAGGAAAAAAATTATATTGTATGTTTATTGAAAAATAAATATTCCCATATATGGAAAGTACTAAAAATATTACATTCGCCAACAATTGCAAAGCATATTAAAATAAATTAAATGAGAGTGGAAAACTAGAATAATAATATAAAGCAAACAACTACCAATAATAATAGAATAGTACTTAATAAAATTAAAGTAGGGTTAATAATATCCTTGTCCCCATCTGCTCAAAAGATCCAATAAACTCATAGAAAACATACACATATAATATTCTTGAACAAAGTCGACAATGGAAACGTTCAACCGTCGTGCGTGTAACCTCATTTATCTCATACATGTGCCCCTCCACCTTCTGTGTCTACTTCACGTAATCAATAGAAAATTGCTTTTTAAATTACCACACATTGTAAATAACTATAAGACAAAATAATTATATTAATCTAGACACGGAAAAGATTACACCAAAGTAATTGTCCAGAAATTACCAAAATAGTTATCCTTAAAACTGTAGAGATTTGTTTCGTTAAACGCGGTAATATAAAAACTATTATAAAACATTAAAAGATTTTGTTTTTTTTTTTTGTAACCTATGTATTGATTACTAATTGACTAACTAACATCACACTTATTACCTTTAGAAGTATGTTGTTTGCAAAAAGTACACTAAGTGACAACAATATAATAATGCGGTATGATTGTATCTTGCATCACAATATATCTCAGTGTAAAGTTGGCCGCTCGATGAAAGCCGGAAATTATCGAGAAGATCCGAACAGTCAATACCTATGACAATGAGATAATTATAGCGGTGGCTTCAGTCGTTTATATAATTTATTCAATATTTTAGTGGCGTTGACAGAAATTCATATATTTTTTAAATCAAACCCAAGTAAAACAACAAGCTAATCCTAGTATTTTTATAATCGATAATAACAAAATACACAACTTTAGGTAACAGTAAAAATATTTGACTTGGTTTAAGAGTTACAAAAACGCTTGATAAGCAATTTTTTTCTTTATCTAACCTATATCTATATACTAATATTATAAAGCTGAAGAGTTTGTTTGTTTGTTTGTTTGGTTGAACGCGCTAATCTCAAGAACTACCGGTCCGATTTGAAAGTTTATTTCAGTGTTTTTTTTTATTTCAGTGTTGTTTTTTTTTTTAGTCTGCAGACTCTTGGTCCGCACCTTTTTTTTGCTTATATGTAGTTTTTTTTTTTTTTTTTAACGTAAAAATCGTATCTGTGAGCATATGCTCACATATATATACATCATTATTATTAGTAGTTTATTAAATATTCACTGTTTATATTTCAGTGTTAGATAGCTCATTTATCGAGGATGGCTATAGGCTATATATCATGACGGTAAAACCAATAGGAGCGGAGCACTAATGAAGAATGTCTCAAAATCGGGCTATTTTTAGAACATCCGCTACGAGTCAGTTTCAGTATTATATGCGTTGCCATGGTAACATGATAACATTCTATCGGAAATATTATTAGGGTTTATTTTGTGTTCCTGTTCAAAAGTTTATTCTAGGTTATTTTTAATTCCAATTTTTGATTATAAGTAGTAAGTTGCTATCGCAAACATTTTTAAAGTCTATTTTATGCTGCTATTCTAAAAGGTTAGTACTAATAATATTCGTCCATCACAATACAGGCGAAGGAATTATTCATACTGCCAATTCTGAAATTGTCAATATAGGTAGTTCTTATGTATTCTCTATATATTAGCGCCAAATCTTCTATATAATATTTCGTAAATTTTTATCTTCTTAATTTTCAAGACCCCAGAATACATGCTCCGCGGTATTATTTTTCATTTATTTCACTTAGCATAATAAACAAACCATATTACATAAAACGCCGCCAATTTAACACAAAATAGAGTCAAATAACACAAAATTATGAATAAAATATAAAATCCCTACATAACAGACTGCAATCCCGTCAAAAACTCCTCAAAAAGTTTATTCTACGTTAGTTTTGTTCCCACTTTTTAGTTTGTGATATATTACGTATAATAAGAATAAAGCGTGTGTATATAATATTTAAATAAATACTTTTTGATGAATACATATATCTGCGGTGCTACAAATATCAACATTTTTTTTTAATTCTGTCGATATATCTGTTTGTTTATTTGTTCCGGGTAATCTCCGAAACAGCTGGACCTATATGAACGGTTTTGTTTTTATAGAAATGACTAGGCTATTGACCTAGCAAGCTTAACAGCTTCAACGGAGTACAAGTAATATTTGAACGGGAATTGTACGGGCAAATCACTAACTAATTAGCTGTTTTATGTTAAGCTAGCGAGTTCAGCAGACGACACCCGATATTATATCTATATAATAAAAGATTGAACACATATTGTTCGATAATGTATAGCTTAATATTTTCATTACATTCTCATATAGTGTAAGTGAACACTGAGGGTGATACACAGATAGTAGTTTAAAGTTCCAGCTATGTGGCTTGTGATAAATCCCATCCCATCCGATACACTATTAATATTCACATATATAATGTGCATGTTACATGTTACTGTAGATGATGTGCGTGTCATACTTACAAATATTTTTGAAAGAGTATTATTGTTATTTACACATGTAATAACAATTTTAAATTTAATTAATACATTCAAAAAACGCGTGCGGAGCCGCGGGTAACAGCTAGTCTACATATATATATATATATATCTAATACCTTTAAACGAGCAATTCTTGTATATTTTTATATCTTTATATATTCAGGATCTCGGCAATGGCGTCAGCTATTTCTGTGAAACTTTGTATGTAGGTGATTTCGGTTACGATAAACCGATCTAGATAGTTTTCATTCCTAGAGAACTTTTTATGTGAGTCTTCAGGCAATGAAAAAATATAGCTAAAATATAAAGGTAAAATTTCGCCACCACTGACAAAACAAAAATAGATCAGATGGAAATCGGTTGCTTCAAAAATCTGTGTAACCCCAGTTCGAATCCGAGTGACAGCAGAAGAGATATCATTTTTGTTTAAATAAAAATGCTAGTTGTGTTAGGCAAACGTAATAGTTTACTTTAATAAATGTGTTTTAAAGAACCGATCTAGGCTCGGACCTTCAGGTACTTTTGTTTATATAATATTACGAACATTATAATAATTTTATAACATAATATTACGAATATTCTGACAAGATGGTGGTCCTTGTGTTAGAACTTTCCAGTGGTTTTACACCAACATTTCAAAATATCGAGTGAAATAATACAAGATTATAAAAAATATAAAAGCCATTACATGATAGTCTAAGATCCCGCTAAAAACTTCATAAGCAAATTTAAAGGCTGCATAAAACATTTATATCCATACAACTATTCGACCATCGACATAGTAATTTATTGATTCGATTTTAATTAATAACCGGTAGCTTAATGTGCGTCGTTATACTCCATAATGAGCAAAATCATATTTTAGCCGTTCCTAATATTTTTCGTTATTTTTTCAATTCATCATTTTGTACATGTAAAAAAAAATAAAACTGCGTTCTCTGTATATAAAAAACTGGAAATCTTAAAAAAAAATGGAGACCGTCAAAAGGACTGTCAACTGTGTGTTTCAATTCTCATATGAATTATAGAGCGAATAACAATATTTAATTAGTTTTATCGTATTCAATTTGTTTTTTTTTTTTTTTAATTATTAACATTACTGTGATTTTCAATCTATTGACACTCGGAGCAATAATTAATACATTTTTATAGAGTTTATCAATCATTCAAACATATAGGCTGCACAATTTCAATACAAAATACAAAGATTAAATATACACAGAGCCCTCTACTACGGATCGTTAGTCTGACGAACACTACGCAATAGCAATATAGCCGGTCATCGTTACGTAGTATGTCAAGACGAGAAATTTTAAATTTATCTCCTGCCAGAAATCAAGTCTCCTCCTCAACGCGCCTAAAGAAGTTTTCACTTTAACACTAAACATGTTATATTAAGGAAGAAGAAGTCGTGGTGGCCTAGTGGTTTCCCCGGTGGAATATTATTTCGTTGTCCGCAGGTTTGAACCCCGGGCATGTACTAACGAATTTTTCGGAATTCGCGTACATTTACTAATTTAAATTGGTAACACTATCAGCTGACGGTGAAGGAAAAATCATGAGGAAACCGGAACCTGAGAAATGGTATGTGTATATGTATGTGAATATGGTAGGTGGTAGAGCCCCGCTGAGGTAGGTGGTAGAGCCCCGCTGAAGCTATTTTTGGTTTCAGCATGAATGGGTCGGCCCCTCCGGGGTAGTACCACCCCTCTCACAGATAACCGACGTGAAATAACAGTGCTTGCATTGTTGTGTTTCGTTCGGTCAGTGAGAGAGCCGGAGGCCCACGTCCCTTCCTTTATCCTGCTTTCCCTTTCCTTCCCCTCCCCATTCTCCCGTATACAGGCTGGCAACGCACTTGCGACGTCCCTGATGTCGCTAGTGTCTATGGACGGTGGTGATCACTTAACATCACGTGACCCACCAGTTCGTTTGCCTCCTTTGATATTATAAAAAAAAAAATGTTCTTGTAGTACTTCTGTATGTGGGAAAAATATAGAACTGTGGATTTCTCAGAGTTTGAAATCGCCAATACGTCGTGGGCTGGCGTGGTCATTACGCCCATACCTTCCTCCGGGAAGAGGCCTATGACCCTGCAATGGTTCTTTTACAGGCTGATGACGATGATAATATTAAGGAACTATTAAAATTTTGAGATGTAACAACACATATTGTGATGCTTAGTGAGATATGAGCAAAGCAATAATCGAATATTAAGCGGTAGCAGGCATACATTGTTATGTTCCTGGTGAAAAGGGCATGAACATCCATTCAGTAGTTTTTGAGTTGAACGCGAACAGAAAGACAGACGCGGCAGAGGAATTTGTTTTATACTATGTAATGATAAACAAAAATAACTGTCGCCAAAATAAAAAAAAAATGAATTCATGAAGCGAGACCCGTGATTACTTTATTCAATAAACACAATGGATTGTTAGTCGGAATCCAATTTCCTTGCTTCAATGAGAACGTCTCTACGTTGTCGGAAATAAATCACTTATAAATTTCGAATTTAATTCTCAACGTTAAATATTATCGGCGAGATTGTTTCCTCATCCGATCGTATATTTTATGTGAAGTGTTTTAATTTGAATTACGACTCATTGTTTTGTGATCTTTTAAAAATGTATTCTTCCCAAAATGTTCAAAGACAAAATACGCATGGGAAAAGAAATTATGTGGTTTCATGAAACCATGAAGCAAGTGAAACTTTTAGCGGATCGCAGGCATTTAACTGAGAATTTTTGGAGAATTATTCAGTTTAGAGTATTATATCGCATTCCGAATCTCAACTTTATAATTTGAAAGTGGGAATTATAATGGGAAATCAATAGTAGACAAGATACTATACATTTTGAATACATAATAAATACAATCATTCAGATCATTTATAATATATATATGATATAGAATATATAAGATATTCAAAACTGAGTACAATATTTATTTAAATCATTGAATCACTTTGAATTATGCCATGGGCACCGCTATTTTGGCCTTGGCTGCTCTGCCGAGCGCCTTTTACTGTACCCCAACTCCGCGGCCGTGCGCTGGCTGTAATCCGACATGCAATAGATTGACCAAAAAATGTGAGGTGAAGGGAAAAATGGTTTCACTTCTATACATTTTCAAATAATATTTGCTCGCGACTCGACCTGTTTCTATATATATATAATAGATATAATCTTTGTGGTTTTATAATATATAAGTTATATTATTGTATAGTTACATTCAACCATGCTACTTTCTCATTACCCCTACTACGGTTAGCTGTAATACGATGTGCGAGAGATGGACGAAAACAATTGGAGGAGGTGGATTTTTTTAGCTTAATAAAATATCAAAAACTGTTCATTGCCTAATATCAAATTGCAAATGCGACGAAAAAATATAATTTACATGTCACGGTGGACGTTGTGGTTGGTATTTATTAAAGTATGGCGTCAATCAGATGACGTCCTCCTTGTCATTTAATCGATTAGGCACTCGAGACCAATCAAGCATTAAAAATAAAAGAACAGCAGAATCTAATTAGTAATACTAGTGCGCCCAGTGGTCGACATTCGACCATAGTTAATTGTTTTTTAAAGTGTGAACTATATTAGGGTTCTTTTGTCAAAGGGTATATTTTTATAATCAAAGGTTTTCATCATGGCTACTCAGTTATTTGCCATTTGCCATGATCTTTAATTATATAAACATTAAAAAAAAATCTATATTTAAATAAAAATTGAAATTAATTATAAATTTTAAAACCACGTGGTAAAGCTCTCAAATTTAAAGCAAACATAACCTTACGAAAATAAAGAAATTTATCGCAACCCATGACACAATTTTCAATTAATATTACACGACACCATGAGTGGGTGGTATTTCTGGGTGATATTGAATTAAATGAAGTCTGTTCATTATGCGAAATAGTGGTATGCCCAGTATCATCGTTTGGAAAAATAATGGATCCACAGTACAATCAAATGGTGAATCCAAGACAAAGATGTTTTTAATACTACCATTAGTTTTTGAAAATAAATTCTTTTTTGTTGCTACATGAGGTTGGATTGCAACATTGTAACCGCGGAGGTCTAAGTCATGGATTACTTTTATGAACGAAATTCTTAGTTTGATTATACAAAGTATTATTTGGCTCATTTTTTTTATTAAATCATCATTTGAAGTGAGCTCACCATAAAAAATAATAAACATTACAATAATAGCTATATTTTATAATATCGTTGTTGAATGTAGGATAAAAAATGGTAATTGGAACGTAAGAAAGAGTTAAAAAATACATACAGTCGAGCATAGCAACCTCTTTCACAACCTCTTTTGAACTTCGTAATTATTGACGGCTGTCAAAATGTCTTTTATATTTACATGTGTGTATATGTTGTGTAAAATTCGAGTAGTAGTGTGAGTAG
This sequence comes from Antheraea mylitta, assembly GCA_014332785.1. Lineage (NCBI taxonomy): Eukaryota > Metazoa > Arthropoda > Insecta > Lepidoptera > Saturniidae > Antheraea > Antheraea mylitta. Next base: position 1,092,048 of record JACEII010000114.1, read on the forward strand.
TGCATATTTTAATTAATTTAATGTACTTTTAATGCATTTTATATGAAATAAACAGCTTTCTGCACTTCTCCGCCAAATAAACTTTAACTATGCCAAATTTCAAATTCACCCGTTGACGGAAAATGGGTTAAAAAGGGGTACAATTTTTTTTCTTCACGTATTAATATATAGATATTTACTATTATTTGTATAAAGGCCACAAATAAAAGATACAATAAAGATCTTTCAAATTTGGACCATTTTAAACAAAGTTTTATCCAAAATAACCTTTTTAACGAGTAGTAAAAAAATGTAAAAAATTGTCATGAGGGATATTTTGTGGGGTAATGAAACATGTCAGAAATTGAGGAATTCTCTTTTTTAATTTTCTGATTTTGCATGGAACATGTACTATAGCAATGCCTTAACAAATACAGGGGAAAAACTAATGACTTCATTCAATATTTGTATTAATTTGAACTGTGCTTAGTTTATTTGTTATGGGATAATAATAATAATATATTACAGTTAGTTATATTCCCACAGACTTCATACACACGCTTAAACTCCGTTAAGCTTACCTAGCGTTCTCCGAACAAGATAGGAGCTAGACGCTAGGTCAACATACCACAATAACTAAAGTAACAAATAAGTTAAGGTTTCTCGAGAGAGTCTAGCATCGCCTCTCATAGGTTTAATACGTAGATTTAGAGATCTAAAATCGATCTAAATAGTTTTAAAGTTTATAATCTTTGTTCATAGTAATAAACGGTCTAAAATCGGCTTTAGTTTTTAAAAACACAATCCCAGCGCTCCCAAACTCAACTAGTTAATCAATATCTATAATTATGTTATTACTGTTGGGGTTTGATGTAAGGTAAACATCACAGATGTTCTCTATAACAACATAGGATAAGGTAGTTAATTCACAGTAGAAGATAATCTATTTGGTCCAAATATTACCACTGATAATACCTTCTCTAATTAAGATCAGAAGGCCTTTGTTTAATTTGGTAATGACTTCTATCTTCCATTAATTGTTTATATCGCATTACTATGTGTAACTAATTAGAACAAAATGGATAATCGCAAGCATGAGTTTGTATGGAATTATCTATATATATAAAAATCAATTGCTGTTCGTTAGTCTCGCTAAAACTCGAGAACGGCTGTTCTGAGTTGAGAGTTATATTTATATCTGGAAATTCTTCTTTTGTCCTCCAGTGTATAATTTTTGGTTTGATGTAAATTTGTTCTTGAATTAATTTATCTGTAGTTTGACATTATACATGCGTTTTGTTCGGGTTAAGAATTACCTATATTTTAAAATACATTTAAAAATTGAAGCAATCTGCGGTTAATATTTGACATTCAGCACAACAAAATAGATAATTCCAACAACTGGGACATGTACTTCCGTTGTCCTGCCGCTCTATTCACTTTTTGCAAAACGGGCAATACATAGGATATTAATAATCTTAAAACTATGTTGTTTTTTTTTTTAAATAACTATTAGATTCACGTTATCTTTTTAAAGACAATTGATGATATTTTTTGTCATATAACAACCTATAAAAATATTAATGCCTAATATTACCGATCAAAATTTTCCGCCATTTTAACGAAAAGGGAGTGTTCATGTTGTTAAAATAGGTGATACGAAGTACACCGGATCATCCAGTAACTTAAACAAAGTCCTCTGTCACGTCTGTCTTATTGTTCGTGATAAATTCAAAAACTATTGAACAGATTTTCATACGGTTTCAACAGTAAATAAAGTGAATTATGAGGAAGATTTAGGTATATAATAAATCAATGTTTTTTTTTTAAATATTAGGGCGAAAAATGTCCACGGGGGCCGCTAGTATTTTAAATAAAAAAAACCGATTGAATTAAAGAGTAAAATTGTGGTGATCCGGTGATTTGACCTGCGGAATATCATTCCGATGTCCGCAGTTTCGAACCTCGGTTATAACAACGAATTTTTTTACGAAAGGAATTTCCGTACATTTACTAGTTTAAATTGGTAATTATATATATTTATATAATATATACCAATAATATATATATTTCGTCATTATAGCCAGCATGACAGCGGCGACCGGCGATGTATAATCTGTCTCTCGGTGGTTGTCGATATTTTTGGATTGTACTATGCTTACCATCAGGCATGTGCAGTCACTTTGTCGTGCTACAATAAAAAAAAAACAGTATCTGCTGGACGTGAAGCAAAACATCATGTGGAAACTTGAACATGAGAGATATCCTCGTAATACTATCGCGTGGGAGTAAGCATAAAACTGTGAATTCCTCAGAGTTTGAAAACGCTAATACGTCGTGGTCTTGCGTGGTGGTTATGCCCATACCTTCCTTCGGGAAGGCCTATGGCCCTGCAGTGGGCCTCTTACCAGCTGATGATGATGATTTAATTTAATATGAAACACATGTGTAACGAAAAGTACTGTTATTGTTTTTAATAAATAGGTTTTATAATTCGGTAGGATCGTGGATTAATCGAAATTCAAGAAGGGAGAAAATTCAATTTACACATAATTTTGTATTATTGTTATTGTAATTTAGTCGTACTTTTGTAGAGGTAAATAAAGTTTGTTATTACGGAAGTAATATTGAATATCCAATTTTAAGACAGTATTCTTTACATCTGTCTTAATTGTTTTCAAGTGAAAACTTTTTTAGGCGCGTCGAGCAAGATTTGTTTTGGCAAGAGATAAATTTATAATTTCCTGTCATGCGATGCTGGTAACATAACTAACTATATTACGCTCGATATGTTGATATATTGATATTTTGTATTTAGATTATGCAGCTTATCATTTTTTTGATGAATTAATACACTATTTAAAAAAGCATATAATTATTATTCGGAGTGTCAATAGATGTGTAAGTGAGACTTATGATAATAATTTCGATTTATAAGTTATTAAATTTAAATAATTCACACTATAATTAATTTAAAAATTTAACATAATTAAAACGTTAAAGCTTAAACTTAAAGAGCACAGTTAAAATTGTTATATTTTGAGTTGAGTTTTCATTTTTGTCGGCACTCCTAATGATAGGCTAGACCTTTTTATAATTCGAGCTACGGAGGTCATTCATTTAAAACTATCGACTGATATAGGGAATAGAATGTTCTAGATACAAAAGTTATATTATTGAATTATTTTAGAGTAGTAGAAAAGGCTCGGATTTTGAGTAATGAAGGTGTTCGGGTTTGAAGGGAAGAGAAATGGATATATTTGGAGTTGTCGAGATTTTCGACTTACCGAATCATTTATGGTGAATTTTATTCAATAACGCATTTAGGGTTCCATGATTGTATTTATTGCTATGTTTCTTTTGTCAGGCGTTTGTACTAATGTTACAAAGTTATTAGGGTAAGTTTTAATAATAGGTACTTTAAGACCTTTAATCCCTTAAAGGATTACATGAAGAATGAGAGATATAATAAAAAATATGGAGAGTTTATTAATTCGAATGTAAAATTAAGTTTAATTAATCGAAGCTCCTTTATATATGTATAATATAATAAAAGTGTACGTATGTTCGTAACATATTTCCTTCTTAATAATTTGACCGATTTTGAAGAATAATTGTACTTATAATATCACTTATTATAGCTAAGTATAGCTAGATTGGGTAGATTTTGTACCAATTAAATATTTCTACCAATTTTATTAAATTATCACATAAAGAGAAACATAATCCCAAGTTTTATAATAATCTCCATATTTTATGTGCGTTGAGTGGTATTTTTAACAGGAGATAAATTTGTAATCTCGCGTCATAATATGCTACGTCAGCATCATCGGCGGAATAAAGCTTGCGCAGCTTGCGTCACACTAGCGACAATTTCTGATAAGAAATATATGTAGGAGTTGTTAAGGCGTGTATGCTTGGTACACATATACGTTTCAAAAACTCATACATATATAAATAGTTACCTAGGTTAGCTACGATAGGTCGTGGTTTTCCATGTAACAGGCAACAGCCAAGCCGAGGTGTGCCGTGCACCCTTGAGCTAGTTGCCAAAATAAAATCGGCTGCGTGCCTTAAGTGCTCGCCTTAGTAGTCCGGTGAAGCTGTAAAGGCCTTGCAAGGCCAATAGCGTAGTCAGTTCGAGAAAAAAAACACTAGCGACGCGTAGTATATGGGCCTGTGTATATAATATTGATACTTTGCAGCTCATCATACGTTTGATTGATTATTTGAAGTTTATATAAATGTCTATCATTATTGCTCCGAGTCCCAATAGATATGAAAACCACACTATTGTCAATAATTTCAATATACAAATACTGAAATTTAAATATTTTCATTCACACTATAATTCATATGTAAATTCAAAAGAGAACACATTTATTTTATTGTTTTGAGTTTTCCCTTCTGCCGACCATCCTTATGAGTGCATCGACTTTTATTAAACCTTCGAATCATTCTATATCAATGATCTCAAATTTTTTTAATATTTTACAGGCACGTGTTTGACCTCGGTTTCACCTAATAGCAAGTGAAAACGAGAATGATTATGGATCGTGCTAGCCCGCTAGATGTCTATCTTCTATCAAACTCTGGATGTATTGTAGGATGTTGGGAAGAGAAAGGTGATGCAGATTCACTCCTAGTATCTAAGAGTCACTTGTATTGACGTCAGCAAGTACATGGTGATTTACGCACCGTTCTAGCAATAACGTGGCATAATTTTAATATCTTTTAACATTTAGAGTCTCCGTGACGAAACACGTGTAATCGATTGTGGTTACTACACGTCAATCTACAACATATCCCAATTAATTATATATTTAGTTATAATTACATACTAACAGTGTCAACAGCCGTCAAGTTTAACTGTCAACCAAGGAACGAGGTTTTAACCATTTTATTGTTTTAGTTACTAATATTCGCTTTCTCTCTCTCTCTCTCTCTCTCTCTCTATTGCTAGTTTCAGGTGTGACTATTTTAAGTACACTCAGGCAAATAAAATTAAACGTGTTAATAAAGTTAAAGTTTGTTGGTGAGACGCAGTTTTTTCCAGACGGATGTGCAAAGTAACGTCCACTATAAAAAAATTAAAATAGAAAAAAATGTTTCAAATTTATATGTCAAACGATTAATAACTGTTACAGCTTCAACTGAAAAAGTCTTGAGTATGGAGGTGGACGGATATAGGAGTAAATGAAGACCGAAGAGGGTATGGATGGATTGTGTGAAAAATTATGTCTATAAAAGGAGTTGTGGGGTATTGTGTCGTAATTTACAAATTATAAAATTGTAATTCAGTGACGTTTGCGGAGCGGCTTGAATTGGTCGCTCGCGCCAATAAATGTACGTGCATACATGTTGTGTTTCCTTTGACAACACCTTAATTACTCGACACAAAACCAGGACAGAGGATTACAAAGTTGGTGTAAAAAGATTCTTTACAAACTTAACTAAATTGAAAGCCGCCTTCCAACACGGTTGGAAACACATTCGCCCAACACTCCTAACAGTGTGAATACTGAAATCACATCTGATAGACGAGAGTCTAAAAGGAAAACATGTTGTGCCGATACTACTTAAGTGGGATAAAGATAAGAAGAAGAATAACTAGCTTGTAAAAAGACATTGTAAACCGGCATGGAAATGAGAGATAACGAAAGGCTATTTATTTAATTTGCTTTCTTCTAATTACATCTAAGAATAATATCAATTAAAACTCAAGTGTTTCTACCATTTATCGTGGGTAAAAGTCTTTCGTTTGCAGATCGAAGGATATTAGGCTCATCATTTCCTTCCGCCCGAGATGCGTGATCACGTTAAAAGCCTGTAAGAGCGATGCTCTTGTTGCCGATGTAAACATACAGATAAGCGTTTCTTTTATAAACGGAGCTTTTTTGTGTAATTATTATTTTATTACAGGTAATCGTAATATATCTTGTAGGAGGTAGAGCTACGCTGAAGCTGTTATTGGTTTCAGCATGAATGGGTCGGCTCGTCCGGGCTAGCACTACCCTTTCACAAAAAACCGACGTGAAGTAACAGTGCTTGCATTGTTGCGTTTCGTTCGGTCAGTGAGAGCGCCGGAGACCCATCGCCACTCCCCTCCCCTTTCCCTCTCTAAACCCTCCCCCTTTCTCTCCATTCCCCCAAACACAGGCTGGAAACGGACTTGCGACTTCTCTGGAGTTGCTAGTGTCTATGGACGGCGGTGATCGCTTAACAACAGGTGGCCCGTATGTTGGTTTGCCTCCTATATGATATATATATCTCTATAATTACGTTCTTTATTAATTAAAATATTGTCATAAACGTTTACTATAATATAACCATTTCGTGGAGTGCTTTGATTGACGTTATATCAAATAGCGACATGTACCAACATTCTTTTCAGAATATTTGCATAGTAATACTGCCGGCTGACGGTAAAAGAAAACATCGTAAGGAACTTGAACCTGAGATATGTTCTTTTAGTACTATTACTGTTGTATCTACATACGTAAGTAATTAATACGCCTGAATTCATTAATCACGTTTATTTTCATTTAACGGAATACACTGACAACTACTATATCATGTTGTTTGTAATTTTTGTTTTACCGTCGAGTATTACGTAGGTTATTTTTGAGCTCTTGGATAGAATGAGAATCTGAAAATTAAGTTTTTTATCTTATTTATTTGCGATTTCTATAAGTTACTTAGTTATTCATTTTATCTTGTATTCATACGTCCTTTCCCAGTTTGATTTGTTCTTTGACATCTATTAACCACTGGTATATGTATTCTTTCTTATCACTTTTACTTTGAGCTTTAGTAATTATATAATGCAAATTTGTAAAACTATTGTTTTGTCCACGATCACCCATTTTTTCTTTGGATCTAGTATTTGTTGATATTGTATCTAGGTATGCATTTATTAATACATCTGTATTAATTAATTAGAATTCATTTGTAGAATAGTGGATTTATCTGTGTTTAAAATTACCATTATGTCAATTCTTATATGCTATTCCCTATAAGATCTATAAGAATGTCAATCTGAGGGCTAAACAGGGCCCAAATCACTGCACGTTTATATATTGTAATTATCCATCCAGGCGTGCGAACTATTCACAGCCTAATACATAGTACCTTAAATTATATATCTATATAATATGTAGTTGTGTATGTACAAATGTTTAGTCGGTACTTCCCCTGCGAGAAGTCAATGGCTGACACGAACAAAATAAGCCTACGTATGTTTAGTTTGCATTTCGGTTTCCGTTACGAAGACTAGTCTTTGTTAAAAATACTGTCACGCGACGGCTAGAGTCCACTTAATCCCACATCCAGACACCAAAATCCTTTTAGGGATAATTATATTGTAAAACCATGCTTTCAGTTTTGTCCTATTATTCGTTCCTTATTTTTCGCTCAATTATTTCGCATCAATAAATAATATATATATAACGTACCACAGTAAATGGGCACCCAGTATACTTTTTTTATTTATTTTTGGCAACTAATCTTTTCAATTATTATTGCCATTGTCAAGTAGGTCATGATATTATAAGTTTTTGCGATAGTTTTAATGATTTAACAAAATGGTGGTCACCTTGTTAGTACTTTGCTGGGAGTTTTTATGACAAGTCGAAATCCATTGTCCATGGTATAATTTCCCATTCACTGCATCTATACACAATACCCAAATTATATTACGTAAAACAACACCAATATTATAAAATATGGAGCCAAATAACATAAGATTATGAATAAAATATAATATGCATTACTTGAGATTACAAGGTCGGACAAAAACCCTAATTCATTAAACTGAACATGAACGGTGTTATTACAAAAAAGTTAAATACAATAAAATGCTTTTCAATGCACCGCGGTAGCTGAATGTTCGCCATCTTTTTAGTTTAGACTTGAGAAAAAAGGATAACGCGAACATGCCTCGGGCGAGCGCGGTGCACTTAGTATGAAACTTTTTTATAACAAGTATTTAATACGTATTTATTTTTTTTGTATCAAAACCGGAAGTTTCTAGCTTATGGTCAAAATATAGATGCATTCGCACTCACGCCCAGTCAAGAAACACAAATGAATAAAATGACAGAGGTTTACTGTTCTGCGCGCACCATTCAAAAACCACTTAATAAATTTCTACTATTTTTTTCTAGTTTTACTTCTTAGACCCCTGGTTCTTTATATTACTATAGTAGCTACATTTATACCTATAGTAATATTATAAAGCAGAAGAGTTTTTTTGCTTGAATGCGCTAATCCCAGGAACTAGTGCGATTGGAAAAATTATTTCGGTGTTTATATAATCTATTATATTACCATTTCTTAAGGAAGGCTATAAGCAATCTATCATCACGCTAGGACCAATATGAGCCAAGCACCAACGAAGAATGTTGCAAAATCGTATTTTTTTCCTTTTGAGAGCTTCTGCTAAATATTAGCCTTAGCTCATAGTAATTATACTCCACGTGGACAAATCGCGGGCAGAAGTTAGTATAATATAAAGTTCTTAAAGTTTTTTGAAACTACGATTTTTAGGGTCAAACCGTGTTGTATCTATATTTTTTGTACGTACGTAAAATTTATTATGTATGTATTAAGATAATAAATAACGTAGATGTAGTCGCGGGTATCAACTAGTATGTGTATATATCTGTAATTAATATATTGTTAATTTCTACTGAACAAATCTCAAAATTTTAGTTAATCGCCTTTTGAATTCTGTCAAATGTAAAACAATAAAAATGTGAGCAATACAAGATATATATCTTGTCTTGTACTTATAGAAGTAAGGAATTTAATAAGGAGTAGGAAGATATTACGTATGTGATGATAATTTAATTAATATGGCCAAGATATATCTTGTCTTGCTCACTTTAATATTGTATTTCAGCTACACTAGAGATAAAATAATTTAAAGAAATGCGTACCACAAGTCTGCAGGAAAAAATATATGAATTAAAAAAGAGAAAAAGATTTTGACACAACTTCAAGTATAAAGAGTCCTAAACTTTGATACATACTATAACATAACTCAAAGTTGCACAGTTAGCTATCGAGAGTGCCTCCCTTTGGTAATGTATTCTAAATAGATTTCTGGAGGAGAACAATGATTCAGGATATTGGAAAGCGAATAAAGAGGCGAATGAGGTAGTTGAGGCACTTGGTAAGACAAGAAAACATTGATGGATAAATGTTGGATTGATGTCTTGGAGACGGGAGAATGACTAGGTTAATTCACCAGTTTGATAACATAAAGAGGATAGTGAATAAACTGCTGAATGAGAGCTGCACACAATTGTGGGTTCTTTACTTACCAGGGGGTGAATGAATCCTAAATACAGTTTAAATACAACAGCAGTTTTTGAATGAATAGTTAAATTATTACACGAACGTAGAACGGTTCATAATTGACGTCTTTCGTCTACCAATTTGGCGAAAGCATGTATTTCGTCGATATCTAGACAAACGGAGCGCCTATTCTATCCTGGATATTCTGTTCAAGCAAATTGCGTCCATTGCATTCGTCGGTGTACGTTAGCGTATCTCGTTACTACACAGCTGCGTATGAACTCTCGTGCAGATTTATACAATACGATCCGATCTATTCCACTATGTTTTCGTTAGTAATTTTATTTGTTCATACTAGCTGATACGCCCGCGCCTTGCTGAGACTCAGTTATTATACTTTGAATTAAAATACTACTACAAAATTATAACGAAGCTCCATCTTTGAGATATCTATAACAGTCGGTCCTACAGTTTTCTGTCAACATATTAATTTAAAGCGCCATCTGTTAGAGAATGATGAAACTTTCAGTTAATTACAATAGTTGACTTTGTTAATAATTTAATTTGTAGTTTAAAAATATTGAGCCCATTAATCGAAATATAAGTTAACCTATTTTGAAGTTGGACCAAATTACATATAAATACCAACTTTCATGAAAATCGGTAGAGTCGTTTCGGAGTTCATCGTGGACAAACATCACGGCACTGAATTGTTATATATATAATTCGTTTCTTGCTTCGTTTTTAATTAAATTTGCAGAGACGCTTATTTCTGTAATCTCGCAATTTGCTATTCATCACAGAAAAAAACTCTTTCTGTGAATGCTAACGTGGCGGGAATAGATAATAAAAATGAAATGACTTTATACAAGTTTAAAAATTTATCATTTCTTTTATTATTGTCTATGGTTCATTGATTGTTTTAAAGCATCAATCTATAAAACTTTAAATTTTATTTTTCTTGCATTTCAACCGCTTCGCACGAAACAAACATGACATGACATTTGAGTTTAAGTTGCGTTCAGAAATATTTGTTAAAGAAAGGCATGCTTAGGTGATGTGGCGTTAGCGACTGGCGACATTGATTGTGCAATCAATGTATTTCTCTTAACAAACAAAAAACATTTGAAAAAACATTTCAAAATTCCAAAAATACCAAATCATGCCATATAAAGTATTTTGGTGTACTTTATTATTCACACAAAGTATAGAGTACAATTAACCCTAGTTGCAAGTTGTAAGTCATCTTTTAAAATACGCGACATAGTTCTAGGTGTTATCGTCATCTCTCTAGATAAAATCTTTTGCTTTCGTACAGGATTTCTTCTAATTCTTTCCCTTACTGCTTTGACCACCCTTTTCATACGAACACTACGTGGACGGCCAGGTCTTTTCTGTCACAAACACAAGAGGTCTCATTGTGCGTATTAATAGCCCCCTACATAAATATTTTACTAATACCAAATGTATAGAGAGTTTTAAATATTGCATTTGGCTCCATATCGACTTTGTGTAATACAATCACAGCAGTTCGGTTCTCTTTATCACCCGACTACATTTTAATTTTGCAAAACATTGTACAATGTATTGTCGCCAAAATAAGAAAACTCAATGAATAATCATATAAAAATGACAGATTCCAAATTCAAATGTAATCTTTTGTTTATTTTTAATTGTAACAGTATTTATGGCCAGACTAAGTATAATATCGTGCAGTGTAAAGGGGCATCGAAACGTAAGCCAGCGGAATGACTGGCAGGATTTATGTCTAGAATTGTAGGCCGAGTTCAACCGCACCGCTGCACCGCGAAGTGTTTCCACTCAGGATGAAAAATGGTGGCCGGGAGACGCATAACTTTTCCATAACGTTTGTCTGAAAATAAACTAAGATTTATTTTTTATTATAAAAGGAATATTTAAATATTGAACTACAAGAGTGTTAAATAGAACAGTGAAAGTTAAACAGAACAAATAATAATACAAAGAGAGGCCAAAGAAGGTATCAATAGACAACGGAACTGATAGAAGAAATTGTAGCAGAGAGTTTATAAAAACATCCAGATGCTGTAGAAAAAACGGTTTATCTGATGGAAATAATAATATCGCATTTCATCTAAGTTCTTTACGTTGCATATTTATGAACAGTTACTATTGACCTGCGTCCGTAGTATTGACTAAATCGGGGGAGTTACTATTGCCCTGCGTCAGTACTACTGACTATATGGGGGAATCAATATTTATACTAGTAAATAGCCAATAGTAGTAATAGTAGCTATACTATTTACCTCAGTTTAGAGAAGGTATCGGCTGTTCATGCATCTTAATTACTATTAGCTGTTTGCTATGGCTGAATGACTAATAAGTCAACTAATGACGAGAAACTAGGTATCCTCGCTCAGACAGTTGGGCTACTCACATCTACGGATAATTCATAACTACATTCATTGTACGATTGCATTTCTATGTTGGCTTGTATTTTTATTCGATTGGTCTTAGTGGATTGGTCTATCAAGTCATAACCATGACACCAATATGGAGACGTCACACTTTCACGTAAACGCCATTTTTTCACACCGATATACAAAGTAATTGTAAAAATCACTCGAATAATAGTTATGTTTTAACGCGATTATATGTATATAGTAGAACCCCGGTATATTGAAACTCGGATAAGTCGAAAACCTATTTAAATTAAAAGTATATTGTGTTCCATTCCCTTCTAACATCAATACTTCCCATACTTGTAATTTGAGCCTCCGACAAGGCGAAATAATCATTATTACCTGTAGGGTAAATTGCTAGGGTATTTATTTATTTTCCTCGAACTGACAACGCTAGACGGCTCCATCGTCACCGCGTGCGAGGTCGTCCGCGTGCCCGTGCTCCGACCTACGCGACGATGCGCAAGTCAAGCGCTCCTTCATCCGCTCCGCCTCTTGCGTCGAGCCGACGATCCACAAAAGACTCTTTTTAGAGCTAAACAGAGACTCCAAAGACTCAAGCTTCGCCCACTGGACCTGCCTCCGTAACACCTGCAACCGCCCAAGCTACGCCTTCCGGACACCGCACCACAGTCCCTGCACTTCGCCCGTCGACAACGCGCGTGGGCCAGCCGCTGCCTGCCGGGACGTCCTCTTCGATGGAGGCGTACGAGAGTGATATGCTCACTCTCGCCCAGCTACTTTTAGCTGAGACACTATCGGAGGGGATGGCTCGGTGGATGGCGCTGTTCCTGCGCGTTCGGGAAGCCAAAGCCGAGGGCCGTAAGCCCACCTCGGAAGACGTGCTGGCGCTCGTAAACGCCTCACGTGGCACGCTCGCGTTACCCGCGTTTCCAGACGCACCAACTAGCCCGCTCGGTCGAGCGCTGCGCCGCAAGCGCAGCGAACCCGATGCTGGACCCGCCGCGAATCGGGAGACAACACTTACACCACTAGACGCCCAGCGAAGAAAGCCTGCACTTCGAGACCCACGCAGAATGTGAGTGCCCGCGCGTACAACCAGAGGACGCGCAGCTCAAGTTACTTGAGCTCCAGTCCCGGTACGATGAAACCATCGAGGAGTTCGATCGACGAACCGACAATGCCACCAACGAAGATGAAACCCGCAAAATCTGGTTAGAACACTATTACAAGCTCAAATCCATCGATGAGCAAGTGGATAAACTGAAGAATTAGAACAACCACCTATACTACACAACGGCCACTACGCGCACCGGCGGTTGGACCACAGGAACGACAGACCGGACGCCAGAAAACCACACCCCCGCACAATAGACCCTCTCGTCGCTACGGTAGGCGAGTGAAGCCTCAGTCAGAGGGCATCGTCCTGACACTGATCCCCCGCACGCTCTGTACACCAGAGGACGGGCGAGATGAAGTCCCGACTGACAACGCTATTGATCTAGCAAGGACTAACAACTTCACCGGACTATGATACCTATTTCGCTATACACTTTACATCAATAACAGAAGAAAAATATATTTGATCTTCGTACATCAAACATATTTGTGATTCTGCTATATCTACATTTTTAAATTTATATTAACTACCTCTATAGCTTGAAGAATAGATATAGTATTGAACTTAATTAAATATATATAAATAAAATAACACTTTATAAAATTATATTTGTTTTCAAAAATCTCATCGGTAAAAATAAGTTTTCTTTATTTTACCTCTGTGACTCAATATTAGGCTTGTAAAACTCTGCAAGTCGAACGTTTATCAACAAAAACCTTTCTAAGTGGAAACTGTTTATAGATGGAAACTTCGGGAACACGAAAATTTCGTGTCTCCCGCGAGGTTCAATTTCTCAGGTCTTTGTTGTTTAATGGAGTATTTTTTTATCAAATTTCGAAGTATGGGAGTATTAGTTAGTACCAAATTTCTCTTGATTTACGTTGTAAGATTCTAAGGCGCGATGTATTGCTGAAACATGATGTGTAGTATATGTAGGAGCTTCGGGCTCACTACTATAAAAATCTAGACTGCCACGGACAGCGTAATAATACTCGGAGTGCGTAAAATAAACTGTTTATTGATATACCCATATAAGATATTTATACAGACACGCGATATTTGATATGTTTGTTTAATCGTTTGAACCAGATTATACAATATATGCAAAAGTTTCAGCCAGTCTACCAAAGAGGATGACATACTCGGTAGCTACATGGACAAGAGAGTGTCTTTGTCTAATGAGATAATAAAGAATACTTATCCTTACTAATCTTATAATTTAGCCGTGGCCGCGACTACTTATGTGTGGAATGTAATGTAAAAATGACGTGTGTCTTTATATATAGATATATCACATGTATATAACTTATAAACATATATTTTTATCTATACAAAAACATCTTTTTTACAAAAATAGATGCCGCAATAATAGTTTTAACAGTTTAATATCCTAACATAAAATGCGAATATAAATAACAGAAAAAATATTTTTGTCTATATTAGGTTAATGTCGAATTATAATTTTATTGATGCTTGCTACATAGACTGACATCCTAATGGAGATAATTAGACAAGGAAGTTTTAGAAAAAGTCTTAGCACTATGCTATGGTCTCATCACCATCTTTTCCTTCGCAGAAAGTTCGAGCTCCAGGATTCAAACCTATGTGGCTGTATAGCATCTTTTTTAATTCGATTTAATAGGATTGTACTCGAAATCATAATATCATTGCAATTTTACAGTATATTTAAAATATAAATCTTCTACACCTATTTAGCTTTCTGAGTTGAAAAACGTTTTACAAACGAAATGAGTTGAAGACTAAATCGTGGCGAGTTAATAAACATTACGAGGATGATTGCTGTGGATGAGATAAGAAAATTGCTGGGAAAAAAATCATTTCGCTTGAATTAACGCAGGCAAGTTGTACCTACAACGTCCTACGCCGCGGAAACTAGTTAAATCTTTTTTTAAATATTTCATTTATTTTTAAATATGATTTCAGCGCATCAAGCTAAAAGAGCGTCTTAGAAGAAACACAAGCTATAATCACATTTTTTATGAGTTTAATATACAATACTATCAGTTGCTCGCGGTTTGACTCGCGTTATTGAACATTTGATGTAACTCTCGGAACCATTATTTTTTTACGGTATTATAGGTATAATGCATCCTTATCTGCACATCTGATAACGTGTGTATAAAATGTCGTAATTATTAGTTGAGTACGTAGGGCGTAATAGTAAATAAACGAACAAAATCACATTCTTACGTAGTAGTAACGATGTAAGTTAAGCATAGCGAATCCATATATTATTAGATTCATAATGTTATAATTTAGAATTCCAACAAGTGAACTGAACCTATTACATGATGATGAGTAATAACCTTTCAAACTTAGTAATAATAAAATAGAGAGACAAAATTTTGGTACCAAATAGATATGAATCCAACAATAAATCCAACTTGCGGGTGATGTATTGCAGTATTGCAGAACAATACTTAGCACTTTATCCAAAGAAACCTGCTAAAGTTCCTGCGTGTTTACAATAAAATAAGCACTCTTCTCCCTACTTTGCCAAATCTAGTAGGGAACCTACCTGGTTCACACCATTTTCATTTTAAATAGAGATTATGATTGCTCGTGGGATGACTTTTAGGATTATAAAGGGATTTTGCTAATATACTCCTCGCATATTCTTCCACTACATATAATCGAAGCACAAGGTAAAATGAATGAAAGATAATTAAATTAAACGATATTTTAGATGATTCTGTACGTTGATTCGACGGTCCTTAAATATATATAACAAATAATACAAATTGAAGTGACTTATGTTTACTGGGGTAATTTTCGTAAGATTTTGAGAACAATATCTCCGCTAAATTTGCTATACCTGTACGCTTTTCTATAAAAATGAAACAATAATGGATTAAAACTCGATTATTCATTAACATTAATAACCAACGTAGCATACATGTGATAAAAAATTTAATATATACAATAATACTTTGAATTTTGTAACAATCACAAGTGCACCAATAAAAAAAAGTTTTTTAGGTAATATTATAAGGTATTATTTAATAAGTTATAAATTTAATTAAGTAATTATTAGGTAGGACATGCTCCAGAGACGTGTTTTGAAGGACTTGGACGGAGCGACAACAACCCAACAGCTGAAGGATTTGCTACAATTCCATTGGGAGCGAATACAGCAAAATGACATAAACAATCTCATTAATTCAATGAATAATCGTTGTCGACAAGTTCTAAATAGCAGAGGAGACCATACTTTGTGTTAAATTGTTCTATTCTTTCACATTAAATACATTTTCTTTAGAAATTTCATTTTGTAAAAAAAAGTTTAGTTTCTTATGTATCTTAGTTTCTACAGTATATTCTAATATTGTTCATTTCTGTTATTAAAAGAATTTATAAAGACAACAGTTGTTACTTTTACATCATAGAACCCTAAAGATATTATTTTAAAAATAAAATACAACGTTATAATTTGAAGAATCATCCTAAAATTTAAATTAGTACATGTTGCTTAGACTTTTTTGATGAGTGTACAATACCAGTCGAGTTTCTTGCTACTTCTTCTCGATGGTAAATTAGTTTTTTGAACCAGTGGTAGAGTTTTGACATTCATTAGCGCCTGCTTAGAGATTAAATTAACTAAACTAATATGCGTTTGCAACAGTTCATAGTTCCAAAAGCGATATCACCTATGTAATTAGTGAATAAAATTATTTTTCGTGACACGTTTTAAATCTAGAACCGTTTGAAGTTTTTAATAGCGGGTGTTAAGTGTGCTCGCTGCTTTGTGACATCCAGACGACCTAAGTCTGTTATTGGACTTCATCAAACCCTGATACTTATGAATTAATCCTGCAATGCTCAGGTCTTTAAAATTGTATCCAGATAATATCTACGTATTATCCTTTTTACATCGAGTTCACACTTTTACGAGCAGATTTCATAACGTATGGTATTTTTGTAGTTTAAGAACAGCGATTACTATCGACAGTCGCCGTGGCTATACTATTTTGTAAACCTGCACTCTAAGAAGTCAATGGTAGAAGTGAATAACTCGGGTTTTTCGACCTTTATATAATAATCACGAATGAGGCAGAAGGTTGCTGACATACAGATATCCCGTGTTCGCGCACATGTCAGAACGATGCTTTCGTAAATTGCAGATTATTCAGAACCGGTTCTTACGTAAAGTGACCGGGGGCCCAGGGTACATCCGAATAGACAATTTCCACAGGGACTCGGAGATGACTTCTGTCTGAAAGCCACTCACCACTACATAATTTGAAAAAGCCGCGAGCCATCCTAGTTCGTTAGTTGTATCCGTCACGAATTATAAGACCGTACCGAACGACCCGTTTTATAAAAGACGTCCACAATTCAGTGCTAGTCTATCTCTTAAAACAAACCATGTGCACGCCCACGCCCGCGTAAACACAGATCACGCCGCCGTGGTCTGAGGCAAATTTCTCTCCTGCACACGTGACTTGCCCCTTCTCAGCAGCGGCTCAAGCCTAGTCAGTTCCGTCGCCGTGGAACATTTGAGTACGCTACACGCGCGAATATAGTGACACAAAATTTATTCACCACTGTAACAATATTACACAGATCACCCCCACAAACGTGCACGCACATATGAAAGTGGGAGGGATTAATTTTTTTCCTTATCAAACTAAATTGGTTTAGCAATATTGCCTGATACGGAATACATATAACGAGCTACTGAGGATGTATACCTCAGCTATAGCTTGTAGTATTGTGCTTGAAGCAGTATAGCTTGGTATACATGAATATTTCACTAACTCATATATTCATGAACATATAGCTTAGCTTAGGTTAGTTACGTTAGATTAGCAATTTTGCATAATCTAGGCAACAGCCCAAGCCGAGGTGTTCTTGAACTAGTTGTCAAATAGAATCGGCTGAGTGCCACAAGCGCTTGCCTTAGTAGTCCGGTGAAGCTGTTAAGGCCTTGCTAGGTCAATAGTCAGTTCGAAAAAAAAAAACAAATTTTAAAACAATGATTTCAAACAATATACAAAATGAACAACATAATTTAGGGCTTACAATATATATTTTTGATATTCTATTGCCGTGGTAATAAAGTTTATGTGAGTGTAGTTCTCACCGAGATAGATGGGTTTGTATTGGACAAAAAAAAAACTGTTTCATTCAAAAAACTAAACCGTGATATAAAACCACTGAAGATCTCTGTCCTAGTAACCAGTTACAGATCATATTTATTACTAAGAAGTTATTTACTATTAACGAGTCGGTTAAAAAAATGTACACAATGTTATTACAATAAACTTCGGCTAGTTCAAACTTAGCGCCCTTCATTTATCCAAAATTGTTGCTCTTTATTCTAAAATAGTAAAAAAGCACTTTACATTATTATTGAATTGATCATTTTCCCTGAAAATGAATTAACATAAAGGTTATGTTGATTTTTAAAGCTTACAAAAATTTTACATTTTTAAAATATATTTTACAAGTCCGAATTTTAAAGGTCTGTATAAATTTTTATCAGAGTATTAAAATATTGTTATTTATTATATTTACAGTTTCTACGAAAAATAACAACTCAGGGAAAATATTAAAATAACAATTTAAATAAGACTGCCCAAAAGAGTATTGTTTTCAATATACGTGTACCTATGTAAGTTTTTGTGTTCATATTTAAAAATGTCAGAAACAGATTTAGACGTTTGAATTACCTATTTTTAAAAGATAAGTGTTCCACTAAATGTTGGTCCAATAAATAAGTGACCTGTGTCTAGATGTTTTAGGTGATAGTGTTAGATTGTACAGAGTCCCAAAGCATATGACCGATTTGCCAGACTGTAAGTTCAAATACCATGTCAAGCGGGTTTTGATGTCAAAAGGCTATTATAGTGTAGATCAATATATAAAGGATGCTGATGTCTGGTTTTGAGTTCCCTCTGTGTATCCACAAAAACGATTGTAACGTTATTGTATTTTAAACAAGCTGTGCCCGCGAGTTCGTCCGTGTCGAACCTTATGTTTTTTTTTTTTATATTATAGGCGGCAAACGAACAGACGAGTCACCCAATGGTAGGTGATCATCGCCGTCCATAGACACTTGCAACACCGGGGGAGTGACAAGTGCGTTGCCGGCTTTTAAAAAAGTTCGCTTCTTGAAAGTTTGCAATTCATAGTTGCTTGGAAACACCGCCGCTGGGAGTCGATTCCACAGGGTCGCAGTACGAGGCAGAAACTACCTTGGAAACCTCACCGTGGAAGACCTCCACTCATCGAGGTGGTGTAGATGAAATTAAAGTTTCAAGCGGGTAGTACGATGGTGGAATGTAGCGGCAGGTAAAAGTCTAAACAACTCCTCTGAACACTCTCCGTGGTAAATGCGATAAAGAACGCAAAGAGACGCGATGTCCCGACGTAGTGCCAATGAGTCGAGCCGATCGGATATTATCTCGTCGCCAACGATTTGAGCTGCTCTCCGCTGGATGCGGTCAAACGGAAAAATTTGATATTGAGGCGCTCCAGCCCAAAGGTGAGAACAGTATTCCATGTGTGGGTGGACTTGCGCTTTATAGAATAGTAAACGGTGTTCTGGCGAGAAATACTGTCTTGCCCTATTAAGGACACCTAGTTTTTTGGAGGCCAACAATGCTTTGCTCTCCAAATGACCGCCAAATTGAATGTCACTCGATATGTCAACGCCGAGGATACCAATACTGGGCTTGGCGACTAAGGGGACTCCTTGAAAGCTGGGCATTACGTCAAATTTGATCTTTTTCGCGGTAAATGCGCAAACTTGTGTCTTAATAGGGTTAAAATCGACCAAGTTTTGTCTACCCCAATGCGAGACGTGTTCAAGTGACGTCTCCATTTCAGACAAAAGTTGATTTTTTTTTTATTGAATCACGATATAGTGACTGCACTATGCCTGATGGTAAGCACAGTACAATCCAAAAACAATAGCGACCACCGAGTGACACACTATCCATCGCTGGTCGCCACTATCATGCCGGCCTACAGAAAGCTGGATATGCACAGGCTGATCCCGAAACGCGTCGCGCAGAAGCGAGTCACTATTACGGATTTTTACGCCATGTACATGGTGGTTGTGACCCAGTCAGGTTGTAAAGCCCTACCACCCCGCAAATAAAACTGATACCCGATTGCAGCCAAAACTACCATTTTCAATTGTGAATCTAAACTACCCACGGATTGACTCAAACATAGACCCAGATTACATGCTTTTTTTTTAATAAGCCTAGTACCCGTTTGTAGCGTCATCTACCAGGATCAATTAAAATAAAAACTAACCTACATAAAACTGAATAAACATCTCTACCGCTTACTTTATCATAACTATCTTCAACTTGTATTAAACCTTTTTATACTCCATTGTATTAAAGAAAAATATATGAATACCGTATCGAAGCGTCAAACATCGCGCCAAAAGCGTCAAATGTCACTTGCTTGAAACTATTGTCTAAGAGTTATAAACTGTTTTGAAAACGTATTTGCAATATATTTCCAATATATTTTTATAAATAATCTCTGTACCACTCACAACATAGTACCTATCACCTTCAAACCAAGCCAGTTTTATACATCAAGTTCAATCCCTCGGTAGGGATCCCTTGAGTGCGCTGCTTGCACGATACGGTGACACACAAATATCCATCACTGCTACAACACTATACGATAACCCCCACACACGTGCACGCTACACGCTTACACATGAAAGTGGAAGGGTTTACTTTTTTCCCTTATCGAATTGAAAAACTCTCAATTTTCTGATAATAAATATATGCAGGAGTTGTTGAGGCGTGTATGCTTGGTACACATATACGTTTCAACAACTCGTATATATAAGAATAGTTAGTTAGGTCAGTTAAGATAGGTCGCGATTTTGCATGCAACAGGCAACAGCCAAGCCGAGGTATGCCGTGCACCCTTGAGCTGGTTACCAAAATAAAATCGGCTGAGTGCCTTAAGCGCTCGCCTTAGTAGTCCGGTAACTTATATACGTATATAAGTTATCGAAACATGCATGTGTACCAAGCATGCGTGCCTCAACAACTCCTATATGTATTTTGTGTAGGAAAAATTCCTCTAAACTATACAGGATAGGATAGGATAACGAAAAATAAGGGTAGAACTCTTGTGTCACTGTATCGCGTGAGCAGCGTACTCAAAGGCTCCACGCCGAGGGAACAGATCTAGGCTTAAGCCGTTGCCGAGGAGGGCCTAATTTAGTGTGCGGAAGCGAAATTTACTCCCAGACCACGACGGCGTGATCTGCGGTTATGCGGGCGTGGGCGAGAACACGCTCTGTTTGAAGAGATGGGCTGGTATTGATCGTTCGCTGACGTGATTGAATCAGGAGGGTCGGTAAAAATGTGTCGCGGTCGTTTTCTATACTGCTCAGCGTTGGGTACGGGTTCATCGTTCGCGGCGGATACCACTAACGGGCTAGGATGATTCGCGGCTTTTTCGAAATAACTACCAGTGAGTGATTTTATATACGCCCAGACAGAAGGCATCTCCAGCTCTTGTGGAGATCCTTATTCCGGACGTACCATGGGGCACCGGTGATTTTACGTAGGGCTCGGTTCTGGAGAACCTGCAAATTTTGAATACGATTTTGCGCATGTGCAAAGACCGAACAACTTTACGTCATAATCAGACGGATGCAAGTTTTATATAAAGTGAGTTTATGTCTGGGGGACATTTTACTCTTATGACAAAGCAAATGATAGAAACGACCCAAGACCATACGGCTTTGTTTCGCACTCTTTCTGTGTGTGAATCGAAATTTAAGTGTTTATCTAAAGTGACACCGAGATATTTCACCTCGCCGGCCCAAAGAATTTCGGTTTCGTATAGCCTGATGACGCATATATTTAAGATGGCGTCAATCTCAAGTCATACGTTTAAGTTTATCGTTGTATATGATGGTCAATAATGTTTAATAAAATGAAATTTGTTCTTTGCTATGGAAAAAAATAATTGGTTTGAAATTTATTATTGGAATGAAGTTCCTTACGGCAGGTTTGAAGGAGATAGGGATTTCGCTGCGCGACCGAACTGAAAAAAATGTGATAGTAAAACCGTAACGAAAAGTGCATGGAATAAAACAGTTAAATAAGACGTGCGCAGGCGCGACAGTCGTATACACAAGCGAGTAGTGTATAATACCTTTCTCTTTCTCTTTTTTTGTAATTATTTCTATGTAATTTTATGTTGTTAAACAAAAATAAAGAGACATATTTTGTTATTTTAATTGATAATTTGAATTACGATTACATAAAATTGAGCACGATTTTTTTTTTTTTTTTTTGCAAATTGTGTCGATTCTACATTAGCCGAAGGAACTTCGTTCCTACCTGGTGTCCCACGACACCACATTCTTTTTTTTATTTATAAAATATATCAGCGGGTATATATATGATAGTTTATAAAACATGTGTCTGAATGTTTAATTGCATTTAAAAGTTACTGAAAAAAAAAATGTTTCTAAGCTTATTATTGATTAATCATAAATCAAAATGCCTATTAGAAATACAACGTTAATCCGCTACCAAGTGTCTTAAATTCTGTCTATTGATATATTGATAATTTCTGTAGGTGGTAGAGCCACGCTGAAGCTATTACTGGTTTCAGCATGAATGGGTCGGCTCGTTCGGGCTAATACTGCCCTCTCACAGAAAACCGATGTGAAATAACAGTGCTTGCATTGTAGCGTTTCGTTCGGTCAGTGAGAATACCGGAGGCCCAACTCTCTTGCCCTTTCCTTCTTTCCCTTCCCTTACTCTCCCTCATATACAGGTTGGAAACGCACTTGCAAATCCCCTGGTGTTGCTAGTGTCTATAGACAGTGGTTGTCACTAAACATCACGTGACCCACCTGTCGTTTGCCTCTTATGATACAAAAAAATATATATTGATATATTAAAGAATCAGGTACTCTAAAATTCTTGTTCTTCCAACGTTGCCGGCCCTTGTACTAAGGTGTAGCAAAAAAGTCTAGTTACGTTAACTACAAATTTTTATTTTTCGGTATCCTGGAGAACCCCTTGCGTTTTATGAGACAAAAACTATCCTGGATGTGGCCTTGTAATATCAGTTATCACAGTGTTAAGTTTCGTTAAAATTGGTTCAGTACTTTCAGAGTAATACGGGTTTAGATTCTAGACTTTAATCCCTTATCCTGGAGAACCCTTTACGTTTTATGGGACAAAAAGTATATTTGATGTAACCTCGTAATATTAGTTATCACTATGTCAAGTTTCGTCAAGATAGGTTCAGTACTTTCAGAGTGATGCGTGTGCATAGGGACATACAGACAGACAGACAGACAAAAATTGTAAAAAGATTATTTTTGGCTTCTATATCGATAACATAGTCTACCCTGATTAAAATTTTCAAAAAATATTTAATGTACAGATTTCGACTTGTTACAGTTTTATTATAGTATAGATAGATAATGAAATCTATGAAATTATACAATTGTTATGACAGGGGTTGCAATAAGCACTGCCAAAGTTTTCTACATAGAAAAGGAGTAAAAATGGCATTTTTATCATAGACAAAACTAAAGGGGTAATATCGGTGCAAGCGTTAAGCTTTTTGATAATACAATAGTTTAATTTTTACTTTAATAGTATTATTTGAATACAGTCGATATTGTTGTATTTCATAATGATTAATGTGTTATTAGAAATTTTTTTTTGATTAAAAATCTCATAAGTTTGTTCTTTTGTGAAATTATCTATTAACACTTTATGAAAAAAATCGTGAAAAATATGCCATGTAGGTAGTTGCAAATAAAATATATTTTTGTTTTGATTGCTATATAAAAAATTTTTTAAAATATATTTTATCGTAAATAATTTACGTTTGTTATATTTATTCAAACTTTTATTCGTAGTATTAATTCTCGTTTTAAATCATTTTGTCGCTAAAAAATTCTTAAAATACATAAAATAGGCAGTATTTATATACACGCTAAATAAGTATCATTTCTCAAGTCAGTATACGCAATGCTTTTTAAAATGTAAGTCGCTGATCTATGGAATAAGTAGCCAGCTTGAAAGATATTTTTGTATTTTGTTAATTACTTAGTAAGGAAGCTTATAGGCATTTTAACATCATGCTAGGAGACTAATGAATGGGTAATTAACGTACAAAGTAAAGGTCAAAAATTATGCTAAACAATAACGAAATAAGTGCGGGAAGGTCGTGTGGTACGGTGCAAGTTATCGAGAGTTAGTTACCACGTTAGTCGTCCGGCAAGAACCGAATATAAGCGAAAAGGGCCGAAATGTAAATCGCGTTATGTATTCTCTACGCATATTATACAGAATTTGTGTAGACTTATTTAACTTCTTTAGAAGGTTTTTTTTTTAAAGACGCGAGTGAAACCTCGGTCCACTTCTAATTTATATCAGTGAAAAATTTTCTGCTATTAATGTATGTATAATATTGACATCTATATGTCTCACTCTATTGTGAATATAAACGATGTATAGTAAAAAGAGACGGCATGTAATATTACTTTTAGATGACAAATATTTTTTGGTTTATTATTATTTTATTGTGTAAAACGCTAGTATAAATGTACTGAAATAGTTTTTGTACAACGTAGTTGACACAATGAATATATAAATACACACGCATTGCACTTGTAACTTGTACCGAGGCAAGAGGGCAAGCCGTAAATCAAATCCTCTGCCACACTATCTGTTGCAAGATTCATAAAGCGTAAAACCTTTTTTTAACCGCATTATTTATGGTCTCGCTTTGAGTTGTGCTGCAAAAAGTCCACAATTTTGAAGACCAATTCTAATGTTAAGTCACTTTATTTGTATTGTATAAGTTTTAGTAATTGAGAACAAATTCACCTAATGTTAAATGGTGATTTGGTGTAAGATGGCAAACACGATAAACCTAGACGAAGACTGGGGCTAGATGGCAGCTGACAGAACACACTTATAGGTGTTGGCGATATATCTTCAATTTAGGGTTGGCAGCTAACCAGGCCAGCTAAAAAAAGTAGATTTCGTCTTAAGGACTATCGACATAAGTGAAAACTCAAAACAATTAAATCTATACTGTTAATTATACTATAAATTATTTAAATTTGATAATTTGTATATTGCAATTAATAAACGTTTGCCTCTCTTTCACATTTATCGGTACTGCAAATAATAATTATATGTTCTTTACAAAGTTTATTAGTTTATCAAACATATCATAGACTGTAAATCTCAATACAAGATATCAATATTAGGTGTACACAGGCTCTTATACTACACGTCGCTAGCCTAACGCAAGTCGCGCAAGCGCAATACGGTCGGTCACGATTACTTAGATGTCATGATTCAAAATTATAAATTCATCTCTTGCCATAAAATACCGCTCAACGAGCCTAAAGAAGCGGTCACTTTAAAAAACCCAATCACCATGGAAGACTGTATTGAAATAAAAAAGCTGATATACAAATTGAAAAGTAACTTTGTTACCAATACGACGTGAAGTTATCCTATTTATTACTAACAAAAGTACTATCTATTTTCTATTACTATTAACAACAATACTATTTATATGAAATATTTATTACTACTTAGGAGTAAGTCAGATAGTCTCGTGTGCCAATTTGGAAGGTCGTTTGCATATTTCAAGACGGGTTACAATAGCGTGACCAGTAAAGTTTTACGATGTAAATACCTTTAATAACAACACACCACATTCTACAATTAACCACAGATAAAACTGGGAGCAGATGTTACCACATCCAAACGTTTCAAGACTCTCTTAATAACATCTCAGAATTGCCCGAGTATTACATTACATTATATTTGAGGTATCACGTTTTATAAATCAGTCTTCAAAATGAACCCTTTCGATAATTCTTGATACGGTATTCTAAATTATCAGCCATTAAAATCAGCCAGATAGAAAAAAAAACCATTATAATATAGCTTACGTCGACAAATGTACTGCGCCATCCATGATCAGACAGTTTATGTCCCGTATCTGAGAGATTATTTCAAAAGCTGGCTGCAATCAGTCGCTTTGTCTTTAACTAGCTTTCCAGCTTCAATTCTATACGAATATTTAGAATATGTATATTTATGTATTTTTATCATATAAGAAAAAAACGTTATGCAATGAAAGATAGAAGAGAGGTAGGAAGAGAGCTTTCTTTTATTTTGTGTAATAATCTGTCAATTCTTTTATTTTCTATGGAAATAGCGTAAAATGAAAGAACCAAAAAAAAGTGTAAATAAATATTATAGCAAAATTACTAAATAATTAAATATATACATAAAATAGTGAATAATCAACAACGTATAAACACAAATAACAAAAAAGATAAAATAAACCATTAATGTGTTCAGTATTGAGGTTATACAACTGCTTACAGGGTTATCCGATAGATAACGCTATCCCATTTTCTGTAACTTCGTCTGTATGTCGATTTATTTTATTGTTTTCACATTGTGGCAAGAGATGGCACTGTCCAATGTACGGATTTAAGTATTATTATATTTTATTATTTATTCCATTGTCATATAAAAACCCCAAGACACACAGTCTCGAATAAAAGTAGCGCTCAATATCGGCCGCAAAAACTCCCCAATATAAATAGGTTATAGTCATGCCATATACTTATGATTTTGCAAATTCAATTTTACCTGGATAATTTAAAGTTCTTTATATAGGAACGCAAGCGATACGAGATTATTTGAAATGACTGCATAGTCCAAAATTTTGCACTCTTTTTTATGTGTTGGTTGTGAGACGGTAAGCATGTATCTTTGGTTTTTGTATATCAGTTACCTAAGCGCATAAAGTATCATATATGGAAAAAGCATAAATGCGTTTTCCTTATGTGACAACTGACAATTTCTGTTTTTACACCGTTTTCTTTACCCCTGTTACTTACACCCCGTTAAAGAACTTGATGAAATAGCGTTGATTAAAATATAACATCTTTGTCATAATAATGTTAACTATCCTTCTATGCTTTTTACTTATATGAACAACAAAAATATTAAATTATCAAACAACTTGTCTTCGTTCTTAAATTTAACATAGAAAGATTTCTTACAATTTGTCATAATATGTGCTCATACTTTTAAATTATTGTAACTTCAATATTATAATAGTGATGAAGTAGATAGAAGTAGATGAAGTAGATAGAATAGGTCTTTACCTATGAAATTGCCGTTCTGCAGTACTGGCCATTTCAAATCAAAATAATTTTAGTTTGGCTAAGAATTCTAATTTCAAATTAATTTTATTTTAAAAACATGCAATTCTCTTTCCAAAAGTAGTCATTTGTTTATTGATTAGTGTTACATTTTCATCACATTTCAATCTTTTTTGTCATCATGGATACGTTCAAAATTCGAGTAATTATGTAATATGAGTACCCTCGTGGCAGCAACGCGGCACAAGCGGCACGCAACATCAACGACGTTTACGGAGCTAATACTACAAACCAACGCACCACCTGTTATTGCTTTGCTCGCTTCCGTTCTGGGAATTTCAATCTGAAAAATGAATCTCGCGGTCGTCCGAAGCCTTTTATCGACAATGCCGAATTAAAGGCGATTGTGGAAGCTAATGATACATAATCTACGGCTGAATTAACAGCAGCTTTTGACCTTAGCGTCAAAACAATATTGATCCATTTGCGTCAAATTGGCAAGGTAAAAAATCTTGACAAATGGGTGCCTATCGAACTCAATGATCGCCAGCGCGAAGTACGCGTAGAGACGTGGCTTGCACTGCTCAACAGACACACAAATGAAGGAATTTTTAAATGTATTGTTACCTGCAATGAAAAATGGTTTCTGTTTGATAACCGCAAATGCTGAGCAAGTTGGTTGAATCGTGGTTCAGCACCGAAACAATGCCCTAAACGAAAACTTACCCCTAGAAAATTGATGGTCACTGTTTGGTGGTCTAGCGCCGGTGTGATTCATCACAGCTTCTTAACGAACGGGGCGAGCATTACTGCAGATGTGTACTGTGAAGAATCGAACACAATGATGGAGAAGCTGGCATATCTCCAACTAGCATTGGTCAATCGCTCGTCTCCGCTGCTCCTGCACGACAACGCGCGATCTCATACTGCATAGCAGACGGTCTCCAAGTTCCAAGAACTGGAGTTGGAAGTTCTCCGTCATCCGCCCTACTCACCAGACCTTGCGCCTACGGACTACTACTTTTTCCAGAATTTGGATAACTCCTTGGCGGGAAAAACATTCAATACCCGAGAGACAGCACAAAATGCCTTTGAAGAATTTGTTGCCTCCCGTCCAGCTGATTTCTTTAAAAAGGGCATCAATAAACTGCCACTGCGTTGGCAAAGATGCATTGATTGCGTGGGTGATCACTTCGATTAATACAAATAAAAAATACATGAAAAAAATTCGTTTAAATTTTTTCATACAAAACGGCAATTTCATATGTAAAGACCAATATTTTACAGCAACAGAATATTAAATTTTTTTTCGAAACAGAACAAGCATACGTGAGTATGGCTGAAATGAACTCATAAAGAGTTCACTGGTATCGCTTTTGGCTTTGCATCCGTTACCCAGCAAATATATACGAATACTAATTAATCCCTGACAAATGCACAGTACACATAACAGACAGTATGGAAACTACCTATAAACGCTCGCACCGGTACACTCACACAAACATGCGCATCGACGAAACCCCTAAGTCGTTTTCGCGGTGATACCCATAGAAATCCTTCCAAAACCTTTCGTCGATGCGCATCTTTGTCTGAGTGTGCAGTTTTCGAGCGTTATTCGTAGTTTCCGTAGTGTCTCTTATATTTATACTGTGACATTTGTCCTCTGATTACTCTGCATTGCACATGTCAAAGGGAACAAGAGTTGCTACTTCAATTTTATTAATTAAAAACTGCATAATATTTTTTGAGAGTGTAATTTTTAAACACGGCATAAAATAATTTTAAGGCATGGACTGCATTTTCTGATGAATCTAGAACCTTTGTACAAAATTACATATTTTCTACTTGATTAACAAAAATAAGGACTAAGAAGACTAGAGAAAATCACGGTTAAAAGGATGTTAGGTACTTACATACTAAATTACTTAAATAATATACAAAATTACTTAGTACTAAGGTCATCGCAGTGCGCTTGCTGACCACTGCCGCGGCCAGTTCGTGCTATTTTGTTTCGCAAGTTTAACCTAACCTGACCGAATCGAGACGGATAAATAAGTCGACTATTTATTTTTCTCAATTTTCCCTATTCCCGTCTCCCTTCTGTTAGGTTATGTTAGACCCGTGAATCAGACAGCGTGAGCCGGCCGAGGTTGCGGTCGACGAACGCACTGCGGTGGCGTTAATACATAAGTACCCGATGTTTTATTAGAGTGGTGCAACCTCAAGATGTTTATATAAAGAAAGAAGCATTTATTTGGCATGCCTGCAAAAATGTATAAGCATTGCAATGCTGTTATTTTGACAATATTTGTATATATAGAATATTAGAATTGTATATTAGAATATAGCATATTCTAAATTCATACGTACACGCATAATCTTATTACTTCACCTAAGTAGGGTCGGCACAACATGTTTTTCCTTTTCTACTCTCTCTTGCCAGATATCAACTCAGTATTCACACCTTTTATAAACATATCATTTTTAACCGTCCACCTTCATACTCAAGACTCTTCTAGTTACATGACTTTGCATGTCTTCTAATAATATTCCTGTGCCATGCTTACATGTAATAGACATCTCAATTTCTTGTCACTGGTGCTAGGTATATGCATGTTATTACATACAACCAAGTTAGTTATATGCCTACATCTAATATAAGTACATGAACTAAGAAGTTACATATCACATCAAGACTTTTCTAGTTACATGAGTTTGCATGTCTACTAATAATATGCCCGTGCCATGCTTACATGTAATAGACATCTCAATTTCTTGTCACTGGTGCTAGGTATATGCATGTTATTATAAACAACCAAGTTAGTTATATGCCTATATTCAATATAAGTACATGAACTAAGAAGTTACATATCACATCAAGACTTTTCTAGTTACATGAGTTTGCATGTCTACTAATAATATGCCCCTGCCATGTTTACATGTAATAGACATCTCAATTTCTTTGTCACTCGTGCTAGGTTTATGCATGTTATTTTATACAACCAAGTTAGTTGTTTCATGTTACACATGTGTTTCATATCTTCCAGGCATGCCGTGTCGGCTCAATTTTTCCAAAATTTTCTTTAGCAATAACATTCACTCATAAACATTAATTAATTCCAGAAAAAGGTGCATTGTTATATTCCCCGGCTTATAATATTGCATCTCAGGCGATATCCACATAATTCGAACACGCTCTTTCATCTTATCGTTGTTTTTGAAATGGAAACTTCTCTAGGCACGTTGAACGATATTTTTTTGGCATTTATAATTTCGGGCAGCGTCACAGTAAAAGTGACCGACCGTTATAATTTGCGCGGCTTTTATTAGACTAACGATTCGTAGTATAAGAACTTATGCGCATGTAATATTCATATTTCGCAGCTTATCATACGTTTGATTGATTAATAAACTTTATAGGAATGTATATAATTATTGCTCCGGGTGCCAATAAATATGAAAACCACACTAATGTTAATAATTTGAATAAACAAAATTCTGAAATTTAAATATATTTATTCAAGCTATAATAAATATGAAAATTTAAAACCGAACACCTTTATTTAATTGTTTTGTGTTTTCACTTCTATCGGAAGTCATTATGACTGCCTCGACTATTTTCAACAATAACTTAGACTAGGACTATGTGAATCCATATTTTTCAGAAATAAGATCCTAATAATTTTAATCGCTTAATTCTGTACAACCGTTAAATATACTTAAGTTACAGTTGACTAAGTTATAAATAAAACAATCGAAATATATATAACCGAGGTTAATTGAAACGCTTCTCGACACAGGAAAGCACTTATCGTATCCAAAGATGTACCAACGCCAATCGATTGTGTTTTATTAGCGACTGAGGGTGAAATAACAGCGGGAATCCGGTGTCCCGAACACACGGGTATAGATTACGTATCTATTTTCCAAACATATATTAATGACATTGATAACAAATATTTTGAACATAATTATATTTTATGTTCCCTACAAGCCGTACCCGCAGCTTCGCACGCTTTTTCTAACTATAGTAAAGAATTATAAACTTGTGAGGCTATATACAATTATAGAAATGCTCTTTAAAAACAATTCTAAGTACGACACGTACGCCACTTACAGTATCATGTTATTTATACAATAGATATATAAATACTAACAATGTTCCTAGTGAGATTTACCATCAGCAACATATTTGGGATTTTAACCCACCGTATAACTATCTTCGTGCTCACTTACACTGTGTAAGGAACTAATGAAACAATAACTTAAAATATTATCATAAAGATTTACATTTACATTACTTTGTCACGCCCGCGTAACCACAGATAACGCCGCCGTGGTCTGGGGGTTAATTTCGCTCCCGCACACCCGATTAGGCCTCCCACGGCAGCGGCTCAAGCCTAGGTTCGATCCCTCGGTAGGGAGCCCTTGAGTGCGTTGCTTGCGCGATACGGTGACACACAAATATACATCACTGCTACAACACTACACGATCACCCCCACATACGTGCACGCCTACACGCTTACACATGAAAGTGGAAGAGTTTACTTTTTTCCCTTATCGAACTGAAAAACTCTCAATTTTCCGATAATAAATATATGGAGGAGTTGTTGAGGCGTGTATGCTTGGTACACATATACGTTTCAACAACTCATACATATATGAATAGTTAGCTAAGATAGGTCGCGATTTTGCATGCAACAGGCAACAGCCAGGCCGAGGTGTGCCGTGCACCCTTGAGCTGGTTGCCAGAATGGAATCGGCTGAGTGCCTTAAGCGCTCGCCTTAGTAGTCCGGTGAAGCTGTTAAGACCTTACTGGGTCAATAGCGTAGACAATTCGAAAAAAAAAAAAATTACTTTGTCATTATAATTACGATTTTGTGTCTATACAATGTACTTTTTAGATTTTTGTAAACAAAATTGTAGCACGTGTCTTAGGATAATAAAATAGGTTTCAATCATTTTGGAAATGTCCTTCTGTCTATCTGGTTGTTTTGTTTGAATATGCATCACTGCTAAAATACTTAGTTCACGATAAAACCTCACCGAGAAAATCATAAAGCATATCCTCGAGTAACATTTACTCATGGCTTCATTAAAACCAGTTCACTTTATTGGTTCACTTTATCAAATTAAAATTGGTTCGGTCTATTAAATGTTATTGTAATTTTAATGACAACGCGACTTAGTACGAGAAAAAGTCGATAGTAATTAGACTTAATACATTCAGATGACTTTGTTAATCACTTTTTTGCATTTCGGGTTCCACGGCTGGTTCCAAACAAAAACAGTTTTTTTTTTTCCTATTATATTTACATGAAAAATCACGATAAACCAGATTAATATTAATATTATTAAGACCTGAAACTTTATCAGATTTTTTTTTTCGTCATCACGGATGATATTTTCTTGGCAACCAAAGAAGAAATTTTTTTTTGTCCCATCCTACTTTACAACTAATATATAAAAGGCCACAGTCCTAGGATCGCCAGCTGAGCTCTTCTCGCTTGCTCCTTGCATAGGAGAGGGCGGGGAAACCGCTTCAGGGATGCCCCTTTTGCGGTGGCGTCGTCTCCGACCGTAACTACGGCCGGGTCATTTTGTTTCGAGGTATAATTGATTTATGCCTCTGTGGCGTTTTTAATCATTCTTGATTATGATTTCTCGAAGCTAGGGTCTGCATAAGATCTTCCTGCGTATGATTAGACGTGGATTGTCCGATATAGTGGTGCTCTCTGATGGGCGAGCGTGCAATGGCGCTATTCCTCTAAGGTGAGGGTGCACCGATGCGTCCGCCCTTCTGAACATGCTCGTAGCGAGGCGTATTGCAAAATCGTCAACGGATTCAACTTGCAGGTCCCGCGTTATCGTTTTAGTTTTAACGTAGTGCGGCGCCGCAACTATCAGTCTTAAAACGGCATTTTGAAAGTTCTGGAGGCTTTCTTTTGACGTCGCGGAGAGGCATCCATACCAGGCGGGGCGGCGTAGGTGAGGCGTGACCTGATATAGGTCTTCTATAGACCTAATCTGGTATTGAGCGAGAGCCTGGACCCCAATACCGAACGCAGCGTCCTCTTGGCTGCTCTGGTGCATGTTAGCGCTGCAGACGCCTAGTGTTTGAACGTGAAGTATCGATCAATTATAATACCTAAGTATTTAACTTTGTCGCGCCATGGGATAGTCTCGCCTTGTAGTGAGAGCATCGGCGGTTGTTTGGCTGCTGCTCTGGAGACTATCGCCTGGGTCTTTCCGACGTTTACAGAGAGTCTCCACTTATCTAGCCACTTCGGAAGGGCTTCGAGTGTAGGCTGAAGTAGTTTGGCTGCTCGATTCCTATTTAGGGAGGAAGTCATATAGGCGGTGTCGTCCGCAAAAAGCGCGAGACTCGCTTTGCCTTCCACGGGGATGTCGTTTGTGAATACTGCGTAGAGAAGGGGAGACAGGCAACTTCCTTGTGACACCCCCGCTTGTAGTTAGATTATTGGATATCTTGTCCGGCCCCGGCGTTTTCCTGGGATTGAGCGCAAGTATTGCCTTCTGTACTGTTCTTGGTGTAGTGAAAAAGGGTGGAGGGGTAGATTCTTGTGTGGCGTTCGATTCTGACTGGTATTCGCTGATATATTGGCTAATTGATGAATCGTGGTGTTTATCTCTCACCGGGTACGGTCTGGCTAGGCTTTTTATGGTAGAAGCAAATACCTCTGCTCTGTCTTTTGCTGTGAAAAAGATTTGACCAATATGAAGCAGCGGGAGCGTTGGCTCCGGGGTAGTCGTCAGATTACGGCATTTCCCCCCACAGAGTCAATATGTGCAAGCCATGAATTATTCGCGTGGGCGTCTAATGCCGCCCTCACCTCGTCTACGAGTCTGTTTAGTCTAGACTTTATGAAGGGGCATCTAGAGCGTTGCCATAGTCATCTGAGTGCTCTTTTCTCTTTGATCAGGTTGGATATTCTCATAGGTAGTTTTCTCAGAGGGCTGTTTGTTGCTATTGGCCGGGAGGACTGCTCGGCGACTGTTTGTATGCAGTTTGTCAGTTCTCCGGTAAGCCATTCGACGTCTTGGGCAGATTGCTTTGGTCTTGTGCGGATAGTGTTATGTATTCTGGCGGAATACTCCGGCCAATCCTTGGAGAGCTGCGTCCTCGGGAAACAAGTTCTTTCCGGAGTGAGATCAATCTCCATCAGTATAGATCGATGGTCAGATGGTCAGTCCGTCAGGACAGTTTGTCTTGGCGTAGTGTTGAGTCCCGCAAAGATTGCGAAATCAATAATGTCTTGCGATACCGGACTATAATGGGTAGGTTCTTCCGGGCCGAAAATCTCGTAACCTTTGCTTTTGGTGTGCCGTAGAAGTCGTGCACTGAGTGGCGTGTCAGTTGACGAGTTTCAGTGCGTGTGCTTAGTGTTAAGATCATCCGCTATAATCGAAGGCGTGGGCGTATTCAATAGTATGTCGATATCCTTCATTAGGGTTGCGGTGGGGTGGTTGGGGGGCAATAGGTAGCGAAGATCCTCGGAGGTTGGTTCGCTACGCTGATCATGATTCCCAGCGCGTAGAGTGATTGGAACTCTACTATCGGAATGCACTGGTG
>JACEII010000115.1:17286-36009 GCA_014332785.1 Antheraea mylitta
GCTATTTTTGGTTTCAGCATGAATGGGTCGGCTCCTCCGGGGTAGTAGCACCCCTCTCACAGATAACCGACGTGAAATAACAGTGCTTGCATTGTTGTGTTTCGTTCGGTCAGTGAGAGAGCCGGAGGCCCACGTCCCTTCCTCTATCCTGCTTTCCCTTTCCTTCCCCTCCCCATTCTCCCATATACAGGCTGGCAACGCACTTGCGACGTCCCTGATGTCGCTAGTGTCTATGGACGGTGGTGATCACTTAACATCACGTGACCCACCAGTTCGTTTGACTCCTCTGATATTATAAAAAAAAAAAGCTCGAAGGGAGCATCTCAGTCCCTACTTGAAGTGCTTCATATCATAGCACTAAGGGAAAACGATGCTGTATGTCCCATTCCACAACACTAACATACTATAAAACAGCTTTTTGGATACCACATAGCACACTCATTCCCTTTTCTGTCCAACCATCATAATTCCCCTATTGCTCATTCCGTTAGTCAGAGTGACGTACTTCATAGCAATCCGTTGTACGTTTTAGGGACCACTTTCTGACTTACACCAACATTCACCTTACCTACTCGTGTTTCTCTCCCTGTCCAAAAATCTTGATATAAAACCTGTTAATACGGCTTCAGATATTAGTTCTAGTCTAGAAATTGTTGCTGTTCTGAAAAAGACCAAGGACTTTCAACAGGTTGCAGAGAGATTTTGTTGGTATACCTCTTGCTGAATTCTAAAGCCCTATAACATTACGAATAATAAAGGTTCTTCTTCGTTTTTTTCTTGTTTTGGCTCAGCAGAAGCACCTGCCAGTGTTTTGGTCAAATAAACTAACTATATTAAGTAAAACACCAACAAATTTACAATATATATAGTCAAATAACACAAGATTATGAATAAAATATAAGATCCACTACATGACAGACTAAAATCACGCCAAAAACTACTGCTACAATTTTATCATGACGTCATCTTTCACCTTAAGTTTCGGCTCTTTCACAAGGATTCGAACCTAAGGCGATGAATGTGATGTCCGGACACAGAAACACTGAGCGATCATAAGAACTACTATGTGTAAGTATATTGAAGTATCAATCGTATCATATAATAGAAATAGCAATTCTTACGTGTCACTTGGTGGGAATGTAGATGTGGACGGTTTGTGCGGAGACGGTGTGGGATCTCGTGACTTACTTTCAGATCTATAACATAATATATATAATTTTTTTAAGGTCCAAGAATAATTCGATTATAATATATATAATGTATATAATATACTCACAAACGGTATAAATCACCCTGATCATCCATTGTAAATATTGGCAAATCTTCTATATCCAACTAAAACAACAAGATATATGTTACGTAAGTGTCTAGTACCTGGGCGACCGTGCTTGGCTCGGTTCTTTAAAAAACATTCTTAAATTAAAATAAACTGTTAGGTTTGCCTTACAAAACTAACATTTTTTACAAAAAAAAAAAATATTTAAAAAATATATCTCTTCAGCTGTCACTCGGATTCGAACTGGGTTACATGGATTTTCGAAGCAACCGATTTTTACCCGATTAGGCCTCCCACGGCAGCGGCTCAAGCCTAGGTTCGATCCCTCGGCAGGGAGCCCTTGAGTGCGTTACTTGCGCGATACGGTGAAATACAAATATACGTCATCGCTACAACACTACACGATCACCCCCACACACGTGCACGTTTACACATGAAAGTGGAAGGGTTTACTTTTTTTTCCCTTATCGAACTGAAAAACTCAATTTTCCGATAATAAATATATGGAGGAGTTGCTGAGGCGTGTATGCTTGGTACACATATACGTTTCAACAACTCATACATATATGAATAGTTAGCTAGGTTAGCTAAGATAGGTCGCGATTTTGCATGCAACAGGCAACAGCCAAGCCGAGGTGTGCCGTGCACCCTTGAGCTGGTTGCCAAAATAAAATCGGCTGAGTGCCTTAAGCGTTCGCCTTAGTAGTCCGGTGAAGCTGTTAAGACCTTGCTGGGTCAATAGCGTAGACATCTCGAAAAAAAAAAGCAACTGATTTCTATCTGAGCTATTTGTTTTGACAGCGGTGGCGAAGTTTACCTTTATAATTTAGCTATATTGTTTAATTGCCAGAAAACTCAGTTAAAGAAAGATTTCTATCAATAAAATCTAGGTTGATCGATTTATCGTCCTCGAAACTACCTACATACTAAGTTTCACGGAAATAGATGACGCCATTTTCGAGATCCTGAATATATACAAATATAAAAATATACAAGAATTGCTCATTTAAAGGTATTAGATAGGTAGATAGATATGTAAAACTGTACATTTAAAAATACTTGTATCTTTCGTAGACTAAGATCCCAGAGCTGTCAGACATAACTTGTTTTTATAGATGAAACCTTATATTTTAAGCAGTATTTTATCCATACTAATATTATAAAGAGGTAACATTTGCGAGTTTGTGACGTTATAGGGGGTAACCTCAGGAACTATTGGTCTGACTTAAAAAAATCTTTCCGTGTTATATAGCTTATTTATCGAGAAAGGTTATAGCTTATATACCATAACACTAAGACCAATAGGAGAGGAGCACCAATGAAAAATAATTCAAAATCGGGATAATTTTCATCTTGAGAGCTTCCACTGTGAGTTAGTTTCAGCCCAATGCATTAAATTAATACTTCATGGGAATATACCATATGGATGATTTTTTTTTTTTTCGAAATGACTACACTATTGACCCAGCAAGGTCTTAACAGCTTCACCGGACTACTAAGGCGATCGCTTAAGGCACTCAGCCGATTTTATTTTGGCAACCAGCTCAAGGGTGCACGGCACACCTCGGCTTGGCTGTTGTCTGTTGCATGCAAAATCGCGACCTATCTTAGCTAACCTAGCTAACTGTTCATATATGTATGAGTTGTTGAAACGTATATGTGTACCAAGCATACACGCCTCAACAACTCCTCCATATATTTATTATCGGAAAATTGAGTTTTTCAGTTCGATAAGGGAAAAAAAAGCAAACCCTTCCACTTTCATGTGTAAACGTGCACATATGTGGGGGTGATCGTGTAGTGTTGTAGCGATGATGTATATTTGTGTTTCAACGTATAGCGCAAGCAACGCACTCAAGGGCTCCCTACCGAGGGATCGAACCTAGGCTTGAGCCGCTGCCGTGGGAGGCATAATCGGGTCCATATGAATGATAATTGTACACCAGTAATTGTGTAAATAACTTACCATCTCCAAATTCATAAACTTGTCTGAATCTTGGTGGCTTACAGTTTCTTCATCACAAATATATGATGGGCCAGGAAGGGATAAGTTTAAATGATCTGAGAATTCCTGTAAACATAGAAATATTTATTTAATCTTTTGCCTTAATAAAATTTACATCAATATTAATCAACTATTATTATGTTTACAAGATGTTTTTTGCCTCTTGAGAGTTTCCAGCTTCCGCTGCGAGCGTTACCCCAAAGTATCTATTCCACGCGAACGAAGTCACTGGCAGAGGCTAGTAACTTTTGATGAAATTCCTAATTTTAAGTTTTTTGTAGGTGGTAGAGCCCCGCTGAAGCTATTCTTGGTTTCAGCATGAATGGGTCGGCTCCTCCGGGATAGTACCACCCCTCTCACAGATAACCGACTTAAAATAACAGTGCTTGCATTATTGTGTTTCGTTCGGTCAGCGAGAGAGCCGGAGGCCCACATCCCTTCTTCTTTCCTTCCCCTCCCCCTTCTCCTATATACAGGCTGGCAACGCACTTGCGACGTCCCTGATGTCGCTAGTGTCTATGGACGGTGGTGATAACCTAACATCAGGTGACCCATCTGTTCGTTTGCCTCCTTTGATATTAAAAAAAATAATTCCTCATCATTCTAGTTTAAAAAATGGTGTAAATGTAAACAGGCAATTTATAAGATTAAAATATTAAGCCAAAGTGGATGAGGTGGAATAACAGTATGTCAAATTTATACATTGTTAAATGCCAAGTGTCATGTAGAGTATATATTTGTAGCTACGGAGTATATCATCCTCTTTGTTAGACTAGCAGAAACTTTTGAAATATTTTTTTTATGTCATAGGAGGCAAACGCACAAATGAGTCACCTGATGTTAGGAGATCATCACCTTCCATAGACACTCAGGGGAGTCACAAGTGCGTTGCCAGCCTGTGTTTGGGAGGAGGGCAGGGGGGCAGGAAGGGAAGGAGGAAGGGGAAGGGGAGGGTAGGTGGGTCTCCGGCTCTCTCACTGACCGAACGAAACGCAACAATGCAAGCATTGTTACTTCACGTCGGTTTTCTGTGAGAGGGTGGTGCCTCCCCGGACGAGCCGACCCATTCATGATGAAAACAATAATAGCTTCAGCTTGGCTCTATCACTACTAAAAATATAGTAAATAGAACGTCATTCAAACAATTGAACAAACAAATGAAACATCCTGTGCCTGTAGAAATACCATATATGATCATATAAATAAACAGTCTATCCTACGTACTCCGAGTATTATTAGATACGCTGTCCGTGTCAGTCTAGATTTCGACAGTTGTGAGCTGTAGTTCCTACATTTGGTGACTCTGACGTGATTTGAACACGCAACCTTCTGATATCATTTGCTGGTGAATCTCAAAGATCATGTAATTTATTTATACCCAAGAAATTCGTAGTCCGATGAAGCTGTTAAACCTTGATAGGTCAATAGCTTAGTCAGTTCGAAAAAAAAAAACAAGAAATTCATAATTTATTAGGAAAAATCTTTCACCAGCAAATAGTAGTAGAATAAAACACAAAAATAAAATAAGAACTGTTAAATTAGACAAGTGTTAGAGACTATTTAATTAAATTTCAAATATGTCCATCTGTAAACAAGGGTAAGATACTCTTTTGTAATCCAACTTTTTACAGCAAGTATTCAACTTGTATTTCACTTTTTTTTAATAATAAGGATTATATTTTATCACTTACACTTATGCCCTTAACAACCCATTAACTACAAGTAGATGTAATTTTCCGATAATAAATATATGGAGGAGTTGTTGAGGTATGTATGCTTAGTACACATATACGTTTCAATAACTCATACATATATGAATAGTTAGCTAAGATAGATCGTGATTTTGCATGCAACAGGCAACAGCCAAGCCGAGGTGTGCCGTGCACCCTTGAGCTAGTTGCCAAAATAAAATCGGCTGAGTGCTTTAAGCGCTCGCCATAGTAGTCCAGTGAAGCTGTTAAGACTTTGCTAGGTCAATAGCGAATTTATTGCTTGGTCAGTTTGAGAAAAAAAACAAGTAGATATGTTAACCTCCTTTAATTTTATCATTTTATATTTCGAAAAAGAAATACATATTCATTGCCCATATTGATATAAGAGTTGAGGGCGGAGGGAGGTGGATGACTAACCCTTTGTACCACTCCCTCCTGCAGCAAATTGCAGTTATAGAGATGTTTATGATCAAAGTTTTGAGGTGATGTCTTCTCATTCATCTTCTCAAATAAATGGTGATTTTTTATATTAGCAACTTTTGAAGTAAAAAAAGTTTGTACACTATTATGTCTATACATAAATAGAGGAATAAATGCTTGCTGGAAAAGTGTGTAAATTATGTGAAAAAATGAAATTCAAAAGACTAAAGTAATTTTACATAACAAAATGTTAATCTTTCAACTAAAAAAATTATAAGGGTACTTGTGTATTAAATATAAAATCCCTCAAAACACTGCTTGCTCTTTTATTCCGATTTGGTTAGGTTAGACTGGAATAAAAGTCAATGTGAGCCTAGAGTGTGGTGGATTTAATACACAGGTACCATACAATTTTGTTCTAAATATATAAGATTTTTTTTTTCGAAATGACTACGCTATTGACCCAGCAAGCAGCAAGCAAGCAACTTCACCGGACTACTAAGGCTAGCGCTTAAGGCACTCAGCCGATTTTATTTTGGCAACCAGCTCAAGGGTGCACGGCACACCTCGGCTTGGCTGTTGCCTGTTGCATGAAAATCGTGACCTATCTTAGCTAACCTAGCTAACTATTCATATATATAAATATATAAGATGAGTGTTAGAAAACACCAAGAATCGCTTTGCTGTACTCTTTGTCCTCTATAAACCTTTTTTACGACAACCTACACAACACTGTGGGAGAGTCATAGGGTTGCACAAGCAAACTCCGCGACACCCCCAGTGGCAGGTATTTCCCACAACGCACCAGACTCTGGAAGCCCAGTGGCAGGACTACCTTCTAGCCCGATGAACCCGTGCAATGCGAGTCCAGGCCCCTGGGTTTGATTGGCAGCGGAGAGATTAAGCCGTTCCCCCACCGCTCCGTCATTATGTTTTTACTGAGGTTTACTCCTCCTTTGACCAATCCTGAGGTCCCCTCCAGCCGAAACTAACCTACGCAACCCTCCCTTCCCTAAATCCTAACCTTACCCTCCGTACTCACTCCCTACGCCAAGTCCACTATAAACATAACGTGACTCAAAGCAGGTTCGTTCTAACTAGTTAGTTCCCCCGACAGTGTTATAATATATGTGGAAATGCTTTTTGATAATTAAGGTAATTTATGACTTTATTTATTTAAAAATAATACCACAAAATTACCATGTCATAAAAACTTTAAAAATTAACATGTGAAAGGCAAAATCATTTCCCTTACATATAACTTTATACACATAAAAAAGTACGAATCTTCGCGGTCGGAAGGCGTGTCGTTGATATAGGGTATATTCTATAATAAAACAGCTCCAAATTCGAAATACGAATTTCAAATCCAAATGGGCTATGAAAGTAAGCGTATACAATTTTGCAAATTCATCATTTTATTTCGGAAACTGATAGGTTACCGACTATAAAACAAATTTCAAATCTACAAGGTGTGAGGATAAAGATATATGTGTTTTATAAGATATATTCGAGAGAATAATATATACTCACCATTTCGAACAATTCAAAACACAAGATCTAAGAAACCACAAAACGACAAGCGAATATAATTAAACGGTATATGTACAACGGCACAACAAACAAACGATCTGTGCAAACGATCACAAACACAGATAAAATTACTCCTAGCGGAGATCACAAACCACAGAGTACCTTATATAAATCATAAACTACAAACGATATTGGTCGATAGCGTCTGTACTAGGGATAATCGATATTCATCGACCTTGAAGAAACTTTAGCTGAAAACATCGATGCTCGATGTCGATAATAACGACACAACAGTTTGATTACGATAATATCGACGTTATAAAAACGTTGCATGTACTAGCTAAAGACTAAAAAATTACCAAATTTGTAAGCTGTACGAATAGTTTTTCTTTGAATGCCCTTTTTTCATCACTGACCTCTGTTTTTCTTTTTTTTACAGACAATTTTGCAAATCGATGTTTTTTATCGTAAATCGATACAATTGAATTGTTGTCAACATCAATGTTTTTCTAAATCGCTCATCCCTAGTCTGTACGACTGTACTAGGGATGCAACTTGAAATCGATTAATTGGGAAATAAACTAATATTACCAGTACTAAAAATCACTTATATCTAATCCTATTCGCTATTGAGTATCTAATAAAAATCATGATTCATTTTTTTCTATTTAATTTTGAATGTAATACAACAAACAAACAAATATTTCTAGAAATGGTGCCCAAAAAAAAAACCGTTTGGTAGTGGTCTTATTATATGAGCATAATAGACAGTCTAGGACTAGACAGAACACTAGGACACTAGGAGTTTTTGGCGGGATCTTAGTCTGTCATGTAGTGGATTTTTTTAGGTCTTTGCCTGTGAAATTGCCGTTTTGTATGTAAAAATTTAAACGAAATTTTTGGAACGAAGTTCCTTACGGCAGGCTTGGAGGTGATAGGATTTTGCTGCGCGACCGAACTGAAAAAAATGTGATAGTAAAATCGTAACGAAAATTGCGTGGAATAAAACCGTTAAATGAGACGTGCGCAGGCGTGACAGTCGTATACACAAGCGAGTAGTGTATAATACCTTTCTCTTTCTCCTTTTTTGTAATTATTTCTATTTCTATGTAATTTTCTTTATTTTTATCTAAATAAGTGTACCAATATTTTTCAGTCTATCAGTTATCAAGTTTTTTAAATAGTGGTAGTCTACTAGTTTCACTAGTAGAATAACATTTCGATATCTGCTGGTTCGAACCCCGGTGTGTTATAATGAATTTTACAAAATTCGCGTACACTTACTAATTTAAATTGGTAATAGTATCGTCTGACGGTCAAGGAAAACCCCGTGAGAAAACCTGGGCCTGAGTACTGTTCGGTAGAATTAATATATATGAGAAAACGTACAATTGTGGTTTTCTCAGAGTTTGAAATTGCCAATACGGCGTGGGCTAGTGTGGTGATTATGTCCATACCTTCTTTCAGGAAAATGTCTGTAGCTCTGCAGTGGCTCTCTTACAAGCTGATGGTAATGAATATTTTTCAGCAAGAGATTTTTAAAAGCATGCATCTGAGTGCTAGGTTACAAAAGAAACGGATAAAAAAACTGTACGCGGTAGACCTGCGATTGTTAAGATGTATGGTGTAACTAGAAGTGATAGAATAAAAACGTATCAGATAAAGTTTGAAAACATCACCAGTACAGAGAAGTTGAGAAATAATAGGTTAGCATGATACAGGCATGTCATAAAGAGAGATGAAAGATTTATAACTAGAATAGTTTTAAGTATGAAGGTGAATAGATATAAAAGTAGAGGAAACCGAAAAAAATATGGATAAAATATGCAAAAATAACATATATAATAGGTGTGAATTCTGAGCAGTGGCGTAGCGTGCCTTGTCGGGGCCCCGTATAAAAATTTTTTTGGAGGCCCTTATATGGAGGTAAAGATGTTTCACAAAAGAAAAAAAAATATTGTGAAAAGAAATATTTATTTATCACATAATTTACCCATTTTACAAATAAATCACGGATTTTA
This sequence comes from Antheraea mylitta, assembly GCA_014332785.1. NCBI lineage: Eukaryota > Metazoa > Arthropoda > Insecta > Lepidoptera > Saturniidae > Antheraea > Antheraea mylitta. Next base: position 26,254 of record JACEII010000115.1, read on the forward strand.
AATATTCACTCTCCTTGCCTTTTTTTCGGCAAACTGATTTATTAAATCATTTATGGCTGATGATGATTTTAGTTTTTCTAAAGCTTCTGCCTCTATGGACAATAGTGAGATGTCTGACAGCCGTTCTTGTCCCATCGAAGTTCTTAAGTAATTTTTTATTAGTTTTAATTTTGAAAAACTTCTTTCTGCCGTTGCGGTTGTAACTGAAAGGGTCAAGAATAAAAAGCATGCTGTGATTACCTCGGGAAAACTGGATGCAAGACTATTGAATTTTACTAGCAATAATTCAATGAGTTCTTTAATGGAATAAATTTTTTTAATTTCAGAATTTAAGCATGTTTTTAGAGCCTTTAATTGGTCACAAAGATTAAGTGAGATGTCTTTACTGTATTTAGCAGACAATTTTCCGGAAGCGTTTAATATCTCTTCGCTTGAAGAAGATAGGAGTTTCTCCGGTTGTAATATTTCGAATATACTACTCAGGTTGCAAAGGCTCTGAAATCTTTCTTTAGATTGAGAAATTAATATATCTAAGCAGCAATAGTATACATTGACTTTGAAATAGGATTCCTGGTCGGAAATTCTCTCATCTTGTGATAACTCATCAAAAAAATGCTTCGTTATCTTTCGCCTACTGTTTTTAAATACAGTTGTTACCCCCCACTCTTTTGCTAAATCTTTGGATTCATTTAGCAAACTATTAAATGAATTCTGATTTCTTAATTGGCACAGTCTATTTAAAAGATTACTTAATAAAATACTAGATTTCTGTAAGTCATTATTTTCATGCTGTAGAGCTTTAGAAACAGGATTAATAATTTCAAATAGTGAAGAAAAAAATGTAACGAGTACTAAGAAATCAAAACTCTCTAAAATATTAATTATACTTTTACATTCTTCACGTTCATCTTTTTTATTTGAAATTAAATTTAGTTGGTACAAAGTTTTCATGATTAGTAAAAAATTTTTCTTTACTGCTAATAAAGCGTCGTTCCTAGAAGACCATCTGGTATGACATACCTTTTTAAGGGTAATCAAATATTTTCCAGATGAATCGTCACTTAGCATAGCCCAGCGTTTTATACTATTGCCAAAAAAAGTATATATTTTTTCTAAATTATCGAAAAAAAGTCGATACTTCACGAACATGTCTCGCAGCATCGTTCAAAACCAAGTTTAAAGCGTGCGCAGCACAATGAACATAATCGGCATTTGGAGCATGCTCTTTTATTAGGGTTTGTAATCCTCCATACACACCCGACATAACATTTGCTCCATCGTATCCCTGTCCTCTACATTTAGTCAAATCAATTCCATATTCTTTAGTCAAATTTAAAATGACAGTTTTCAGAACTGCAGCACTGCAATCGGTTACTGCTATAAATCCTAAAAAGGACTCACAGATTTTTATTTCTTTAGGCACATTATCATCATTTTCTGTAACCGAGATATATCGAAAAACTACAGATAGTTGGTCAATTTTTAACAAGTCTTGTGTTGTATCCAGAATTATTGTCAGAAATGGAGCTTTTTTAATTTCTGAGATAATATTGTACCTAACGGTGGTACCAAGCAAACTAATAATTTCGTTTTGAATCGTAGGGCTTAAATAATTTATTTCACCTTTCGGTTTTAGAAGAAGTTCTTTTAAAGTGGCATCATAGTTAGATAGTAGACGTGAAATTGCCATAAAATTGCCAGAATCAGAATCATGCCCCCTCAAAGGTAGATTACAAGATACTAAAGTAATTATAACATTAATTATACGATGCAGTACATCTCTCCAGAATGTAATTTTACTATCGATTTCACTTTTCAATAGAGTATCGATGGTATTTCCTTGCAACCAATTATTATAAGAGAGTGAGGCACTGATATGCTGCTGTGACTTTTCATGGTCAAGAATAGTTTGTGTGAAATTGCTTCTAACCGAAACACCGTTAACCCAAGCAGAGGAGTACGATTTGTTTTGACGATCTGCTAATAACCAACAGAAGTGACAGTACAGTTCGTTTAAAACGTTAGAATAACATAACCATGGTCTTATAATTTTTATGCCTGCCTGATTGAAATATGAATAATAATAAGCCGAAAAAGATCGGTTATTTTCTGAAACTTTTGGAAATGGTCCTTGTGGTTTAAATGAACCCAATTTAAAAATTATTTTTCGTTCGCATTCAGTTAAATTGTCACCAAAATTTCCTCTATCTGATGAAATTATATTACAATCTGCAGATATATCAGAATCGTTGACTTGGGGTTCCTCGATTTCTAGATGGACATCCGATAAAGTATGTGCTTGGCTTTCTTCTATTTCCGGATGGATATGTGACGAAGAATATGCTTCAGAAGAATCTAAAAATAAATGAGTAATTGTTAAAAAATAAATACGAATGCTTTGATATTAAACTAAAAAGAGTTATATATAAATAAATAACGTTACTAAGGGTCACAGTTAAAAAGTGTTCAGTTCAGACGCACACAGACTCTACGCGGATTGTGCTCGTACCTATTAGTAGATACAAAATCACCTGCAGCCCGTCCGTGCATTACTATACACCTGCGTGCTATTTAAACGCAGCGCGTAGTGTAGTGGCCATACAAAACGAGAATCCGAAAGAGAGTCTGCACATCTGAAGTTCTCAACACGCAATTAACGATACGATACGGACTGATAGACAAACAACAAAACAAATCTATCCTATAGATAAGTTAGAATTTTGTTTTTTTTTTTAATCAAGGCACGGAACCCTAAAAACAGTATAATTGTGAAAATCGAGGGGGGAGACAACTTTTTGTGACGGACAGATGGACAGACCGAAATTAAAAGATTTCCTTGTTTATCACTACGGGCCCCTAATAAATGGGTTGGGTAGTACTTACCTTTCCAATCTAAATCACTCACAGTATCTTGTCTCCGAAAAAATGAAGAAATTTTGGGTATTTTTTTTATAACCTCGTCCCTTTTCTGTTTAATTTTTCTTTTCTCAGCGCCGCTGGGATAATCTCTTTTCCTTTCACTCATTTCTTTTACAAATCGCTACTAATACTGCTAAACCAGAAGAACAATATTGTTTGTACTGAATTACAATGTAATGCACATTTATATAAAGCGCGTAAATAAACAGTGCACTGCACTCCGTGGTTTAACATCCAATGCAATGTACAACAACGTACACGTACATCGCGATATCGATGAAGGATTCCCGGGGATTCCCCGCTGAGTTGAAGATGAAGTAAGTAAAACGGGGAAGTCCCGCAGCCCGTCATAACGATGTAGAGTGTTGCCAACTTTTGAACGCACGCTTAAGGCGCGAAAAAAAGGAATTGCTTTATAGAATTTTGTCATTTGTAAAATAAAATAAATTAGAAAGTTTTTATTCTTTTTCCTTACACACTTTGGGGGGGCCCGTGGCCCGGGGGCCCCGTATAATTGATACGGCAAATACGGCGGTAGCTACGCCCCTGATTCTGAGATTGTATCTGACTGAGGAGACTGGAAAAGAAAAACATAATGTATTGAATCGCAACCTAGGTGGATTAAGGCTAAAAAAATGATTATGAATAAAAAAAATATCGACCGCCGATATCCAAATTATAATATCAAAATATCGATTTATCGCCCATAAAATATTATTAAAAAATATCGATATTTTAAGATAAAAATATTGATATTTCGCTATATCGATATTTTATCAACAATCCTAGTGGTTAGTGGTATACACAGCAATTTATATTATATTTTAGGAAAATGCGCCGTCTTTCATAGTTTTCATACGTGGTATCTTCTTAGTAGTTTGTGATAGTTTCCTTTCCTGTAACGTAAATGTCATCGCCACAGTTAATGAATATAGAAAAGGGATTGAATATAGAAAAGAGCATAGTTTGAGCTGATACTGTGATTGTTTGCGTGCTAAAAACAGTTGATTACACGCCCTACCGTATAGCGAATACAAGTCGGTTGATTTTTATATTGAATAACCAGATCAGATAAAAGACAATATTGAAATGGATATAACTATGGACAAGAAGAAATATGAAGCATCCAACTGTGATGCACTTAATACTACAGCTCTCGAGGTAAAGTAGAATTTACAAATGTTTACACTAATAATTACACTGAATCTATACTAATACTAGCCTCTGCCCGCGACTTCGTTCGCGTGGAACAGATACACTAACACGCAGCAGTTCTCAAAAGGAAAAAAACATCCCGATTTTGAAACATTTTTCATCTGTGCTCCGCTCCTATTGATTTTAGCGTGATGATATATAGCCTATAACCATTCTCGATTAATGAGCTATATAACATTGAAAGAATTATTCAAATCGGACCAGTAGTTCCTGAGATTACCCCTTACAACGCCACAACGTCACAAAGTCACAAACTTTACTTAACAAAGTTTCTGAGTGTGTAGAGGTAATCTCGGGAACTATGAAATCGATCTTGAAATTTTTTTTTTACCAGTAGCTAACCACAGTATTTGTGTGTTATAGGTTGTATATTGACCTGAAAAATAAAAGACTTTTTTGGATTTGCAAAGTAAGTCAGAAAAAAATGAATCCAACAACAACATTTCTTACAAACTCTGCCTTAACAATGAAAGATATATGATTGAGTTTTATTGTTTTTTTTTAATATTATATAGGATGCAAACGATGCGGGTCACCTGCTGTTAAGCGATCACCGCCGGCCATAGACACTAACAACCCCAGAGGAGTCGCAAGTGCGTTGCCAGCCTGTATTTGGGGGAATGGAGAGAAAAGGAGACAAGGGAGAGGAAAGGGGAGGGGAGAGAAGATGGGTCTCTGGCATTCTCAAGGACCGAACAAAACACAACAATGCAAAAACTTTTACTTCACACCTGTTTTCTGTGAGAGGGTGGTACTACCTCAGAGGAGCCGACCCAATGATTCTGAAACCAATATTAGCTTCAGCATGGCTCTATCACCTACTACAAACATCATGCTGAGAACATATCATAATATGTTTTTTATGTGATAGCAGGAAAACGAACATGTGATTCACCTTATATTAAGTTACCATCGCTGTCCATAGACTCTTGCAACAGCAGGGGAGATGCAAGTGCATTTCCAGCCTGTGTTGGGGGGGATGAACGAAATAGGCTTCTTAGGCAAGCGCTTGTGGCACTCAGCCGATTTTATTTTGTCAACTAGCTCAAAGGTGCACAGCACACCACGGCTTGGGCTGTTGCCTGATACATGCAATTCACGACCTATATGAGCTAACCTAAGCTAAGCTACATATTCCTACTTATATGAGTTATTGAAACATATATGTGTACCAAGCATACATACCTCGACAACTCTTATATGTATTTTGTGTCAGATAATTTTTCTAAATGATTTCAGTTCGATAGGGGAGAAAATAAAACCCTTCCACTTTTATGTGAAGTGTGTGTGTGTGTGTGCACGTGTGTGGAAGTGATATGTGTAATATTGTTGCAGTGATATAAGATTTTGTGTCATTGTATCGTGCGAGCAGTGTACTCGAATGCTCCCCGCCGAGAGAACGGACCTATCTCTGTTTTAAATTTTCTATCAGCTCCATATGTCTAATTAGATATGTTGTTCAAATGTATGTTTCTGTGACCACATCCTATGATGTATCATCACTTATTCACTATAGAGAGTGGCCAGATTAAGGCAAATTATATCCTATTCAGTTGCTATTGAGAATCATTTGCATGCATAATTTTTGTTCTCCGATAATTCCTATGGTGATTTTTTAAGAGAAAAGGCTTGTATTTGAAATTGATCAATCCAAGCTAATCTTTGTGTATTTGTTTCAGTCATTGAATAGTGTCAATTACTATGACACTCTAATTTGTTTATCAGAAGAAGTGAAGAAGGAATTCCCTGAGGATGAATGCCCTCAATCATCAGCATCTCAAGTGAGTAGTATTTTGTTTCAACTTGATTAGCATAACTTTATAATACTGACAATAGCTTGAGTCTAAGCATATAAGCATATACCCTATTTCTTTTATTTTGGTCTTTCAGGAATATAATGTAATTGTAAACTTCAGTAACTAGTTATCACTATTACAAAAAAAAAACCTTAAAGTTAGTGTTAGTAAAGTTATATGTATATGCTGCTGCTGACTGTTATAGGCATTACCAAGCTCTACTACTCAATCATATATCTCTCTTCGTTAATGCAGTGTTCGTAAGAAACATTTTCGTTCAACGGTTTTTTCTCCAACTTACTTTGCAAATCCGAATACCAGAAAAAATACTTTTCATTTTTTGGGTTAATATATAGCCTATGACTCTCACAAATAACGTGGCTTTCTATTGGTAAAAGAAATTTTATAGTCGGTTTAGTAGATCCACAGACTACCCTCACATCACAAACTTTACCTCTTTATAATATTAGTATAAATATAGATTATCACATATTGAATTGAAAGTCCAGAATAATGTTACTAGTTGATATAGTTATGCGGGTTTGATTTTTTAAATTTTTGGAACCATTTTCGAGATTACTCCAAAGCACCTTTGTTTGTGTTTTTGTTTTTAGATTGGTGAATTATTAAAATGTATACCAAAACAAGAAATTAAACAAGAAAATTTAGAGGAAAGTTTGTCATCCATTACAAGTGAAGAAATTGATGATAAACGGTATCTATTTAGAGTAAAAGTAGAGAGTCCCGAAGAGCGTAGTGTATTGGATTATTTTGAAGATGCCGGTGTGCATTATGATATCCTGGTAACTCCTCAACAAGTACAATGCAAGTTATGTAGTAGAATATTCAAAAATAGGTGAGACTTCAGGAAACACTCTCATACTGACATACATACATTTTATTAATCACGAATTCATTTTCGAAATCTGATCTAATGAAAATTGCGATGAATACTAGAAACAAATATTATGGTGTGCTTGTGTGTTGCAAAGTTGTATTTTTTTTTAATATAAATTAGTTGTTACCCTCATTTCGTCAGAGTAAATTTTCGCAAAATAAAAATGATGCTTTTTATGGGACACTACTGCAATGCTAGTTGCTTGATAGACCAGAGCATATGCTGAAAATGTGGCCTCTCCTATATTGAATCATATTGGTTTCAGCATGAATGGGTCGGCTCGCCCGGGGTAGTACCACCCTCACACAGAAAACCGATGTAAAGTAACTGTGCTGGCATTGTAGTATTTCGTTCGGGCAGTGAGAGAGCCAGAGGCCCACATCTTTCCTCAACTTCCTCTCTCTCCCAATCTCACTCCTTTCGTTCCCTTCCCTCCAAACACAGGCTGGCAACACACTTGCGACTTAATAGATGTTGCTAGTGACTATGGACGGCGGTGATCACTTAACATCAGGTCACCTGTTCCTTTGCCTCCTATGATACAATAAAAAAGTCATCAAAGACATACTCTATTGATTTTTAACCATATGTCTTAGTATTATTAATTATTATGTTTGAATATTTTCAGATTTACTTTACTAATACACAATAATGAACACATAAAAGTTGTAATGTACCCTACACAAGTAGATATTGAAATAAATCAGTTACACAAGTGCCAGTGGTGCGATGAACATTTTTATAGACATGATATGCTTACACACGCCTGCAATGTAAACAACAATAAAAGACAGAAAGTTGTATCATTAAATGAGAAAATAAAGCCGTATCCTACTGGAAAGAATGCTAAGAACATGGAATATAAATGCGACGTTTGTGAGCGCGTTTACAAAAGTAAACCTGGTTTAGAATCACATAAAAAAAACAATCATCATGACTATGGGAAAATATTTGAATGCAGGTGTGGGAAACAGTTCCGTACACTAGTTCAGCTTTCTGCACATAAGAAACGGCATAAGGATGCTAATGTTAAAATCATAAATAATAAAGGATTCCAGTGTGACTCTTGCCATAAAATTTTCAAAATGAAATGGTCTTTAGCACGACATATATCAAGTGTTCATTATAATTATGGTAAAATATTTGAATGTTCATGCGGGAAACGGTTCCGTACACCAATTCAGCTTTCTGCACATAAGAAACGGCATAAGGGTGCTAACGTTAAAATTATAAAAAAGGAAAATTTGCAATGTGACTATTGCCATAATTTTTTCAAAATCAAATCTATTTTAGCAAGACATATAATGAGTGTTCATTATGATTACGGTAGAACGTTCGAATGTTCATGCGGGAAACGGTTCCGTACACCGATTTATCTTTCTGAACATAAGAAACGGCACCATACTAAAGTTAAAATAATAAAAAAGGAAAATTTGCAATGTGACTATTGCCATAATTTTTTCAAAACCAAATCTATTTTAGCAAGACATATAATGGGTGTTCATTATGATTACGGTAGATCGTTCGAATGTTCGTGCGGGAAAGTGTTTCGGTCACCATTTTATCTTTCTCAACATAAGAAACGGCACAATACTAAAGTTAAAATTATAAACAAGGAAAATTTGCAATGTGTCCAATGCCATAAATTTTTCACAACCAAATTTATATTAAAAAGACATATAATTAATGTTCATTATGGTAATGGTAAAACGTTTAAATGTTGGTGCAAGAAACAATTCCGTACATCAATCCTTCTTTCTCAACATAAGAAGGAGCACCATGATTCTTACGATAAAATTATAAACAAGGGACATTTCCAGTGTGACTACTGCCATAAAATTTCCGAAACCAAATCTATGTTAGCAAGACATATAATGAGTGTTCATTATGATTATGGTAAAACGTTTGAATGTTGGTGCGGGAAACAATTCCGTACACCGATTCACCTTTCTGTACATAAGAAGCAGCACAATTATACTGACGTGAAAATTATAGACAAGGAATATTTCCAATGTGACTATTGTCATATATTTTTCATAAACAAAAGTCGTTTAATATACCATATAAAGACGAAGCATTATGATTATGGTAAAACATTTGAATGTTGGTGTGGGAAACAGTTCCGTACACCGATTCATCTTTCTCTGCATAAAAAGCGGCAGAATTGTACTGATGGTATCGATATAAATAATGAAAAATTCCAGTGTTACTTTTGTCTTAAGTTTTTCAAAGCCCAGTATCTGTTAAGAGGCCATATAAAGAATATGCATTATGATTATGGTAAAACATTTGAATGTTCTTGCGGAAAACAATTCCGTTCACCGAGTCACCTTTCTCGACATAAGAGGCGGCAGAATTGTACTGATGGTGTCAATATAAATAATGAACAATTCCAGTGTTACTCTTGTCCTAAGTTTTTCAAAGCCAAATATCTGTTAGCAAGCCATATAAAGAATATTCATTATGATTATGGTAAAACATTTGAATGTTCTTGCGGAAAACAATTCCGTTCACCGAAGCTCCTTTCTCAACATAAGAAGCGGCAGATTTGTGTTGATGTTTGCATTATAAATAATGAACGATCCCAGTGTCAACCTTTGAACTCGGTGCCATAAATTTTTCAAAACTAAATATATGTTAACAAGACATAATTATAATGAGTGTTCATTATGATTATGGTAAAACATTTAAATGTTCGTGCGAAAAACAATTTCGTTAACCGATTCACCTGTCCCTAAATAAGCGGCAGCATGGTGCTAATGTTAAAATTATAAATAACGAACAATTCCAGTGTGACTCTTGCCATACGTTTTTTTTAATACCGAAGGTCCCTTAGCAGAACATATAAAGAATGTTCATTATGATTATGGTAAAATATTTTAATGTTGGTGCAAGAAACAGTTCCGTACACTAATTCACTTTTCTCTA
>JACEII010000115.1:36019-64765 GCA_014332785.1 Antheraea mylitta
AACAATTCCAGTGTGAATCTTGCCATAAGTTGTTTAAAACCGAAGGTCTTTTGGCAGAACATGCAAAGAATGTTCATTATGATTATGATAAATGTTTGAATGTTGGTGCAAGAAATAGTTCTGTACACCAATTCATTTTTCTCTACATGAGAAGCGGCATTATTAATGATAAAATTATAAATAATTACCAATTTAAGCGAACTCTTGTCATAAGCTTTTCAAAACCAAATGGTGTTCAATATGTTTACGGTAAACATTTGAATGTTGGTGCGGGAAACTGGGCATCCGACTGTCGTCACCGGGGCATGACCGGCGCTCTCGCTATCACCTTCGAGAGTTCTGTGCCCGTCCACCGCCGGGGAACATCGCCTCGCCTCACCTCACCTCGCCTCACCTCACCTCGCCTAACCGATGGCCGGTGACGTACGAGGACGAGAGGTGTCGCGATATTGGCAGGCTGTCGTCATCGAGGTAGTCTACTGGCGCTCTCGCTATCATATTCGAGAGTTCTGTGCCCGTCCACCGCCGAGAAACATCGCCTCGCCTCACCTCATTCCACCTCACATCGCCTAACCGCGGGCCGGTGACGTAGGAGGGCGAGAGGTGTCGCTATATTGGCAGGCAGCGGCCCCAACACCAATGTACATACGGCAAAAGTGTTCTGTATTGTACGAGTATATTTAACAAATTAATTTTATTTCGAAAATCAATAAAATTCATGATGATTATCTACTCCTAAGTAGTTTTATTTATATATTTCTTTTTGATGCATTACCACATTCACTCGACTATTGTCATAATATCTTAATAAAACGTCTTCTAGATTCGAATTTTAAAATACATTAGATCTTTCCGTAAAGAAAATCATCATCATAGGTTTGGTTGTGTGTTTAAAGTACAAAGTCCACCTAATGTTAAGTAGTCACTACAACCTATAGCAAAATACAACCAATGATAGTTCTGGCGGGATTTTAGTCTGTCATGTAGTGGATTTTATATTTTATTTATAATCTTGTGTTATATAACTCTATATTTTGTAAACTTGGTGGTGTTTTACGTAATATAATTAGTTTATTGCGCATGTGTGAAGTGAATGGAAAATAATACCACTAAAACTCCCCGGATGGTTCTAACGAGAGAGCCACCATCTTATTAGAATATTGAAATAATCACACGACGCTTGTAATATTATTAACTACATGACAATGGCAGTAATAATCTGAAAAATTGAATGAAAAAAATAAATATTAAAAAAATACAACCAAGCAAAACACATAACTAGTGGTTAATATTTTTGGGGCGTGTTCGATGTGAAATTATGATAAAATCAAAGACTGACTTTGCAACCGAAACTTTTAATGTCCACTTTTGTCGAGGAAAATTTTGTATCTTTTTAGTGACATCGAATATGTCGTTGTATTTTGAAAAAGGGCCATAGATAATTATTAATGGCCAGCACGCTACAATATGTTGGTTCTCATGAGTTTTGTTGGAACAGCTGATATGCCAGTGCATTATGCTAAATTGACCTTGTAATTAGTATACTGATGTAGGGCTGTTGCTAAAGTCGAATTTAACCCTTGAATGCATATTATTGCCAAAAGTCTATAAACCAATTATGTCATTTTAAAAAGTGACAGCTGTGACAAGTGTTTCAGAACGTATTTTTATATCATAGCTAATATCATAATGAAAAAAAAAACGTGTAAGAAGGTCTTCACAAAATAAAATCGGCGGGTAATTTGACATAAGCATTGTGAAGGTGGAAAAAGTTGGTTGTATCACTTTTGAATTAAGATTTTGTGAGAATTAATTGCAGAAAAGAGTTAAAAAATAACAAATATATTATAATACGTAAGGTAAGAAATCAATATTATACCGTTTGTATGTATGTGTATATATGTATGTTGTATGCATAGTGAAGTGGCTACAATACATTTTTTTACAAGATATAGTTTTTATTGAAACCGAGATTTTTTAAATTATTTTTCCCTTTATCTGTGACTAAAAACCTATACTGAAATACCTATTTCATAATTAAATAAAAAATCATAATAATAATTAATAAGTCAGATATATTTCGTCTCATTTTGAAGCTAGTGATGTTAAAATATTCTAGTCTATCCTTGTAGTCTGGAATAGACTTACGAATACCATTTCATATAATCAAATGTCTTACAAAACGAGCTTGAACGGATTCGATGAGCATATCATTGACCTGTCCTCTAATGTCACAAACTGTGGTATGTTATTTTTAAGGGTATTGTGAATTCAAGATAGGGCATTGCCCCGCAATCCCCCTCTCCTTCCCCTACGGCCTTCTATTTTATTTTTGGCACCCAGTCTTCTAGTAGACTATTACTGTCGTTATCAAGTGAGTATCGATACTACAAGTTTCTTGATATAATCACAATGAACTAACAAGATGGTCGTCTTGCTAGAACTTTCCTGGGAGTGTTTGTGGCAAGTCATAATCCATGCTCCGTGTTATTATTTCCAAATCCACTTCACTTGTGCACAATAACCAAACTATATTACGTAAAGCACCACCAACATTACACAATATAGAGCCAAATAACACAATATTATGGACAAAATATAAAGACCTCTACATGGCATTCCAAGATCCTGCCAAAAACTCTCACTACGGCCTTGTGTTGATGGTACTTCCGCAGTCGAATTCTTTCAATGTTATATAGCTTATTTATCGAGGATGGTTATAGGCTATATATTATCACGCTAAGACCAATAGGAGCGTAGCACCAATGAAGAATGTTTAAAAATCGGGACTTTTTCTTAGTGAGGGCTTCCGCTGTGTGTTAGCGGAAACCCAAAGTATCTATTCCACATGAACGAAGTCAAGGGCAAACGCTAAATATATATACTTTCACATTATTAAAATTACATATATGGTCGTTGTTATTTTCATTAAAAAAAAAGTGTGTGTCAGACGTAAAAATCTTTTCAAAAATTTATCTTTCACCTTATTCTACGTTTCTAGAAAAAACGACACTAACAATAGAAAAAAAGGTATTTAATACATTGAAAATATTAATACAAACAAACAAAATATTGACTATAACTAACTTTAGGGTGTCGGTTTTTTGTGACGGCGTGTGCTCGCATCCTGAAAATTTACTCTGATTATTTTTCCCCAACGCGCCAAAAGAAGTATAACTTTATATTTATTTATATGAATTTCTACTATTTTCTATTCTCATTTCCAAATTGCGAAGTTTCACATTTTCCGTGCGGAGAGACTCCACGCACAATTTTCATTAAATGTTTGTTATTATTGAAAGTAAAATACAAAGAAAAAATTAAATGATCCTAGTAATTTTTTGGGTGCACTCTAAAAAAATAAATATGGTTTCGTTGCTTGTACAGGCTTGAGTCTGTATGGAAAGAAGCCTTTCTGAAGGTTTATCTTTCCCTTTTCCCTTAGGAAACGCAAAGAAGTAACTATTTGTACGACCTAATTCCATTACATTGATCAGTATCATCTAGTGTGAAATACTTAAACTTGATTAATCTAGTTTTTTTTTCTCGAACTCACTACGCTATTAGCCTTGTTTAGGGCCTTCACAGCTTCACCGGACTACAATTAATCTAGTACCTAGCTTGTACATCCAACGCTAGATGATCCTAAATAAAATATTGACTTCAATATTTTATTCCCATAATATCGATATGACGATATTATCAACATCAAAACATCGATGTTATCTGCTAAACATTGATGAGTATCGATATACTTACCACTTAGTAGTCTGTGACACGGTGTGAAGTTTATTATTTATAGCCTGTTTCAAAGCCTCTTTTCTCATAATATAAACATTAATGCCTTACTTTGTATTTACACCCGATTAGGCCTCCCGCGGCAGCGGCTCAAGCCTAAGTTCGATCCCTTGGTAGGGAGCCCTTGAGCGCATTGCTTGCACGATACGGGGACACACAAATATACATCACTGCTACAACACTACACGATCACCCCCACACACGTGCACGTCTACACGCTTACACATGAAAGTGAAAGGGTTTACTTTTTGCCCTTATCAAACTGAAAAACTCTCAATTTTCCGATAATAAATATATGGAGGAGTTGTTGAGGCGTGTATGCTTGGTATACATATACGTTTCAACAACTCATACACATATGAATAGTTAGCTAGGTTAGCTAAGATAGGTCGCGATTTTGCATGCAACAGGCATCAGCCAAGCCGAGGTGTGCCGTGCACCCTTGAGCTGGTTGCCATAATAAAATCGGCTGAGTGCCTTAAGCGCTCGCCTTAGTAGTCCGGTGAAGCTGTTAAGACCTTGCTGGGTCAATAGCGTAGACATTTCGAAAAAAAACCTTACTTTGATTTATTAGAAAATTATTGCTTGCTTCATTCTATCAGAAGGAGCGTATAATAGTTTGGATGAATAAGGTGACAGTATGTGTGTAAAAACCCATCAAACACCTATACAGATTATTTTTCCTATGGTTATGTTTATAAAAATCATATTCGAATTGGTCTTGCGCTCTGCGACAACGCAATTTGTGGAAGTGAGTTAACACATCCAACGCAGTAAACTGAGCGCAATATTACACATCTCTACTTAAAAGACTCTCAGCTAGGGCTGAGCGATATTAGGAAAACATCGATTCAATAGTATCGATGTACAACAAACTGATGTCTGAAAACATCGATGTTTTTCTAGCAATTAAAATAGTAAAAACAGGTCAGTGACGAAAAAACAAAGGTCATGCAAAGAACTAATTAACTATTCGTACGGCTTACAAATTTGATAATTTTTTAGTCTCTAGCTAGTACATGCAACGTTCTCATGACGTTGATGTTATCGAACTCAAAACATCGATGTGTCGGTGTTATTGAACTCAATACATCGATGTGTCGATGTTATCGAACTCAAAACGTCGATGTTATCTGTAGGATATTGGAACTCTTTTATAAATCACGTACTGTTAGTATATAAAAATATAGTATAAAACTGTAATGTTGCTTGGTTACCAGTTGTTATTGCGGATTCAATAAATGAAGTTCCGAGCAGATTTAATTACTGTTATTTATTTTGTAATACAAAGACCCGACATTAAACTGGCGACGAGGATGGGAAAAGCAATGGAGCATGCAGCAGCGTATAATATAGATGTAGGATCGCATTTCGATCCGCACGTAGACCCGGGAAGAAATGGTACAAGATGGCGTACCTGGGTACGAAATTTTAATTATTATATCGAAGGGCAGGTAGGACTAACTCCAAATCAAAAATTAGCAACACTTTACCTTTCGGTTGTACTGATATCAAAACATCGATAATTTCAGCTAAACATCGATGTTTCTTCAACATCGATGAATATCGATCATCCCTACTCTCAGCTGATTTTATTTAGGCAACTAGCTCAAGGGTGCGCGGCGCACCTCAGCTTGGGTTATTGCCGAAATCCCGGATCTGACCTAGCTAAACTATTCATACGTATATTCGTTTATGAATCATACAATTTCAAGTGCAGATATTAGGCCGGACTGAAATGGACATAACAATGGAGAAGAGAAAATGTCAAGCGTCCAGCTGTGATGCATCGAACACTACATTAGAAGAGGTAGTGTGAAGTGTATAGATGTTAATTAACACCAATAACTGAACATAATTTATTATTTATATGTAGAAGAAACACACTGAAATGACTCAAATATGAAATACCATAATATATTTCATTAATTACTTACAGTATACATTTTGTGCACACGTATAAGTATGAATATTGTACCTGTTCTTAGTAAAATATCTTTGATTTATTTTTAACTTCTGAACTGTCCAGAAACAAGGGTTTTATTTCAAAGAATATAGTATATGTTTAAAGGAAGCTTAATACATTCAGATGATGTTATTAATCGCTGATTTTATAGATTTTTTTTTTCTCGAACTGACTACGTTATTGACCTAGCAAGGTCTTAACAGCTTCACCGGACTACTATTTAGATAATGTTTCAAGCAAGCAAAGTTGAAACTAGTTTTTACTGAAATTGTGAACAGTTAGATGTGCAAAAATCCATCTTTACATTGTACATGATAGTGTAAGAGGGTTTTATGATGCATTGTAGGGTATTGTAATGTATATCCATTAGACTAGAAACAAGCAATACCAAGAAAAATCAAAGTAAACATCTGTCACTTAAGAGATATTTACAAAAAACAGAATCATTTGGCAAACTTAGTAAATTGGTTTGCTGTATCAGCAGCATCGCTCAACTCAAACCTGGTGTAAAAAACATTGATTAATAAATTCATCTGAATGTATTAAGTCCATTTACTTATCTACTTTCTCTTGTAATTAAGTCTCATCTTCCTTAAAAGTATAATAGGTTTTAATAGACCAAACTGATTTTATTGAAACAATGACTAAATGTTACTCGAAGATATGCTTTATGAGTTTTTTAAAGAAGCAGTGATGCATATTCAAACATACGGACAGACAGACATTTCTAAAATTAATTTAAATGTATGTTATTATACTGGATTCTGTCCGTGACTTCGTTCAGGTGAAATAGATACTTCGGGCTAATGCTAACATTCAGCGGAAGCTATCATGAAGAAAAGAAATCCCTGATTTTTAAACATTATTCGTTGTTGCTCGCTCATATTGGTCTTAGGGTGATAATATTTAGCCTGTAACCATCCTCGATAAATGAGCTATATAACACTGAAAGAATTTTTCAAATCGAACCAGTTGTTCCTGAGAATACACCCTACAACGTCAAAAACTCACACACTTTTACCTCTCTATAATATTAGTATAGATTGTGTATATGTAGTCTGGCGAAGCTGCTAAGACCTTGCTAGGTCAATAGCGTAATCAGTTTGAGAAAAAAAAAACCCTAGACACTTGAAACAATTTTTTTTACTAAATCTTAAAAGTAAAGACACCATAAATTTACATTCTTATTATATATATATGTATAGGTCATTTTAAATTACATTTATTATTGTTCAAATGCATGTTTTGCTGAGTGTTCATTCTATAAAGTTTCATAATTTATTCTATTATAGAGAATCATTTGTATGTATTATTATTGTGGCCAGATGATATCTATAGTATTGCAGTTTTATTTTATATACTATTTTTTTCTATATATCATAGGAGGCAAACAAACAGGTGAGTCAACTGATGTTAAGTGATGACCACCGTCCATAGACACTTGTAACACCAAGCGAGCAAGTGCGTTGCCAACCTGTGTTTGAAGAATGGAGGAGATGGGGAAGGTGAGGACAGGTAGGCCGCTGACGCGCTCACTGATTGAAGGAAACGCAACAATTCAGCCATTGTACCCCGGATGAGCAAACCCATTCATGCTGAAGCCAGTAATACCACCTACAAAGACTATAAGAGACTTTTTAAAGTAAACTGTTACAACTTTGAGGAAATCATGTACTCCTGTATTCCAAGTGTACCATTGACACACTGCTTTAATATTTTACTTTCGTAGCACTGGAGAATTCCTATATAATCATATTTGATATTGATCAATTCAAGCTAATTATTATTGTACAGTTTGTGTATTTCTTTTTTCAGCCATCCTATTGTGTCAATTACTATGACTTTCAATTATGTCTATCAGAAGAAGTGAAGACAGAAATCCCTGAGGATGATTTTCCTCAGTCATCAACATCAGCATGTCAGGTGAGTAGTACTATCCTACAACTTGATGAACATGATTTTTTTTTCTCGAACTGACTAAGCTTTTGACCCAGCAAGGTCTTAAAAGCTTCACCGGACGACTAAGGCGGACGCTGAGGGCACTCAGCGGATTTTATTTGATAAATAGCTCAAGGAGGGTGCGTGGCACAGCTCGGCTTGGGCTGTTGCCTGATACGTGCACCTGCTACCTATCTGAGCTAGCCTAAGCTAACTATTCATACATATATGAATTGTTGGAACATATATGTGTACTAGGGTGATTCAAAAAAACAAAACATTTTTTTTTC
The DNA here is from genome assembly GCA_014332785.1 of Antheraea mylitta. NCBI lineage: Eukaryota > Metazoa > Arthropoda > Insecta > Lepidoptera > Saturniidae > Antheraea > Antheraea mylitta. The sequence continues at coordinate 44,012 of JACEII010000115.1, forward strand.
TTCTCTCCAGCATGCTTAAAAGTTCAATTTACATGTAAGGAGATCCCAGTTAAAATTTGAGCGCTTAATATTAATATTAAGGACATCCGCATCGCACTTCTTTATTTTCCATAAGAATAACATAGAAAAATATTCAGAAAAATATTCGTTTGTACCTTCTGATTTTTATTGCTTGCCCATCATTAGTCATTAAAAAAATCCCTGTACATATTTTTGTAGAGAATTGAACGCTCTACAAAAAAGGTCTCTTACGATTTTTCCAAAAACCTAACCACTTAAAAGTTATTCGAGGTCAAATTCCAATATACTGAAAATTTGACCATTTGTAATGCATTAATACCTTTAAATGAGCAGTTCTTGTATATGTTTATATTTGTATATATTCAGGATCCAGGAAACGGCGTCAGCTATTTCCGTGAAACTTAGTATGTAGTTAGTCGGTTTCGGGGACGATAAATCGATCTAGTTAGATTTCTTTCATAGGAAACTTTTATTATCTGAGTTTTCAGTTAATGAAAAAATGTAGCTAAAATATAAAGATTAATTTCGCCGGCGCTGTCAAAACAAAAATAGCTCAGGTGGAAATCGACTGCTTCAAATATCCGTTTAACCCACGTTCCAATCTGAGTGACAGCAGAAGAGATATTTTTTAATTTTGTTTTTTTGTGAAAAATGCTAACTTCGTGAGGCAAACCTATACAGTTTATTTAAATTTAAAAATGTGTTACGGACAGCTGAGCCTCGTTAATATTTATCGAATAAGATACATAAAAATGTCTTAGGTAGAGCAGGCATTATCACGTAAAAGTCTTGCGAGGCTTAACAACGTTAAGTATTATAAATAGTCATAATTTTTCATGTAAAGTTTTTGTATGTTTGAATGTAGATAAGTAATTATGTTTGGAATATTAAAGAGTCTTACGTCGTTTATTGTAATGTCCTATATATTAATAAAGTTCTTATGTCGACAATAATGTGTTCTATGTAGTATTAATGAGAATTATGTCGCTTAATATCTCGTACATAGAATATCTCACGGTGAAACCGTACTTGTTAATGTATAATGTTTATGTTAATGTATAATGTTTATGTTAGTGTAACTTGAGGCATAATGTTTTAAAAAGGGTAAACAATGTGTTAACAATATTTGAATTTAACCGCCATACCGATTATTATTATTATTTGGGAGAAATTGTACTGAACCACCACGTAAAATGTATCGTCGATTAATGTAAATCGTAAATGTGTATGGTAAATGGCGGCGTCCTTAGGACATAATCAATGTACTAGTTGTAAGTATTTAATCGTGTACATATATAGCGAAAAAATGTATGTAACCACCGGTTCTCACAACACGATTAAACAGTCCACTAAAGTTTCTGCCACCGAAGTTTTATTCCTGAAGTCCTGAAGAAACTCTGCTGCCCTTCTCAAAGCCGGAAGGGGACCTTGACCTCAATAAAATGTTTTTTAAAGAACAGAGCTAGGCTCGGTCGTCCAGGCGCTATTTACTTACTAGTGCAGTTTAGCTGTTTGTCATATTGAGATGGACGCCTTGCATACGCACTGGTTGGGGTTTTGAAGGGTTTTTAATTTGTATATTTTTGATGGCTTAGGTTGTTGGGTCTGGACCTTGGCTATGTTAGCAATATATATTCATTTAACTAGTTCAGATTAAAAAAATAAAATATAAATAGTTTCGTTGACTTCGCTTATTTTTTCTAACCATGGTTGAGAGAGCGGTCTAAATTTACAAATAATCTGGGGGCCTAACCAAGTTGCTTATCGACAATCACTAACGCAAATAGAAAACTGAAAAATGTATGGAGATGACATATCTGAACGCTATATCACGTGATGTAATGTGAAAATATATATACATATATATTGAAGTTATACTTTTGCGCTCTGTAAGGAAAAATGATAAGAGTAAATCTTACGTTTCTTTGTATTTGTTGTTGTATTTCTTTGTATTAAAACTTTCAATGTATTAAATACCTTTTTTCTATTGTTAGTGTCGTTCTTTATAAAAAACGTAGAATAAGGCGAAAGATAAAATTTTTGAAACGATTTTTATCTTGTTACGCCAAAGAAGAATAACTTCTAACACGTGTACATAAGTACACACACATTTCTTTAATATCATAGGAGGCAAACGAGCAGGCGAGTCACCTGATTTTAAGTGGTCACCGCTGGCCATAATCTCTTGCAACAGCAGGGGAGTCGTAAGTGCGTTGCCAGCCTGTGTTTGGGGAAGAGGGAGGAGGGAGAGGCGAGAGGAGGGGAGGTGGGCCTCCGGCACTCTCACTGACTGAACGAAACGCAACAATGCAAGCACTGTTACTTCAAGCCGGTTTTCGTTGAGAGGTTGGTACTACCCCGGTCGAGCCGACCCATTCATGCTGAATCCAGTTATAGCATCAGCGTGGCTCTACCACCTAACAACATTCAACATACGATTCTAAAGAATGAAGTTGTTTTTGTTTCTAGAATGAGGAATTATTAAAACTTATACCAAAAGAAGAAATCAAACAAGAAAATTTAGAGGATAATTTGTCATTAATTAAAAATGAAGAAATAGATAATGAAGAGTATTCATTTATGGAAAAGATAAAGCGTTTAGAAGAGCAAAGAGTATTAGGTAATTTTGGAAACTCTGGTGTACCATATGATGTCCTGGTGACTCCGCAACAAGTTCAATGCAAGTTATGTGGTAGAACATTCAAAAATAGGTGAGTCTTCAACAAACACTCTCATATACTGACTTATATTTTATTAATCAAGAATTTACTTTCCAAATCTGATCTGATGAGGATTGCGATAGATACAAGGAACACATATTATGATGTGTGTTGCAAATTTGAATAATCTCGTTTTAACCGACGAAAAAGACGAAGGAGGTTCTCAAGTCGACGCGTATTTTTTTTTATGTATGACCATGCATAACTTTTTACAATATAGTCTGATTTTAAAAATTCCTTATTTTATTGGTAAAGGGTATACCCGGAAGTTGGTCCCATATACATTTTGACAAGAAAAAACAACGCTAAGGGTAGGATATCAGGGTATGGTTTATAATTCAGCTCCTGAGTTGTGTATTACAAATAAATTAAGCATGTAGTAATTAGTAGATTAATAGCCATAAAAAAATATAAAATAAAAAAAAAATTAACCAAAAAATAACCGCCGAAAAACGGAAAAGCAAAAAATAATAAATATTTTACTTAATTAATCTTAATAACTAAGTTCTTAAACTAATGTAAGTATACCTATATTATAAGTAATTTTGAGTCGGCGCCAAACAGTCAATGAACAAAGACCACTAAATTACTTTAAATTTAAACAAATAACTAAATCAAATTAGAAATGCAATGTGAAATATCCAGCGGTAACTTGTGTTTTCGTTCGGGTTGCTGTCTCGCTGATATTAATTTCGTAAACGCTCGGCATTTTCCGAAGAAGGGGGGTGCCGCCGCCGCGCATCTCGCTTTACGTAATTAATTAATTTGCTTGTTTGGCGCCGACTTAAAATTATTTTGGTATACTTACATTAGTTTAAGAACTTAGTTATTAAGATTAATAAAGTAAAACATTTATTATTTTTTGCTTTTCAGTTTTTTCGGCGGTTTAATTTTTGTTTGATAAGTTTTTTTGTTATCAAAATCAAAATATATCCTTTATTTAATTTTGGCCCTGAGAAAACGCTTATGAAAGTCAAAGCTACCACCGGTTCGGAATACAACCCAGTCATCGAGAAGAACCGGCAAGAAATGTTCATATTACATATTTTTACAAAGCATAAATAGTTACAAAGTTTTTAGTCGATGCGCAGAGAGGAGCATCATTTCCAGACATCACAATCATTCTGAATGAACTAGTTGCTACCCTCATCCGTACGTTTACTGTAAGCCATAGTGTTAACACGTTAATTTTTTTTTATTATTATTATAGCACGGCAAAATGACTGCACTATGCCTGATGGTAAGCACAGTACAATCTAAAAACAATAGCGACCACCGATTGACACACTGTCCATCGCCGGTCGCCACTATCATGCCGGCCTGGAAAAAACTGGATATGCACAGGCTGATCCCGAAACGCGACCCGCAGAAGCGAATCACTATTATGGGCTTTTTCGCCATGTACATGGTGGTTGTGACCCAGTCAGGTTGTAAAACCCTACCACCCCGCTATCGCCATTGCCTCGTTCGGTATTCAGCAGGGTGCACCACGTGCAGGTGAGGTTGGCTTGAGTGTCTCAAGTCTTGTGCAGTTTAAAAGGTTTTATAGTTTCAAAGGGCAACAGTTTATAGAATTGTATATTTCGGTGATAAGCTTTCTTTTTGTGGTTGTATTTGATATCAGCTACAATTCAGTCATTTTATTGTGCCAATATTCATGTAAATTATATGTTATTTATGGAACACATCACATTGCAATGTAACTAGCTCGACATAGATCAGAGCACGTGTATAAAATATGGTCTTCCCTAGCAGAAGTCAAAGTCATGAAAGATGTACTCTTTAAATTTAACATCCTAATTTCTAAACCATAGTAGTCAGCGCCAGTTTTGAGAGCGCCGAAAACCCACATTCTCCCTTCCCTTCCACCCCCTTTCGTTTCCCCTCTTCGCCACCAACACGGACTGGCAATGCACTTACGACTCCTCTGGTGTTGCTGGTGTCCATGGACGGTGGTGATCACTTGACGTCAGGGGACCCGCCTGTTCGTTTACCTCCCTATGATATAAAAAAGGCAGTATTATTATTATTAATTATTATGTTTTTAATATTTTCAGATTTACACTGTTAATACACAATATCGAACACATCAAAGTTGTAATGTATCCTATACTAGTGGATTATAAAATGAATGAGTTATACAAGTGTCAGTGGTGTGATGAACATTTTATTAGTCGTCATAATATGCGCACACACGTCCACTATCTACATAGTAATAAAATACACAAATCTGTATTATATAACAAAGGTATAAAGCAGTATCCTATTGGAAATAATGGTGTGGAAATGGAATATAAATGCCACTATTGTGATCGCATTTGTAAAAGCAAAACTGCTTTAGTAGTGCATACAAAAAATATTCATTCCGATTATGGGAAAATGTTTAAATGCTGGTGCAGGAAACAGTTCCGTACTGCGATACTCTTACATGAGCATAAGAATAAACACCATGACGCTCGGATTAAAACTAAAAGCAATGATAAATTCCAATGTGCTTATTGCCATAAAATTTTCAAAGTCAAAAGTCGTTTAACAGAGCATACAAAACGTATTCATTATGATTATGGTAGAAAATTTGAATGTTGGTGCGGGAAACAGTTCCGTACACCGATACACCTTTTTGAACATAAGAAGCGGCAGCATATTTCTAAAAAAGTTATAAATAATGAACAAGTCCAATGTGATTATTGCCATAAATTTTTAAAAAACAAAGGATGTTTAGCAACACATATAAAGCGTATTCATTATGATTATGGCAAAAAATTTGAATGTTTCTGCGGAAAACAGTTCCGTACACCAATGCACCTTTATTTACATAAATGGCGGCTGCATGATGTTAAGATCGAAATTATAAATAATGAACAATACCATTGTGACTATTGCCATACAATTTTCAAAAGCAAACTTCTTTTAATAAGTCATATAAAGAGTGTTCATCATGATTTTTGTAAAAAATATGAATGTTGGTGCGGGAAACAGTTACGATCACGGGTTCTCCTTTCCATACATAAGAAACGACAACACGGTCCTAAAATAAAAATTATAAATAATCAACAATTTCAATGTGACTATTGCCATAAATTTTTCAGAATCAAACCCCTTCTAGAAAGACATATAAAAAGTATTCATTATGATTATGGTAAATTATTTAAATGTTCGTGCGGGAAACAGTTCCGTACACCAATACATCTTTATCATCATAATCGGCGAATGCATTGTGACGGTAAAAATATAAACAGTGAACAATTCCAATGTCATATTTGTCAGAAAGATCTTAAGTCAAAAAAATATTTAAAAGATCATATAAAAAATATTCATTATGATTATGGCAAGACATTTGAATGTTGGTGCGGGAAACAGTTCCGTGCACCGACATATTTACGTTTGCATAAGTATAGGCAGCATGGCTCTAGTGGTAATGATGTAAATAATCAGGAATCGCAATGTGATTCTTGTGGTAAATTTTTCAAAAACAAGGTATATTTAATGAAACACATATACCGTGTTCATTATGATTATGGTAAAATGTTTTTATGTTGGTGCGGAAAACAGTTCTCCAAACCGATACTCTTACGTACACACGAGAAACTGGTACATAACAATACAGATAAAGGGGCATTAAAAGCATAGATAAGGTATTAAAAGCGCAATTCTAATGTCATGTTTGACAGATATTTTTAAAAAACAAAATGGCGTTATATATGAGACATATTCATCATGATTATGGTGAAATGTTCGTAAGTTGGTGCGGGAAACAATTCCGTACGCCGTTTCGTTTAAGAGTACACAAGAGGAAACGCCACTAACATAAGATTAACAAGGATGTGGTATAAATACAAATGTTGTAATTTAATTCTTAAGTTGTGTCGATTATTTATTTGTTATATGAAAATATATTTACGGTATTTATGGTATTCTTGCAAAACGATACAATATTTAGAAAGGTATATGTTAGTGGTAAACTATTTCGGTGTTATTACAAAAAAGTTAAACACGTTTTGAACGCTTGCTTTAAAAAGATATCTCGGAGAATGTTCGCCGTTTTGCTCTGTTGTCTCGCTTTGGTTAGGTTAGGTTACACTTGCGAAAAAAGGATAACACGATCTTGCTTCGGGCGAGCGCGGTGCATTTCGTACGAAACCTTTTTTAAACCAAGTATTTACCTTTTTTGTAATAACACCGTTTGAGTTTAAGAGCCAGCGCGCACTAGTCGCGGTGCGAAGTAAAAATCGGACCAGAAAAAAAACCGTAACAGACGGTTCGCGCACAGCGGTAGAATTCCCGGATAGTCTAAAAGCCAGTGAATGCCAAACCTTTGTTATTTTATATTCATATTTATATTATTTTTTATTGTCTCTTGAGAAAACAATATTATTTTGGTATTTTTAAGTTGCAAATAATAATAATGAATGTATTAATGTACTATATTAATGAATATGTCTCACATGATGACGCATTATCAAACATGAATTATATTAATTTATAAACTGCACAAGCAATAATAGTAAAAGCGTATTTGTGGTATAACATATGTACTTAGTAACTGAAAAATACGCAATAAAGGGGTACAAAAGACCTATCTCACTATATATCTCACATCCATCTACTTAGACATATATTGCCTTGCGCTTGCACCAAGAGCTAACCTATGTGTTTGTCTGGGGAGGGGTTAGAAACTGTCGAAACTGTCTGGCTACTGAGAAAAAAATCTAATAGTCTACTACTCTCGTAGTTAATACTCTAATAGGTGGTAGAGCCATGCTGAAGCTATTACTGGTTTCAGTATGAATGGGTAGGCTCGCCCTCGCAACTTGATGATTTTTAGTTACAATAAAACATTTTCGTCTCGGTTAGGTTAGAGTTGCGAAAAAAAAATCGAGAGCAAACGCGGTAGCAGTCGATGAGTGCTGTGCATTTAATACACAAGTACCACCACATTACATGAGAGTTCAGAATTAGTATATATTAACACGCAGGACTGCAGAAACTGTAATACTGTTTTTTTTTTAATAGCTGTATGAGGAACACAACACGTTTAAAGAAGGTTATTCCAAGATAACTATACTTTTGGGCTCGACTGGTTTATAAAGATTTTTTATCTATATCTTTTAAATCGAATCAAATCAAATATATTCAGTTTATCCTAATAAGGCACTTATGTATGTCAAAACTACCACCAGTTCGAAAAAGAACCCAGTCATCGAGAAGAACCGGCAAGAAACTCTATTGGGTACATCTTTGTAACACATGTATACTTCCTATGTATAAACCTACTTATAAGTGAATTGTATCCATTAAAATAGTTTATAAAAAGTTAGGCTTAAAGAACTTGTAACCTGTGGCCTTAATAAATTAAAAAATATTTATGTCAAGTAAGTCATTGGGATGTGTTTTTTTTTCGAATTGACTACGCTATTTACCCAGCAATGTCTTAACAGCTTCACGGGACTACTAAAGCGAGCGCTTCAGGCACTCAGCCGATTTTATTTTGGCAACCAGCTCATGGGTGAACGGCACACCTCGGCTTGGCTGTTGCCTGTTGCATGCAAAATCGCGACCTATCTTAGCTAACCTAGCTAACTATTCATATATGTATGAGTTGTTGAAACGTATATGTGTACCAAGCATACACGCCTCAACAACTCCTCTATATATTTATTATCGGAAAATTGAGAGTTTTTCAGTTCGATAAGGGAAAAAAAGTAAACCCTTCCACATTCATGTGTAAGCGTGTAGGCATGTACGTGTGTGGGGGTGATCGTGTAGTGTTGTAGCGGTGATGTATATTTGTGTGTGACCGTATCGCGCACTCAAGCGCTTCCTACCAAAGAATCGAACCTAGGCTTGAGCCGCTGCCGTGGGAGGCCTAATCGGGTGTCATTGGGATGTTAACCCCAAAGAGTAATGAGATAATATGAATCGAGGGAGTATACTCCCTTCTGTTAACATACGCCATCTAGCCGTGAGGAAATGTACTAATAATAATATACCTACATAAGTATCGATACCTTTATATAGCTATATTTATAGTTTTATAGGTGTTTACAATGACACCCATAAACAGATTACTAAACGTATTTTATATTTATAATTGAGATACTGTTTTGAAAGTGACGTAATTCATTTCGAAAAAAAAAAATGCACCGTCTACATAAAATATTGACATAGTGTAACAATTAGAGATATGCTGACTAGAACTTTCGCTAACTAGACTATTAGTCGGTGGTAAATAGGCCGACTAATCGGCTAAGGCAATCACTTTTCAGGGGGGTATACGTGTATTCGTTTGCAGCTGTTTCGTGCGTAAGTCGTAACAGCAGCCTGCAAGTTTGTCAGAACCTGTTATTTGATTTGCATGGTTTTTTTTATATTTGCTTTTGTTCGGGCCAGACCGGTGACTGCAAAAAAATGTTTTCTGAAAATAATGTTGTTAAGTCTTACTATTCATTAAAGTGAATTAATTAAAATTGAAACAGGCCAAAAAGAAATTCTTGAGTATTGATTTTTTTACATTTATTTATTTCAATACGACTTGATAATAAAAAAAATTATTCTTTTATTTAAATAAAAAAAGTAATTAAGTATATATGTTTAGTCATTAAAAAAAGATATTATGTTATTTGTATGTTAATAAAATAGTAATTTTGTCTTATAAATGTCATACACATGTTTTCATTACAAGCAAGTAATTTTAAAAACTGATTATCAAAGGAAAGGTTGCTTTTCTTTACATTAAATAATGTCTAAAACTGATTATAAATTAAAAACATTAATAAACAGTAAAGGTTTTTATTGAATGTAATTCACTCTACATACTTTCTACTGGAAAATACGTAAAAGTGAGAAGCCGGATAGTCTGCACATTTTGCTGACTAATCGCCGACTACGATGGTAGCCGGATAGTCGACTTTACGACTTGGCTAGTTGACACATTTCTAGTAACTATATGATTTCTTCTATGATGACTACAATACCAAATATACATTTATACAAACTGTACATTATTTTTTATCCTCTAAGTGTTTTTGTTTATATGTCAAAATTATTGTTATGTCGTTAATAATAATATAGAATACTCAGAATATTACTTATTATACTGTCCTTATTGTAAACCATAAAGTTGTTTTGTATTGTTATTTTTTATTGTCTGCATTCTTGACATATACTTTCTTGTTTTTTCTGAACGAATGGAGTGATGTGGCGCTGACACCGTGCTTTTGTTAGCGCGTTTCAGCTGCCCGCTAAGGCGTTAGACTTTTGTGTAACTCTGTCTTATCTGGACCATTATTAGATCAAAACAAATAAACTTATACAAAATAACCGTGTGCATTATTTATCACCATACATAAAACCCACAGCAACTAAAGATAAAAGTTAAAAAAAATATATAATAAGAGATCTATTTTTGAGTAATCAATATTCTAGACATTGATTTTTTTTATATATTGATTTCATAAACCCGAGTCAAATCAATTGCTTTTGGGAAGAACGCTATTCCTAATTCAATGCTACCATTATAATAAAAAGTAATGGTAAAAAAACTGAAATATTAGAATAGTCGCTTTATGGAAGTGATTATTTTGTTATCAATGTCATAATCATTTAATGTAAAAAAATGGTTGTGTATATAAATATCAATATAATTTAAAAAAGTTGTATGCATAGATTGAGACGGTACATTGTACTTTGTCACTGATGCCACCAGGACTTAATGATATATGCACTAATTATTTGTCTAACAATATACGATATATAAAGCAGATGGCGAAACCATCTTTCTAGTATTATTTTTAAAAGATGTATTAAGATTCCCCACACTAGGGATGATCGATATTAGAAAAACATCGATTTATAAGTATTGATGTAAAATATACATCATTGTATAACAATATTGATTAGTAGTCCGGTGAAGCTGTAAAGGCTTTGCAAAGCCAATACCGTCAGTTCGTTAAAAAAATATATTGATGTGTTTACTACCAAATAAAACCGTTGTAAGAAAACTAAATTTATCGGGAGTTTTCCATTTGGTCTGTTCCGTTGCTGGTACAGGAGCTGGCCAGCTCTGAAAAAAAGCCTATCTAAAGCCGTCCATTTTTCTTTTTCCTTAGGAAATGCAAATACAACTATTTGTGCATCTTACTTCGATAACGTTGATCAGTGTCATCTAGTGTTCTAAAATAGTTAAATTTATAGATATCTAGTCCCTAGCGAGTACATCCAATGCTAGATGACCCTATAATGTATATTAATTATACGATATTCAATTTTCATAACATCGATGTTGTCGAAATCAACATAGGTGTATTTCAGTTTAACATCGACGCTTCTTCAACTTTGATGAATTTCGATCATCCCTAGCCCCCACTGTTTATTGTTTACAGCTTTATAACCTCTTTTCACGTAATATAAACGTTACTGCCATAAAGTACTTTGTTTTATTGCTTACTTCGCTATAAGAAGGAGCATATAATAGTTTAGGTAAATAAGGTGACAGTTTGCGTGTACAAAACCTGTCAAATACTTGCACAGATTACTCAGAGGATACTACGTTTATCAAATACAGGTCGTTGTGGTTTTTCATCTTTAACGAATAACTAGTGAAGATGTTAGGACGTACTGAAATTAATACAACAATGGACAGGAGAAAATGTCAAGCGTCCAGCTGTGATGCATCGAATACTACATTAGAAGAGGTATTGTGAAGTTTGTTAATGTTAACACCAATAACTGAATATAATTTATTATTTATATGTAGAAGAAACACACTGGAATGACTGAAATATCACTATATATTTCACTTACAGTCAGTCAGTCACTTACAGTCAGTTACACTATATATTACACTTATATTTTTACTTACAGTATCAATTTTGTGCTTACATAAGCATGAATATTGTACATATTTTTAGTAAAATATCTTCGATATATTTTTAACTTCTGAACTGTCCAGAAACAAAGGATTTAAGCCAAAGATAGATCACATAAAGACAGTCATTGTCAAGGTGGTACAGCTACGCTGAAGCTATTACTGGTTTCAGAATGAATGGGTCGGCTCGTCCGGGGTAGTACCACCCGACACACAGAAACACCGACATGAAGTAACAGTGCTTGCATTGTCGCGTTTCGTTCAATCAGTGAGACTGGAGACCTATCTCCTCTCCATCCCTCTAACCTACACTCCTTTCTCCCTCTCCTCCTTCCCCAAAAACAGGCTGGCAATGCACTTGCAACTCCCTTGGTGTTGCTAGTGTCTATGGACGATGGTTGTCACTTAACATCAGGTGACTCACCTGTCCATTTGCCTCCTATATGATATATAAAAAAAAAATGATAAAACTATTTGATAATCTATAAAAACTTAAGAACCAAAGAAAAAAATCATGAAGAGATTAATTAAATGAAAAACTAATTTTAGATTTGAATTGAAATAGTGAATGTATACTAATATATAAAGTTGAAGAGTTTGTTTGTTTGTATGGTTGAATGCGGTAATCTCAAGAACTACCGATCCGATTTGAAAAAGATATTTCCAAAAAGCAGACTAATTTGGCAAACCTAGTAAAGTGCCAGTTGTACCAGCAGCATATACCAACATGTTTAATCCAGCATATATCTAGCTCAGTGCTCACTTACACTGTTAAATGAACTAATGAAACTATGACTTAAAGATATATATATATATATATAGATATAACATCTCAATAAAGTATATGATTATGGAATAATATCTTACTAGTGGGCACCCAGTGTTCGACATTATATATTATATAATCAAAGGTTTTCATCATGGCTACAGAGTTATTTGCCATGATCTTTAATTATATAATCATTAAAAAAATGTGTAAATAGAAATTGAAATTAATTATACATTTCAAACAAAAACCCCATGGTAAAGCTCTCACATTTAAAGCAAACATAACTTTACGAAAATAACGAAATTTATCGCAACCCATGACACAATTTTCAATTAATTTTACATGACACCATGGGTGGGTGGTATTTCTGGGTGATATTGAATTAAATGTAGTCTGTCCATTACGAGAAATAGTGATATGCCCAGTATCATCATTTGGAAAAGTAATGGATCCACAATACAATCAAATGGTGAATCCAAGACAAAGATGTTTTTAATACTACCATTAGCTTTTGAAAATAAATTCTTTTTTTGTTGCTACATGAGGTTGAATTACAACATTGTAACCATGGAGGTCTAAATCATGGATTACTTTTATGAACAAAATTCTTTTTTGATTATACAAAGTATTATTTGGCTCACTTTTATATTAAATCATCATTTGATGTGAGTTCACCATAAAAAATATTAAACATTACAATAATAGTTATATTTTATTATATCATTGTTGAATGTAGGATGAAAAATGGTAATTGGAACATAAGAGTTAAAAAATACATACAGTCGAGCATAGCAACCTCCTTCCTCCCACCCTTTGTTGAAGTTCGTAATTATTGACGGCTGTCAGAATGTCTTTTTATTTACATGTGTGTATATGTTGTGTAAAAATCGAGTATAGTGTGAGTAGTGCATTTTGTAATTAATTTAATGTACTTTTAATGCAATTTATATAAAATAAACAGCTTTCTGCACTTCTCCGCCATATAAACTTTAACTATGCCAAGTTTCAAGTTCAACAGTTGATGGGAAATAGGTTAAAAAGGGGTACAATTTTTTTGCTTCACATATTAATATATAGATTAGAAGGAACCCTTCTATCTTCAAAATTACGATTACCAATTATAATGTTGAATTAAAAACAATGAATGAGCTGAGGTCTTGAAATCTTGCATAAATATAAATACAGGTATAAAATTGTATATCTGTCTAAGCACTTTTTAATATTTGGCAATTTATATAGCCACATTGAATGTGATATAATATTGTATGTTACTAAGTTATGTAGACGAAAGCGCGGTAAATTAAAGAAAATGGCTGGGAAAGTGACCAAAAAGATGATATAATTCAGAATACATACATGGATATATAGATATATGAATTTTAATTATATTTATTCTTGGAGTCCAGTACAACGTGAGTCTTATGCAGCTTAGGCAGTCTTAAGACTTACAGTAAACAATATATTTTTAGAATAACCTAGATTACTTCTTATAAGGTCAGTTATCTGCCAGTGAAAGTCTCGTGAAAATCGATTGAACCGGTTTTGGAGATAGCATTGTGGATAGCAGTTAAAAGCAAGTCTAAGTTAGCCTAAGTGACCTGCTGTAATTTCAGCTATCTGCAGGTGAAATTCCCATCAAAATCGGTACAACTGTTTCAGAGATTTCCTGAAAAAAAAAAAACAGACAGACAATTTTTATTAATTGCAATTGTCAGTAGCATGTATACTTCCATACCCAATCAGTAAAAAAAATATTTTCATGTTATATACAGACACTTCATTTTTATTATATGTATACCTAATTTAAATTAGTTTTATTATTTTGTTGTTCAAATGCATGTTCTTATGAGTGCTCATTCTATAATGTATCATCACTTATTTCTTATACTACAGAGAGTAGTTAGATTGAGGCTCATTCTATCCTATTCAGTTGTGATAAAGAATAATTTTTATGCATTATTTCTGTGGTACCTATGTTGTCTGTAGTATTACAGTCTTAGTATATATACTACTAGCCTCTGCCCGCGACTTCGTTCGCGTGGAATAATTACTTTGGGCTAACGCTAATACGCATCGGAAGCTCTCTCGAGAAAAAAAACCATGATTTTTATTATATAATATACTTCATTGGGGCTCCGCTCCTATTGATGTTAGCGTGATGGTATATAGCCTATAACCATCCTCGATACATGAGCTATATAGTATTGAAATAATTTTACAAATTGGACCAGTAGTTCCTGAGATTACCCCCTACAATGTCACAACATCACAAACTCACAAACTTTACCTCTTTATAATATTAGTATAGATTGAAGACTTTTCTAACAAAACTGTTAGAATGTTATGTTAAATCATGTTCTTCTGTGTTCTATGTATACAACTGAAGCATTGCTTAGTATCTTTAATATTTCATTTTGGTAGCGCTGGAGAATTCCTACATAATTGTATCTGAAATTGATCAAGCTAATCTTTATGTTACAATTTATGTATTTGTTTGTTTCAGTCTTTGAATTATGTCAATTACTATGACTTTCACTTTTGTCCATCAGAAGATGTGAAGAAAGAATTTCCTGGGGATGATTGGCCTCAGTTAACAACATCAGTATCTCAAGTGAGTAGTACTATCCTTCAACTTGATGAAAATAAGTTTTTGTATTGATAGTAGTTTAAGTCCAAGCACACTATACGCTATTTCTTTAGTTTAGTCTTTCAGGAATGTAATGTAATTGTAACCTTCAGTAACTAGTTGAACTATCATAGTATTTAACTACTGTTGCTTTTTTTTCTTCGAACTAACTACACTATTGATCTAGCAAGGTCTTAACAGCTTCACCGGACTACATAATTACTGATGCATATTCACATGTTTGTCATATTAAGATGGGGGCCTGACTTAAGCATTGGTCAGGGTTTGGGGGTCCTTTATCTGCTTATGTTTGATGAAAGGTTGTGGGGTCTAGGCCTTGATTATTCCAGCAATATTTATTTGCTTAAGTAGAGCAGATTTAAAAATACTTATGTAAATGTTTACATAAATGCAGTATTGTAGGGGAGGTGGAGGTAAGAACATAGCTTACTTTTTCTGACCATAAGAAGGGAGTAGTCAGAGATTACAACAAATCTGCATACGTAATACTATAAAAACCCCAACGGTGTTATTACAAAAAAGTTAAATACTTGGTTTAAAAAAGGTTTCGTACGAAATGCACCGCGCTCGTCCGAGGCAAGTTTGCGTTATCCTTTTTTGGCAAGTGTAACCTAATGTAATCAAAGCGAGACAACAGATAAGCAAGACGGCGAAACATACCGCGAGCGCGATAAATCTAAACCGTAACCTTCTTAAAGCAAGCGTTTAACTTTTTTGTAATAACACCGCAAGGGTCTCAAATCAAGTGAATTGATCTAAGAAAAATTGTGTCCTTGCAGAAACCAACATGTTGGGTTTCATTCTCAGAGTAATCAAGTGATTGCATGTTAATCAAATGAAAGGTAGGATGATTTGATAACTAACATTCGTATCTATCTCGAGAATATGAAAATTAACGATAAGTTTGTAGTTCATTAAAAAAACACAAGGATCTAATCATTTTAGTGTCTAAAGATTATAGTTGTGGTCTTTGTTTCTAGAATGAGGAATTACCAAAAGTTATACCAAAACATGAAATTAAACAAGAAAAATCAGAGGATAGTTTGTCATTAATTAAAAATGAAGAGATAGGCTATGAAGAGTATTCATATATAGTACAAATAGAGAGTGTAGGAGAGCATAGAGTGTTGGATAATTCTGAAGACACCAGCATACATTTCGATATCTTGGTAACTCCTCAACAAGTTCAATGCAAGTTATGTGGAAGAACATTCAAAAATAGGTGAGTCTGCAACAAATCCTTTCACATACTGACTTACATTTCTTTAATCATTAATTTATTTTCTTAATCTGATCTGATGAGGATTGCGACAGATACAAGGAACACGCATTGTCATGTGTGTTGCAAATTTGTATAATCTCTTTTTGTTATGAACAAATTGCTACCCATTGTACGTTTGCTGTAAGCCATTGTGTTATCATATTTCTGAGCAGCTTAAAAGGCTTTAGGGTTCGAAGGGCAACAGAATTGCGTATTTCGATGATCACATTTCTTTTTAGGGTTGTATTTGAATTCAGGTACAGTGCAATCCTTTTGTTGTGGCAATATTCATGTAAATTGTATGCTATCTTTGGGATATATCTTATTGCAATGCAATTAGAGGAACATAGAAGATATGGTCTTCCGTAACAGGAATTAAAGTCATGGTAAATGTACTCTTTAAATTTAAAATTCTGGTTTCCAAACCATAGGAGTATTATTTTTTTTTTATGTCATTAAGGAGGCAAATGAACATGCGGGTCACCTGTTGTTAAACGATCACCGCCGTTCATAGACACTAGCAACCCCAGAGGAGTCGCAAGTGCGTTGCCAACCTGTGTTTGTGGGAATGGAGAGAAAGGGGAAGGGGAAGGAAGAGGAGAAGGGAGGGGAGATGGGTCTCCGGCGCTCTCACTGACCGAACGAAACGCAACAATGTAAGCACTGTTACTTCACGTCGGTATTCTGTGAGAGAGTGGTGCTACCCCGGACGAGCCGACCCATTCACGCTGAAACCGATAATAGCTTCAGCGTGGCTCTACCACTACAAACTGTTTATTATTTTCAGATTTACTTTGTTAATACACAATAATGAACATATAAAAGTTGCAATAAATTTTAAGCATGAGTTATACAAGAGTCAGTGGTGCGATGAAAACTTTAATAGTCATGATAATATGCTCACACACATCCACCGTGTACATAGCAATAAAATTCACAAATCTGTATCTTATAACAAAGGTATAAAGCAGTATCCTATTGGAAAGAATGGTGTGGAAATGGAATATAAATGCCACTATTGTGATCGCATTTGTAAAAGCAAAACTGCTTTAGTAGTGCATACAAAAAATATTCATTCCGATTATGGGAAAATGTTTAAATGTTGGTGCAAGAAACAATTTCGTACTGCGATACTCTTACATAAGCATAAGATCAAACACCATGTTGTTCAAAATAAAATTAAAAGCGATAAAAAATTCCAATGTGATTATTGCCTTAAAATTTTTAAATTCAAAAGTCGTTTAGTAACGCATATAAAATGTATTCATTATGATTATGGGAAAACATTTGATTGTTTCTGCGGAAAACAGTTCCGTACACCATTTCACCTTTCTCTGCATAAAAAGTTGTATTGTGCTAAGGTCAATATTATAAATAATGAACAATCCCATTGTGACTATTGCCAGGCAATTTTCAAAACCAAACGTATTGAAACACGACATATAAAGTGTATTCATTATGATTATGGCAAAAAAAATGAATGTTCCTGTGGGAAACAGATCTGTACACCAGTTCAACTCTCTCTACATAAAAAGGAGCAGCATTGTACTACGGTCAATATTATGAATAATGAACAATATCATTGTGACTATTGTCAGAAAATTTTCAAAACCAAACCTGTTTTAACAAGACATATAAAGAGTATTCATTATGATTATGGCAAAAAATTTGAATGTTCCTGCGGAAAACAATTCCGTACACCAATTCACCTCTCTATACATAAAAACCGGAAGCATGGTGCTAAGGTCACAAATAATCAACAATACCAATGTGACTATTGTCATACAATTTTCAAAAGTAAACCTCTTTTAATAAGTCATATGAAGAGTGTTCATCATAATTTTTGTAAAAAATATGAATGTTGGTGCGGGAAACAGTTACGATCACGGGCTCTCCTTTCTACACATAAGAAACGACAGCACGTTCCAAAATTAAAAAGTATAAATAAAGGACAATTTCAATGTGACTATTGCCATAAATTTTTCAGAACCAAACTTTTTATACAGTACCATATAAAAAGTGTTCATTATGATTACGGTAAAGTATTTATATGTTTGTGCGGGAAACAGTTCCGTTCGCCTATTCATCTTTATCAACATAACCGTCGGATGAATTGTAACGGTAAATATACAAACAATGAACAATTCCAATGTCATATTTGTCAGAAAATTTTAAAATCGAAAAAGTATTTAAAAGATCATATAAATAATATTCATTATGATTATGGTAATAAGACATTTGAATGTTGGTGCGGGAAACAGTTCCGTACACCGACACGTTTATGTGTTCATAAGTATAGGCAGCATGGCTCTAGTAGTAATAAAAATAAGGAATTACAATGTGATTCTTGTGGGAAATTTTTCAAAGACAAGGATTATTTAGTGAGACACATGAAACATGTTCATTATGATTATGGTAAAATGTTTTTATGTTGGTGCGGAAAAAAATTCTCTAAACCGGTGGACTTACGTAGACACGAAAAGTTTGTACATAACAAAAAAAATAAATCAGCATTAGAAGCGCAATTCCAATGTCATATTTGTCAGAAATTTGTAAAAACAAAAAAGTATTTAAAGGAACATATAAAAAATATTCATTATGATTATGGTAAAATGTTCGTATGCGAGTGCGGGAAACAATTCCGTACGCCGTATCGTTTAAAAGTACACAAGAGGGAGCGGCACAATCATACGAGTAACAAGGATGTGGTATAAATACAAATATTGCAATTTAATTTTTACTTTGTGACGATTATTAACTTACTATATGAAAATAATACTTATGTAACAGAAATTCGATTTGTTATCCGGGACAAAAGTTCCGTATTATGTTTTTTGATGTGAAACATATATAGGTGCACCCTAATCTTGATTTTGGCTTGGTGACGTTTGTGGCGACGAAACACACGAAGTACGAAAAAATATTTGCAACCCTATTTATATGAACATAAGATTCAAATTGTTTTCTCGGTCACTCGTTCTTATAGTGTTGCGGCACGCGCCGATGGCTTAGCGCCTTTTGACAATTGCCGCAAAACGACGCGCCTGCGCCTATTTGAATTTTTGTATTTAATAAAAATGAATATTTATGTAATTAAATAAATAAACAGTCATTATGGAACAAATTTGCAATGCTTTATATTTTTATTATGTCATAGTTGATCCCTATGTTAGTCTGTTCTTTTATGCGTATAACCTATACAAAACTTTAGATGTTTCACATCTTCCAGGCGTCCCGTGAAGGCTAATTTTTTAAAAAATTTGAAACGATATCTAGTTTATCATACTAGAATAATGCATAGGTGATAGATGGCAGAACTAGAAAATAATAAATTATAATTGAGAGCGTTTCTATCCCATACATATTAAAATATAATGGATATTGGTTAAGCCGTTTAGACAGAGAAAAATGACTAAATTGCGCACACCGGTGTATTACGTATACTGATATTTAAGATCTTGCAAAACAATATATTACTTAGAAAGGCATGTAAGGCAAGTATGTTTGTGGTATTACAAAATCAAACACAGCAAAGAAACTAGAGGCTTGCCTTTTTTTTTGTTTTTAACTTCATTTTTGGCAATCAATCCTTCAGATTATTACTGCTTTTGTCACGTAGTCAACAATATTACAAGTGTTGTGCGATCATTTCAATATTAAACATCGTGTGAATAAATATTCTAACAAGATGGTAGATCCCTTGTTAGAACCTTCCAGGGAGTTTTTGTGGCATCTCAGAATTTTATGCTCCGTGGTATTATTTTCCATTCAATTCACTTATGCAACTAACTAAGTATATTTCGTAAAACACCACCAAATTTACACAATATAGAGTCAAATAACACAAGGTTGTGAATAAAATGCACTACATGACAGACTAAGATCCCGCCAAAATACCCGAGGCTTGCCTTATCACATGGAAGTTCAGATTTCAAATATATTGACATTTGAATCATTGAAGCAAGACTGTAGAAATTGTGATACTAATTTTTTAATAGATGTATGAGAAACATGGCACATTGAACACTTAAGTGAAGGTTATTCCATCTAAAATAAACTTTTCGGCTCGACTGATCTATAGGTACCATTTATCTATACCTTACAATATGTTTAATTGTAATTGTACTAATATGGGTTGTAAAGTTTTAAAATTAAACCTTATACCACGGAGCATGGATTCTGAGTTGCCACTTCTTCGTTTATGACACTATCTGCCACAGACGGCGCACGCTCTTTAATGACAATTGAATTTGTTCGATAAGTTTATTTTTTTACATAAAAAAATCACAAATATTGCAAAATATAGAGCCAAATAATATATGATTATGATTAAATTCCACTAAACGAATTCACTGATCTCATCATAAACTCCTAGTCGGTATGTCTTCTAATATCATTTTTTTAATATCGATATATATCATGCAACACTAATTTACGAGAAATATTCATTATGATTATGGCAAAGTATTT
>JACEII010000115.1:69765-112051 GCA_014332785.1 Antheraea mylitta
ATGAATGAAATAAAAAGTCCACTACATGACATTTCAAGATCCCACCAAAAACTCCAAACATTATGCAGTAAAACATAATAAATATTCATTATGATTATGGTGATGTATTTGAATATCAACCTAGGGACCCTTCCCTAGCTGTTCGCCCATATAGTCGAATAGATATTGAAACGTGATTCATCTTCTCTTATATGCTAGTTTTGATTATGAACGTAGTACTTTAACAGTGATGCGTTATCAAACAAACAGACAGACATTTTTCAAAATGATTGAAATGTAATTTATTACTTATTCCTAGACACCTTCAGCATTTTTTTATTATTAAAGTCTAAAGAGAACAGATACGTTAAATTTCTTTTTCTTGTTTTGGCTCCGCAGAAGCACTTGCCAATGTCAATGTTTTGTTTCAATGATATAGTACAATAATATTACAAGCGTCGTGTGACCATTTCAATATTCTAACAAGATGGTGGATAACTTGTTAGAACCTTCCAGGGAGTTTTTGTGGCATCCCAGAATTTCATGCTCCGTGATATTATTTTCCATTCACTTCACTTATGCACAATGAACTAATTATATTACGTAAAACACCACCATATTTACAAAATATAGAGTCAAATAACACAAGATTATGAATAAAATATAAAATCCACTACATGACAGCCTAAGATCCAGCTTAAAACTCCATACGTTCTTCATTTCTATTTTATTTTTGGCAACCAGTCTTCTATTTAGTAGAACATTACTGCCATTGTCAAAAGAGTAACGATATTACAAGTTTATTGATATAACTTCAATGAACTAACAAGACGGTGGCCATCTTGTTAGAACTTTCTTGGAAGTTTTTGTGGCAAGTCAGAATCCATGCTTCTGCCATCCTTTTTTTTAACTAAAATCTAAAAAATACAGATACTTCAGTATTACGTTCTTATTATACGTGTAGAACATTGATATGGTTAACAAGGGATAAACATGAACGCATTTTACATTTTTGACTTTATAGCCTCTAGTCGTAAATCACCGACACCTACTTTATTTGTTATGTATAATACTTTAAAATGTAAAGTGTATTTACTTTCATGTAAACTAATTTATTAATATAAACGCCAAAGACATGATGATGCTATTTTATTACAAACCTCTACTTAAATCTCATTAGTGGTAGAACCACGCTGACGCTATTCCAGCATGAATGTGTCGGCTCGTCCGTGGTAGTACCACCCCCTCACAGAAAACCGATGTGAAGAAACAGTGCTTGCATTCTTGCGTTTCGTTCAGTCAGTAAGAGCGTCGCAGGCCCATGTCCCCTTGCTCCCCTCCTCTCCACTTCTCTCCCCATTCCTCCCTCTCTCTACTCTTCCTTCCCTCTCTAAACACAGACTGTACTGTACGTACTTGCAACTTCCATGGTGTCTATGGACAGCGGAGAACACTTAACATCAGATGACCCACCTGTTCGTTTGTCTCCTATGACATAAAAAGAATACATTATATACAGAAAGAGTATTATTCCATAGGACTACGTCAAATTTACATTAATGTGAGCGAAGTCGCGTGTAAGAGTTAGTTCTATTAGTTCTCCATCATTAAACTTAACCAATAATTGACAATTCTGGAATTAGCTATTGTCAAAAACAAATTGTATGGTTTTATGAAACTACAATAAAAGTGTTACTTTTCCTTAGAGTTATATGGCAACATTGAAATTAGAGAAATTAAAATTATCATAGCTAGCAAACACCAATCACCGATACTTGATTTTGGTATCTAGAAGATAATTATTAACTTTAATTCTAATGAAGTGTTAGGTATTATAAAAAAAAATTGTTAAGGAAATAATTATTTTACTTTGACACATATTTTTTAATAATATATATATATATAATATTTCGAGATAAATTTTTAATAACTCAGACTTAAAAAATCCGTATCCGGTAGCCGTAGTAGATTAAAAAATATATCGATTGGGTCACGTGATTTATTTGTTTACCTGTACGACTAATAGTCTGTGTCGTGTTTACAACTTAGAGAAAGTATCGCGAAATGTCCTCATTCTGATCATAAAATAAAGCAATAAGTGGAGCAAATAATATTTCCTCAGTTTGGTGATTCATTATTTAGTTACCCAATCTCCAATAACACAATTAGTGATGACAAGTTTGAAAAACGAAGAGTGATTTTAGACATTGTATTCTTCTATTAAAAGCTTAAACGTATTCGTTTTGCAATTATTTGGCGTGAATTAGAAGGTTTAGAAAATATTGAGATTCGATCTGCGATTATAAGGTTACCATCCTCATTGTGATATAATTAACTGTTGTCGAGAAAATTATTCTTTGCTGTTTAATACCACAGAACCTTTTATATACGGGTCATTTCATGAAAAATTTACATTTTACATTTTTTTAACGATTTTTTTTTCCTATTTTTAGATCGAAAATAATTGTCACGTATTTTTTTCAATGTGATACTTAAAAATTTAGTTATATGTCTTTTTAATCCCGTAAAAAAAACTATGTAAAAGAACGTTTTTTGTAATGGCTAACTGCAAAAAAAATTTGATCAATAAATGTTCCCCATGCACTTTAATTATACATTAGCATACAAGCTTTAGAAAAAACTATAGCACAACTACTCTTGTTTTTCATAACAATATAGTGCATTGATAATCATAAACAATTTTTTTAAGTTATACTTCTTTTGGTGTGTTAGGGAAAATGATGAGAGTAAATTTTCACGATGCGCGCGCACACCGTCACAAAAAACGGACACCCTGAAGTTATTACGAAGCATGCACACTGCTCATAAAAAACCGACACTCTGAAGTTAGCTATAGTCAACATTTTTTTTCTTTGTATTTGTTGTTTGTTTTTCTTTGTATTAAAACTTTCAATGTATTAAATACCATTTTTTCTATTGTTAGTGTTTTTTTTTACAAACATAGAATAAGGCGAAAAATAAAATTTATGAAAAGATTTTTAGCTTGTTACGCCAAAGAAGTATAACTTCTAACAGGCATACATAAGTAAACACACATTCTTTTTTTTAATTATTGTGTAATAAATTTATAAATAAATTAGTGATAGATACAAATTATAATAATTATTAAAGTCCGAAAAAAAAATTATTTCCAATATGAAATTTAATTAAATGTTTTTTCTTTAATCTCAAATTTTTTTATGATAAAATTTATCTTCAGATTATCCCATACAAAGTACAACATGAGGATAGGTATCAAAATAAATTTTAATAAACACTTGTAACACAGGAATAAACTTAAATGAATAATATAATTAGTCAGAGTGAGAAATAATTGATAAAAGAATTCGAAGCCATCCCAGGACTCCTGGCAAATGCGAAACATCGAAATTTGTAACGTAGTAAACAACACTGTATACACTATGGGTATTCGAGCTCAGTGCGGCATTGCGTCACCACGTCTCACACAGTCGCCACGCCGACAATCACGGTTGCCAACAACTATAGATGTTTTACATTTAAAAAAAATTTTCAGTTTTCGAGATGCCTTCAAATAATGCAGAGAAATGTAGAAATTATCGTAAACGAAAAAAAGAAGCTACTCTAAAAATAAAGAAACCTCCATTAACACCCGCAGAAAGGTCTCGGATGTACAGATTGCGGAAAAAACAACGCTCTCACGCTCCATCAACTTCGAATTCGCAAATGACATTTGAACCATCGCCTCAGTCTGTTATTCCCACAGGTAAATATAATTGTCTTATCTCCATAATAATGTAAAACATTGAAATATTTTACTTGATTACTCAATTTCAATTAATTTTAATTGCTTAATTAAAATTTAAAAATTTTTGAAAAGATTTATATCTTGTTAAGCCAAGAAGTATAACTTCTAAAGAGTGTGAAATTTGGTCTAGCCTTTTCGATCAACCATTAAAGAGTTATAAAATTGTAAACACAAAAAAAAACAAGCTTTTCCATGTTAATCATACTGGAAATTGAAATACCTACTATGTGCCACATTTCAATATTAATATTAAAGGCTGTTTTTTTTGAATATTTTATTGTGCACAGCAAAATGACTGCACTATGTCTGATGGTAAACACAGTGCAATCCAAAAACAATAGCGACCACCGATTGACACACTATCCATCGCCGGTCGCCACTACCATGCCGGCTTGCAAAAAGCTGGATATGCACAGGCTGATCCCGAAACGCGACCCGTAGAAGCGAATCACTATTACGGGCTTGTTCACCATGGTGGTTGCAACCCAATCAGGCTGTAAAACCCTACCACCCTTATTTCGCCATTGCCTCGTTCGTTATTCAGTAGGGTGCACCACGTGCAGATGAGGTTGGCTTGGGTGTCTCAAGTCTTATGATGTTATTTGACACCCCTTACACCCCCTTGTGGTTTTCACAGGATTTTTTTTTCATCATTTCCAACACTCTTTTCGATATAATTTTTAAATAGTTTTAAAATGAACATAGCTGTATTATTTCTACCAGGGCTAATGAAAGACAGAATTGAAATGAAGAGAACTATGGACGGGGCGATATATCAGGCACCAAGTAGTGATAGATTGAATACCACAGCAGGAGAGCCACATTGGAATGTACAGATGTTTACACCAACAATAAAACAGGAAACAGTACAGTGTTTGAAGGGAGAAGAAATATCACAGTTCCTTGATGGAGAAGAAACAAACTACAATAGTTATATGGTATTATTCTTTATGGTTGTTCATTCATTTATGTTGTAGACGGTAGAGCCATGAAGCTATAACTGGTTTCAGCATAGATGGGTCGGCTCGTCTGGAGTAGTACCACACCTCTCACAGAAAACCGACGTGAAATAACAGTGCTTGCATTGTTGTGTTTCTTTCGGTCAGTGAGAGCGCCTGAGGCACAGCGCCCTTCATCTTTCCTACTTTCCCTTTCCTTCCCTTCCCCCCTCTCCCTTATACAGGCTGGCAAGCCCAATGAGAAATGTTTCAAAATCGAGATTGTTTTTCCTTTTGAGAGATTCCGCTGCGTGTTAGTCTTAGCCCAAAGTAACTATTACTACGCGGACGAAGACGCGCGCAGAGTCTAGTAAATCTATGAAACTATGCAATGTTTTCTTTTGATGTTATCATGTATAATTGTCGTCCATGGCATCTACCCATAGGTGGAGGTAATGTAATAGAAAGAGTTTGGGCTGAGAAGGGTACCGATGCGACTCCCACAGTTCATCAGGGGCGGTCTAAATCAATAATCAAAAATACTTTATTCAGGTTTGGCCATAATAAGGCACTTATGAACATCAAAAACTACCACCGGTTCGAAAAACAACCCAGCCATCGAGAAGAACCGGCAAGAAACTTGATCGGGTACATTTTTTTTACATATACATATTTCTAATACATCATACAGTAGCTTATAGTGGATGCACAGAGAGGAATCAATACCAGACATCACTATCGTTCACATACTGATCCACTCTTTAATATCCTTTTGACACTAAAACCCGCTTGACGTGGCGCTTAAATTTGCAGTCCGGAAAATCGGTAGCATGCTTTGGGACTTTATTGTAAAACCTAACACTATTACCTAAGAAACTATTACTGGTTTTGCTAAGTCTGAAACATGGGATGACCAGTTTATTACAGTTTCTAGTATTTACATTATGCCGGTCTTTTACTAAATTCAGTTTTCAGAGTTTTTACGGACATACATTAAATTATCAAGAATGTATTGGAAGGGTACAGTTAAGATACCGAATTCGTGAAACTTCGTTTTTAGTAATTCGTGAGGTCCCATATTATATATTGCTCGAACTGCCCGTTTTTGTAATAAAAATATGGTGTCTACCTCAGGAGCCGTACCCCACAGCAGAATACCATAAGACTTCATGCTATCGAAGTAAGCGAAGTAGACTAACCTAGCAGTGGCAATATTTGTAAGCTGGTCTGTCTAACATCCACTCCCCTTGAAGAGTCTACCATCTTGACCTTTCAAGCTGCATTTGAGTCCCCTTAGGAGGGGATGACACTTATCGGAAGAGCAAACGTAATGTCGATTAGACCGTCCCTGGTCCCCCGGCCAAAAAGTATAAGAAGCTACCATGTGGTTGTACTCAGTGTGCCTCGGACATATCCATCCTCTGCTGCCTAGCGAGATGGATATCTGTTAGGTATTTCCCCATGAAAAGAAAAAAAAAGGCTGAGAAAGGTATCAAGACCTGCACCTTTGTAGGTGGTAGAGCCCCGCTGAAGCTATTTTTAGTTTCAGCATGAATGGGTTGGCTCCTCCGGGGTAGTACCACCCCTCTCACAGATAACCGACGTGAAATAACAGTGCTTGCATTGTTGTGTTTCGTTCGGTCAGTGAGCGAGCCGGAGGCCCACGTCCCTTTCTCTTTCCTGCTTTCCTTTTCCTTCCCCTCCCCCTTCTCCCATATACAGGCTGGCAACGCACTTGCGACCTCTCTGATGTCGCTAGTGTCTATGGACGGTGGTGATCACTTAACATCTCGTGACCCACCAGTTCGTTTGCCTCCTTTGATAAAAAAAAAAGAAAAAATGAGATTATCCAGTTGAATTTATTCATATGTGACACTCATGGACTTGCATTTCTTTATAAGCATATTTTTTATGTCATAAGGAGGCAAACGAACAGGCGGGTTACCTGATGTTGAGTGATCATCGCCTTCCATAGACACTAGCAACACCAGGGGAGTCGCAAGTACGTTGCCATCCTGTGTGCGGGAGAGGGGGAGAGCGAGGGAAAAATGTGGGTTGGAGGGAGGGAGAGGAGGTAAGACTCCGGTGCTCTCACTGACCGAACGAAACGCAACAATGCAAGCACTGTCACTTTACGTCGGTGTTCTGTGAGAGGGTCGTACTACCCCGGACGAGCCGACCCGTCCATTCTGAAACCAGTAATACCTTCAGCGTGGCTCTACCACTTTGAATTTCTATAAATTAAATCTAGCTAGATCGATTTATCGTCCCCGAAACCCCCTGCGCATGAAGTTACACGGAAATCGCTGGAGCCGTTTCCGAGATCCTGAATATATATAAATATAAAAATATACAAGAATAGCTCGTTTAAAGGTATCAGATAATTTTATCCGCAGTTGTTTAATTCAAGCTTATCTTCTTATTCCATTACCAGTATAATCCACAACAGTCATTGAATTGTATCAATTACTATGACAATAAATTTTGCGTATCCGCTAAAGTGAAGAGAGAGTTCCCTGAAGATGATACATGTGGCAGTGTAAATATGAAAACTGCGACTGAAGTGAGTACTAATTATTTTTCAGTCTTTTTTTCTCGATATGACTACGCTATTGACCTAGCAAGGTCTTAACAGCTTCACCGGATTCGATTCTATTTCGGCAACTCGCTATAGCTCTAGGGTGCACGGAACACCTCAGCTTGGGCTGTTACATGCAACTCGCGACCTATCTTAGCTAACCTAAGCTAACTAACTATTCATATATGTATGAGTTGTTGAAACATATATGTGTACCAAGCATACATACCTCAACAACTCTTACGTATATTTCTTATCGGAACATTTCTAAACTATTTCAGTTCGATAAGGGAAAAAAATAAAACCCTTCCACTTTTATGTGTAAGCGTGTATGCGTGCACGTGTGTGGGGGTGATATGAGTACTGTTGTCGCAGTGATGTAAGATTTTGTATGAGTGTATCGCGCGAGCAGCGCACTCAAGAGCTCCACATCGAGGGATCGGACCTAGGCTAGAACCGCTGCCGAGGAAGGCCTAATCTGGTATTTTCAGTCTGTTCAACAAAAGTATACCAAAGTTTGAGTCCACTGAGGCAGATACACTGTGAGAGTGGCACACTCTGTAGCATGCTCACTGCTGAAATAGCCTATGGTGGCTCTTCTACTCCTTTTATTGTTTATATAAATAGTAGGCAAACACCAAAACAAAGGGACACCTACAACATGATAGGAATCACAGATGCGTTGCGGAATCCTTGAGTTCACTCTGCCACTTGGAGTTCATTCCAGAGAACTGACTTACATGAGACAAATGAACATGAGAACTGCACAATGGATAGTGGACAAATTTAAATATGGTCAGTCATATCATAATGAGTTTCTAAATTGGAAAGAAAAATATTTACACAGTGATAACTAACTCAAGGGTGCACGGCACAACTCGGCTTGGGCTGTTACCAGATACATGCAATTCGCGACATATCTTTTTTTTACGTGGGGAAAGCCCTTATGGATACCCACCCTCCCGGAGGAGAGGATGAGTTATGTCCGACTCGTACGGACTAAAACCCCACGGTGTACCGACAGACCGTGTTGTTGGGGCGGCAAGGGATCGTTCTCCGCTATTCCCCTTGAATAGCCGCCCCAACGGTCCACCCGGTGGAAGGTTGCTGCCGGGCTCCTACCTATAGAGAGGCAGCTGGGTACACGCCAGCTGCCCCCCTCGTCCGCCGGACCTGTGCAATGAGGGGATGAATTCGCGACCTATGCTAACTATTCATACATATATGAGTTGTTGGAACATATATGTGTACCAAACATATATACCTCAACAACTCTTATATATATTTCGTATCGGATAATTAGGTGATGAATATGAGTTTTTTGTATTGATATTAGTATATATATACATATATATATATGTATATATGTGTGTACCAAGCATATATACCTTAACAGAGATATCACATGTATTGATTCAAAGTCATAGGTAAGTTCTAAGTTTCTAAAGATTATTATTATTGTTTTCGTTTCTAGAATAAGGAACTATCAAAAGTTCTAAGGTCACAATTAATTAAACAGGAAAATTCAGAGGAGGCATTCATTAAAAGAGAAGAAGTCCATGATAAAACGAACCAGATTATAATAAAAACGGAGATACCAGAAGAGGACAGAATGTTGGATAATGGCGAAGATACGAATGTATTTTATGAAGTTCCGATAACTCCTCAAGTAATTCAACCAGAGATGTGTGCCGAAATATTCAAAAATAGGTGAGTTTTCTATAAATTTTGTCATATCATACATAGTTATTATGTTCGAATTATGACTTTCAAAATGTGGTCCAAGAAAAATCGCGATGGATACAAGGAAAGCATTGTGCAAATATTAAAATAAGTTTTTTATTTATTATATCAAAGGAGGCAAACGAACTGGTGGGTCACGTGATGTTAAGTGATCACCACCGTCCATAGACACTAGCGACATCAGGGACGTCGCAAGTGCGTTGCCAGCCTGTATATGGGAGCAGGGGGAGGGGAAGGAAAGGGAAAGCAGGAAAGAGGAAGGGACATTGGCCTCCGGCTCTCTCACTGACCGAACGAAACACAACAATGCAAGCACTGTTATTTCACGTCGGTTATCTGTGAGAGGGGTGGTACTACCCCGCAGGAGCCGACCCATTCATGCTGAAACCAAAAATAGCTTCAGCGGGGCTCTACCACCTTTTATATACCACAGTTATATACAGTAGAGTCTTGTGAAAACCAAGGGAAACACAATCGGTGTTATTACAAAAAAGTTAAATACGTATTGAATATTTCGTTTAAAAAGGTTAAGTTTTAAATGTACCGCGCTCGCTGAATGTTCGCCGTTTTGTTTCTTTGTCTCGCTTTGGTTAGGTTACACTTGCGAATAACACGTGGTGCTCAATAAGACCGATGCCCTGTTCTTGCACGGACCTTTCACGCCACCTAGAGCGTCCCAGATCGTTGTGGGAGGCGTGTCCGTCGGCGTAGGGTCGAGGTTAAAATACCTCGGCCTGCTACTCGACAGCCGATAGATATTCGAAGAACACTTCTGGCAGCTGGTCTCCCAAATGGGCACAGCGGGCGCACTTGCCCGTATACTGCCTAACCTTTGGGGGCAAATTTCACATGCCGGAAGCTGTACCTAGGTACCGTCCTGTCCATAGCACTATATGGGACCCCCGCGTGGGTGTTCGGCCTAACGGCCAAATGTGCTGCCCAATTGCGAAAGCTGTAGAGGACGTCGGCCGTTCGGGTACCACACGGTATCTTACGAAGCCGCCTCCCTAATGGCCACCTCCCCACCATGTGACCTGGAAGTGAGAGCCCACACGTCAATCTATCAACGACGCGAGGAGGCACTGGAGCTGGAACGTAGACTCAAGTATCGGGAAATTGAGGCGTTGAGATTTCAGCTCTTACAGGTCCTGGTGGTCCAACAGTAGACCCAGCGACTGGAGTGACCGAGCTCCGGCATGGTAGTAGTTGAAGCCATTCGGCTAGCCCTGGCCGAATGGCTGTCCAGGCTGCACGGCATCCTGAGCTTTCGGCTGACACAGGTGCTCTCGGGGCAGGGTTGTTTCGGGAGCTACCTGTGTCGCATAGTCCAGAAGCCGCTGCCAGAGCGCCACCATTGTGGCTGGGTGGAAAACACCGCGCAGCACATCTTTGCCGAGTGTGCCGTCTGGGACACGCCACGCCACGAGCTCGTCGCGGCCATAGGTCCGTCATCATCTTACGGATGATGGTCGAGAGCGAGACCAGATGGAACTCCGTCGTCTCTTACTGCGAGGCGGTTATACTTGTAAAGGAGGCGGCGGAGAGGGAGAGAAAGCAGACCAGCCGGCACCCCTCCCGAGGTCGACGATCACGGCGGCGCAGAGTCAGCAATTGTTTTTTTTTTAACTTGTAAACAATACATATCGAGATTTTTTTTATTTTGCTTATGACTCATTGGCAGACAGTTTATGTTAGAGTGCGCTGCGAAACATTTCTCTAAGTAACTGAGGGCTAATAATGAAATTATTAATTGTGATACTATTAAAAGTGATAGAGGGTGCCTATTTTTAGTAATAGGAGTTTTGGGCTATGAGAGCAAGGTAGCAGATTATTTTTTGAAATTATAGAAGTTATTACTTTCTTTAAGTTCTACTGTACTATTTGTGTGGCACACCCTACTGTAGAGGGACTAGGTCGAAGCAGACCAATGCGTTTGCATAGTAAAAGTATGTGGCCTTCCCAAGTAGGAATGAAATTTACGGAAAATTCATTTGTATTTAGATCTATACTAATATTATAAAGAGGTTAAGTTTGTGACGTTGTGGCGTTGTAGTGGGTAATATCAGGAAATACTGGCCGATTTGAAAAATACTTTTAATGTTATACAGCTCATTTATCGAGAATGGTTATAGGCTATATATCATCAATACGAGCGGAGCACCAATGAAGAATGTTTCAAAATTAAGGTTTTTTTCCTTTGAGAGCTTCCGCTGCGTATTAGCGTTAGCCCAAAGTAGCTATTCCACGCGAACGAAGTCGCGGGCAGAGGCCAGTATTTATATTGCTATTTTTATTAATTATTATATTTTAACATTTTCAGATTTAATTTATTACATAATAGTCAACATATAAAGGTCGAACCACCTACCTTAGAGGGTAATGAAACAGCAGAATTACACAAGTGCCAGTGTTGCGATGAATATTTCAATAATCACGATGACATGCTCACACACTTCAGTCATGTTCATAGAAATAAAAGGCCCAAATCTGAATTATATAATGGAGGTAAAAAGCCCCATGTTAATATAAAGAATGGGGAGGAAATGGAATATAAATGTGATTCGTGTGATCGGGTTTACAAAAGTAAAGCCACTTTACTAACGCATACAAAAAAGTTTCATAGTAACTATGAAAGAATGTTTGAATGCTGGTGTGGGGAGGAGTTTCCTACACCTATACACTTACGTGACCATAAATATAGACACCACGCCGACCCTATTAAGTGTAAAAACATAGACAGATTCGAATGTGACTCTTGTCATAAAATATTCAAAGCCAAAAGTCGTTTAGTAAGACACATAAATAGTGTACATAACGATTATGGTAAAACATTTCAATGTTGGTGCGGGAAACAGTTCCGTACACCGATACACTTACGCGACCATAAATATAGACACCCCGGAAGTCGTATTAAAATTAAAAAGAATAACAAATTCGAATGTGACTCTTGTTATAAAATTTTCAAATACAAAAGTCGTTTATTAAGACATATTAGTAGTGTACATTATGATTATGGGAAATTATTTGAATGTTGGTGCGGGAAACAGTTTCGGTCACCATTTCACCTCTCTCTACATAAGAAACGGCAGCATGGTGGTATAGATAATGAACAGTACCAATGTGGCTCTTGCCATACTGTTTTCAAAACCAAAGATCTTTTAAAAGAACATATAATTAGTGTCCATTATGATAATGGTAAATTATTTGAATGTTGGTGCGGGAAACAGTTTCGTTCACCAATTCACCTCTCTCTACATAACAAACGGCAGAGTTGTACTGATGTTATAAATGTTAATAATGAACAATTCCAATGTGACTATTGTCATACATATTTCAAAACCAAACTTCTTTTAATAAAACATATAAAGAGAGTTCATTATGATTATGGTAGGTTATTTGAATGTTGGTGCGGGAAACAGTTTCGTACACCTATATACTTACATTTGCATAGATATGGATCATGGCACTAGCAATAAGAACGGTGACAAATTGTAATGTGATATTTTTCAGAAATAAAGAATGTTCAGTAAAACACATAAAAAATGTTTATTATGAATATGGTTAAATATTTGAATGTTGGTGTGGGAAACAATTTCGTACACCGTTATACTTAGTCTGCATAAATATGGATCATGGCAATAGTAGTTAGAACAGTAACAAAACCCAATGTGACATTTATGAGAAATAAAAAGTATTTAGTAAAACACATAAGAAAGACTCATTATGATTATGGAATATATATGAATGTTGGTGCGGGAGCACAACGATATACTAACGTCTGCATAAATATGGATCATGGCACTAGCATTAAGAACAGTGACAAAATCCATTGTAATAAATGTTTCATTTATCAGAGATAAAAATTATTTAGTAAAACAAAAAAAAAATCATTACGATTATGGTAAAGTATTTGAATGTTGGTGCGGGAAACAGTGTCGTACGCTGATATACTTACGTCTGCGTAAATGTGGATCATGGCACTAACATTAAGAACCGTGACAAATTCCAATATTTCATTTTTCAGAAATAAAGAATGTTTAGTAAAACACATAAAGAATGTTCATTATGATAATGGTAAAATATTTGAATGGTGGTGCAGAAAACAGTATCGTACACCGATATACTTACGTCTGCATAACTATGGAAGAACATGGGTAAATTAGTTAGAACAGTGACAAAACCCAATGTGACATTTATCAGAAATAAAAAGTATTTAGTAAGACACATAAGAAATACTCATAGTTTCGTACACCGATATACTTACGTCTCTGCATAAATATGGAACACGGCGCTAGCATGAACAGTGACAAATTACAATGTGATATTTATCAGAAATAAAATGTATTTAGTAAAACATATAAAAATGTTTATTATTGAGGTTGTGGTGAGATGTTCTTATATGAATGTGGAAAACAGTTATGTACAGTATTGTGCATAGGTAAATATATGTGGTTATAACATATAAATACAAATAATGCCGCATTAGAAACGCAATTCCAATGTATTTATTAGGAACTTATAAAAAGAATAGAATATTCATAGGATATTTTGGCAGTATCCTAGTCTGTCATATAATGGAGTTTATATTTTACTAGCGGTATTTTTTTCTTGATCTAACCACGCTATTGATTCACAAAGGTCTTAACAGCTTCACCGGACTACTAAGGCGATCGCTTGCGGCACTCAGCCGATTTTATTTGACAACTAGCTCAAGGGCAACTAGCACACCTCGGCTTGGGCTGTTGCCTGAGATGTGCAATGCGCTGGCTATCTGAGCTAACCTAAGCTAACTATTCATACATATATGAGTTGTTGGAACATATATGTGTACCAAGCAGACGTACCTTAACAACTTTTATATATATTTCGTATCGGATAATTTTATACACATATATGTTCCAACAACTCATAAATGTATGAGTAGTTAGCTTAGGTTAGCTCAGATAGCTCGCAAATCGAATGTATCAGGCAACAGCCCAAGCCGAGGTGTGCCGTGCACCCTTGAGCTAGTTGTCAAATAAAATCGGTTGAGTGCCTTATGTGCTCGCCTTAGTAATCCGGTGAAGCTGTTAAGACCTTGGTGGGTTAAAAGCGTAGTCAGATCGAAAAAAAAATATCACTGTTTGTGGGAAATCTCAAAGTTTGAAATCGTCAAAACGTCGGCGTGGGGACTATGCCCGTGCCTTTCTCGCAGAAGAGAACTATAGATAAGTTGCAGTGGGGCTTTTGCAGAATGATGATGATAATTGCGATCACTACTAACATTTCTTCTATTAAAAAATAAAACTTTGATCATAAGATACTATAATATATCAATATTAGAATAGAATTTATCATGGGTATAGTGATATATTTTAATTCTAGTTGGAACATAATGTATTAGTGGTCAGATTTTTTAAGTTGTGACGGCCTTTTGTTTAAGTCGATCTAGATCAGAGGCAAATTATATCAGTTAACAATAGGAAACATTAAAGTATCTTACTGGTTATCTCTTTAATTTTGTTTTCTAATTACATGACACTGGCGAAATTGTGCTTTCCGCGCAAGTCGGAATCATTCTTATAGGAAAAAACCTTTTTATTTCTGTAAATATGAGATTTAAAGTTTAATCAAATTAAAAATTAAAGTAAATTAATTAAAAATTAAAATAAAATATACCACGTACTGTAGAAAAGTATCTGATTTAAACAATACTAAGAAATAGTTGTTTTATCTTTTTGTTCTTAGTAGGTACATCCATATTAAAAGTGTGGCACAGCACTAATATACTAATTTTTGTCTGTGGTTGATAAGATTGTATAGTAGGTACAGTTAGTACTCATTATGGCGTAAAACAAAATTGATTATAATATAATAATAATAAAAACAAGTTATTAATAAGAAAACGTTTATTTTCCACCTCTGTATATTCGCTGTACAATACAGTAGCAACATTGTAGTAAAAATTAATTTCGTTTCCTTTTTTACGACATATTTAATGCGAATACGACATATAATATAAAGTACTTAAAATAAATTTATTAAAAGAAACAAATATTTTATTTTCTGGCATATTTTGTTTGTATTATACACAGAAATATATGTGATGCTAAATTAGGCTCAAAAAATCTGTATCTCGTGGCCTTAATAAAAAGTATCGATTGGGTCACGTGACTTGTTTGTTTACAATTTTATAAACATGGAAGTGTCTTAACTTTTTTTTCTTATTAGTTTCAAATTATAAAATACTGCTGGCAATAAGATGGAGAAATAATATTTCATCGTTTTGTTGGTTTGTGATATAAATACTCAATATCCAATAACTCAATGGTGATGTCATATTTGGAATAAAAGAGTGATTTCAACGATGTCTTCTTGATGTAAATTATTTGGATTTGTAATAATTTGGGGTAAACTGGGAGTTTCAGAATAATAGTGATTCAGTATTCGATCATAACGCTACTACTCTCATTGTGTGGTAATTAAGCTTTGTCGAGAAAATAATTCACAACTGTTCTAATCCCAGAACCTAACAGATGTTGTGAAGTGAATCGTAGAATTCTTATTATTTCCTGTATTAATACTATTACATTACCTAAACGTGAAATGGGTATACATTTTAAGTTAATTTAGTAATAAACCAGTGTAAGTGGAAGACAAAATAATGGACGAGACGATATATCAAGCATCCCTCTGTGATGCACAGAATAACACAGCACAAGAGCTACAGTGGAATGTAGAGATATTGAAACCAATAATGAAGCAGGAGCCAGTACAGTGTTTTGATGAGGTAAATATAACACAGTGTATGAATCAGGAAGAACTGAACAGCTTGTTGCAAATTATAGATTGTCCCATATTAGGCGAAAGTAATTCGCGTGTGAAGCAGAATACTGCCTACTGGCAGGGTCGCCATATACGGTTGGCTTAGGGAGACGAATGAATACTACAAGATTCAAGTGGCAACTTACTCTTATTAGACAAAGCGGCATTTACATATACTACCTTACAAACTATATTGTGTTGTATTTTGCTTTCTTTATAGTAGTAATGTAGCTTATATATGTCTGTTATTAGTAAGGGGGCCTTCTATAATCACCAAAGAAGGTGAGGAGGTTAAGACGAATGTCACTAAATGTCATGTGGGGGAGATAGATTTCTACGAGTATCATATAATTTTCGCCAGTAGAAAATAATGTAAAAATATTAGAAAATCATACTAATTTAAAGTAAATTATGTTTCTAGTCTAAAATATGCAAATATCTTACACAATTATAATTTGTGAATGTGTGTGTATAAATATACTGGGTGACTGGTTACTTGTTAGCAATATTTTTACAGGATACTCGGTACGCAATTCTCGTTCTAAATCAGTTAAAAAGATAGGTGCTCAATATTTCACTAAATTATCTAGAAAATACAACAATTATCTATGAGCCTCTGCTCGTGATTTTGTTAGCTTGGAATAGGTACTTTGGGCTAATGCTAACACTCAGTGGAAGCTCTGAAGGGGAAAAAATACACCGATTTTGGAATATTATTCATTGGTACTCTGCTTCTATTGGTCTTGGCATGATGGTGTATAGCCTATAGCCATTCTCGATAAATGAGCTATATAACACAGAATTTTTGAAATCGGGCAAGTAGTTCCTCTGATTACCCCCTACTACGCCACAAACCCACAAATTATACCTCTTTATAATATGAGTATAGATTACCATACCAAAAATCTCGTCAAAATCCATCCAGTAGTTTTTGCATGAATCCCGTACAAAAGGCAAACATAGAGACAAAAATTATTAAAACTATGGAAATGCGTTCTGTTATTGATCCTAAACCTCACTAGAGTATTTTTTTAAATATTATTTAATGTACAGATTTTGTCCCATTAGCCTTTTATTGTATGTATGTATCTTAATAGTCTGTTTCAATCAATTAGATTGTAGGTGGTATAGTACCGTACTCTCACAGAAAACTGACGTAAAGTAACTGTGCTTGTATTGTTGCTTTTCGCTCGGTCAGTCATAGTGCTGGAGGCCCATGTCTCCTCACCTTCCCCGTCTCTTCTTCCCTTTCTCTCTCCCCTCTTCGCCAACACTATGCACACTAGCAACACACTTGGGACTCCCCTGGTATTGCAAGTCTCTAGAGACGATGGTGATCACATTAACATCAGGTGACACACCTGTCCCTTTGCCTCCTATGATATTAAAAAAAATGAATTAGAAAATTTAATTATTATTGTTATAATTGTATCTGACATTGTTTAATTGAATCCTATCTCTCTATTTCAGTTCCCTTACAAACAATTACAGTCATCCAATTGTGTCAACTACTATGACAATCAATTCTGTGTGTCGGAAGAAGTGAAGAAAGAATTCCCTGAGGATGAATGTCCTCAGTCATCAGCAACATTCATCAACAAATTCAGTATGGATAGTAAAATATTCTTTGATGTGAGTAGTATTTAATATTCAATTCTTTCAGACTTATACTTTTTATTTACCTGTAGTTTGATTTTGGTTTTTTGAAGTAAAACTTCTTTACGCACCGCTTCACTTCGGGAGTCAACTGGTGAATGCGTCACGAGAGCAGAGTTGATAAACTGGATTTCGTAAAAGGCCGGCATATTGTAAATACTAGGAACCGTAACAAACTGGTTATCCAATGTTTTAGACTTAGTAAAACGAGTAATAGTTTTTTGGGAAATAGTGTACGATTCTATAACAAAGTTCCGAAGGATATTACCGATTTGCCGGATTGTGAATTTAAACGCCATGTCAAGCGGGTTTTGATCTCAAAAGGCTATTATAGAGTGGATCAGTATGTGAACGATAGTGATGTCTGGAATTGACTCATCTCTGTGCAGCCATTAAAAACGTTTCTGTCATGTATGTAATATAGTCTAAATCTAAATATTATATATATTAAAAAGATAAACCAGATCGAGATTCCTGCCGGTTCTTCTCGATGACTGGGTTGTTTCCGAACCGGTGGTAGTTTTTGACGTTCATAAGTGCCGTAGTTAGGCCCAAACTGAATTAAGTATTTTTTGATTTGATTTGAGAGCGTTAAGAAATAAGAAAACGTGTAATCGGGCGAACCGAACGAAATTTGAGACAGACATATAAGTATATATGTTATATACACTAGCACGTAGGTCGGCACTTTGTCCTGGCTTGATAATAAAAAAAAATCTAAAATTCAAGGGCAATTATTATATGGAACATATTTGTAATTCTTTTTTTTATTTGTATTTCTTTTCATTATGCCGTAGCTGATTACTGTAGTAATCTGTTCTTTTATGCATATAACTTGTAGTCCGGTGAAGCTGTTAAGACCTTGTTGGGTCAATAGCGTAGTCAGTTCGAAAAAATGCATATAACTTATACAAAACAATTTCGATGTTTCACATCTGTAAGTAAGGTCTTAACAGCATCCTACTACAGTGCGAAATACGTGATGAGAAGGACTCATTGCTTTTATGTAAATAGGTAGGTAGTTACTAAGGACTCAAATGTTCTTATATAAATTCCAGTCTCGATTTATTATCATTTAATATGGGGTTCCATTATATACAAGGTGTTTGCTTGAAGTTCCAAGTTTAGGAACTTCTGGTCTAAAACACACACCTTTTTTTATTTATTTCGAATTGATTATTCCCTATTAAACAGTCATAGATAATTTAGCGCTTAGCTTATTACTACATAAATTTTTATTAATTTTGTTTCCAGAATGAGGAACTATCAAAAGTTGTACGGACACAAGAAATAAAACAGGAGAATTCAGACAAGACACTTCCATTTATAAAAAAAGAAATTAGCGATAAAAAGAACAATTTTATAGTAAAAACTGAGATATCTGAAGAACAAGAAGTATTGGATAATGTTGGAGACTCGAGTATAATTTATGAAGTCCCGATAACTCCTCAAGTAATTCAACCCAGGATGTATAATGGAATATTTAAAAATAAGTGAGTTTGCAACAAAATTTGTCATATGCATTTTTTTCATTTATGACATAGGTGGTGAAAGAACAGGCGGAACACTTGATATTAAGTGATCACTGCCGTCCCTAGACAGTAACAACACCAGGGGAGTTTCAAGTGCGTTGCCATCCTGTGATGGTGGGAAAGGGAGGAGGAGGGAAAGGACAGGAGAGGGGAGGGAGATGAGCTTCCTGCGCTTTCACTGACCGAACGAAACTCAACAATGCAAGCACTGTTACTTCACGTCGATTTTCTGTGAGAGGGTGGTACTACTCCCAAACGAGTCGACCAATTCATGTGGAAACCGTGGCAAAGCTTCAGCGTGGCTCTTACCACCTACGGAATATCATATATTTAAGTTATATAAATTACTACCTTTGTGCGCGACTCCGTCTCTGTAGAACCTAATGTCAAAAAACAGTAAAATCATCTGAATTTATTAAGTCTATTTACTTATCCTTTTTTTTATATCATAGGATATAAACAAGCAGGTGAGTCACCTGATGTTATGTGATCACCACCACCCACAGACACTTGCAACACGAGAGAAGTCGCAAGTGCGTTACCAGCCTATGCTGCCTCTCACTGAACGAACGAAACGCAACAATACAAACACTGTTACGTCACGTCGGTTTTCTGTGGGTTGGGTTGTTGAGTACTACCACTCCGGGTGAGCCTACCCATTCATGCTGAAACCAGCAATAGCTTCAGCGTAGCTCTGCCACCTTCAAGATCTTAATTATATACTCTTCTCTCGTAATTAAGTTGCGTCGTCATTTTAAAATTAAAATAACTTTTGATAGAGTGAACTGATTCTCTCTCTGTGAACATGTATCACTCCAAAAGTTCTGAACCAATGCTGCTGAAACTTGACACAATGATGACTAATAGTATAAAGTTACATTTAGGATATTTTTTGTCCCTTAAAACGCAAAGAGTTTTCCAGGATAAGGGAAAAGTTTGTAGTTAATGGAATTCTGACGAACTTTGGTAAATTTTCTTTGCGCTATATATAGCAGACAGATTAACTGAAATAATTGAGCCGTCATAGGACGCCTGACAGAT
Organism: Antheraea mylitta; assembly: GCA_014332785.1. NCBI lineage: Eukaryota > Metazoa > Arthropoda > Insecta > Lepidoptera > Saturniidae > Antheraea > Antheraea mylitta. The sequence continues at coordinate 89,824 of JACEII010000115.1, forward strand.
GTGAGACATCAAAATTGTTTTGTATAAGTTATATGCATAAAAGAACAGATTACGACAGGAACCAGTTGTGGCAAAATGAAAAGATAAGCTAAAAAAAAAATACAAATTAGTTTCATAAAATATTGACTGTTTATTTATTTTATTGAATAAATATCCATTTTTATTAAATACAAAAATTCAACTAGGCGCAGGCGCGGTGTTTAGTGGCATATATGAAAAGGCGTGTTGCCAGCGCGTGCCGCGTAACACTAGTACAAGTGGCCTACAAGATAGGGTTGCAAATGTTTTTGAGTATTTAGTTAACAGTGTTTTACGTCGCTACGCCAACAATCAAGTTTACCCTCCGCGTATAGATGTTTCACTTCAAAATTTAAACTATATTTCATCTTCATTTACTTCTTTTTTGCATAACCGCCGATATATGTAGGTTAGTATTTATCTTAATTGGACACGGTAGATGATGCTGCGAACGGGTTTTAGGCTTATTTTGAAAGATTTCTCACATACCATCTGGGTATATGTGCGAGTGCATAGTTGGAAGCTGTACGTGTGGTTGCAATCGGGTTTTAGGTTTTATAAAATTTTTTGCGTTTAAAAATACAATTGGCATCGGTGATATCCCATCTGATGCAGAAATAATTGTTAAACTAGTTTATAAATACAAAACAAAAAGTCATACATTTAAGGATTAATTACCACATAGTAACAGATGGTACTAATTATTATATCTTTACATTTTCAGTTTCAACTCATTACAACACAACAATATAAAAGTTGAACCACTTACATTAGTCGTTAATGAAGGAAATGAGTTGCACAAGTGTCAAAATTGCGATGAATATTTTAGTACTGATAATATGCTTACACATATCCGCGATGTACACAGCAATAATACACACAAAGTTGATTTAAGCCATGAGGGTACAAAGCCAAATAATACTAGAAAGAATGGCAAGGAAATGAATCATAAATGTGAATCATGTGATCGAATTTACAAAAGTAAAGGTGCTTTAGTATCACATATAAAAAAGATTCATTATGATTATGGGACATTATTTAAATGTTGGTGCGGGGAACAATTCCGTTCACCGATACATTTATATCAGCATAAATATAAGCGGCATGGTTTTAGAACGGAGCCTAAAAAGAAAGACAAATTCCAATGCGACTTCTGCAGTAAAATTTATAAAACCAAAGACTATTTAGTGAAACATATAAAATGTATTCATTATGATTATGGGAAAATATTTTCATGTTGGTGCGGGAAACAGTTTCGTGCACCGATATACTTATACAAACATCAGCATAGGCAACATAATACAAAAGTTAAAATTACGAATACCACAGCATTAAAAGCAGAATTTCAATGTGATATTTGCAAGAAAATATTCAATAAAAAAAGAGGTCTAATAATACATATAACGAGTATTCATTATGATTATGGTAAAAGATTTGAATGTTCGTGCGGGAAACAGTTCCGTACACCGAGACACCTATACACACATAAGAGTCGGCAACACGGCGCGAATGTTAAAAAAACGAATCTTTTAGTTTTAAAAACGGAGTTTCAATGTGATATTTGTAAGAAATTTTTGAAAACGAGGAAATATTTAATATCACATTTAAAAAATATTCATTATGATTATGGTGGTGTATTTGAATGTCATTGCGGGAAACAGTTTCGTTCGCCAAAACGTTTGAGGGTACACGAGAGGGAGCAACATAAATGTACGAGTAGTACTGAAAACAAGAAAATGTATAGATGTGAATATTGCAAGTCAATTTTCAAAGTGAAACGATATTTAGTTCATCATGTGAAGAGGATGCATACATAATATATTTTTTTTCTCACATTATTTTTTGCAATCAATTTTTCAGATTATTACTGCCATATATTACAAGCGTCGTACAATCATTTCAATATTAAGCGTCGTGTGAGTCAATATTCTAACAAGATGGTGGATCCCTTGTTAGAACCTTCCAGGGAGTTTTTGTGGCATTTCAAAATGTCATGACCCGTGGTATTATTTTCCATTCATTTCACTTATGCACAATAAACTTTATTACGTAAAACACCACAAAATTTACACAATATAGAGTCAAATAACACAAGATTATGAACAAAATATAAAATCCACTACATGACAGACTAAGATCCCGCTAAAAATTCCATACGTTAAACTTACATTCTTCTTATATGTGGAATGGGTAACAACAATGGATAAATATAAACGCATTTAATTTCTAAAAATGATTGAATCGTAATTTATTGCTTATTTTGGGGTGTAAGGGGTGTCGAATAAAATCATAAGACTTGAGACACCCAAACCAACCTCACCTGCACGTGGTGCACCCTGCTGAATAACAAACGAGGCAATGGCGATAGCGGGGTGGTAGGGTTTTACAGCCCGACTGGATCGCAACCACCATGTACATGGCGAAAGAGCCCGTCATAGTGACTCGCTTCAGCGCGTCGCGTTTCGGGATCAGCCTGTGAATATCCAGTTTATTACAGGCCGGCATGATAGTGGCGACCGGCGATGGACAGTGTGTCTATCGGTGGTCGCTATTATTTTTGGATTGTACTGTGCTTACCATCAGGCATAGTGCAGTCACTTTGCCGAGCTACAATAAAAAAAATAAAAAAAACCTGCGTATTTGTTTTCTAAAGTTGAAAAAGTACAGACGTTATATTTATGGGATCTTACCGCCAAAAACTTATAGATTATATGAATGATTAGTTGTGCCGTGACTCCAGATGGAACTTGATGTATAATATGATTGATATAAATATGATTGTATGACAGGGGTGTCTAATAAAATCATCTGAATATATTAAGTCTATTTATTTATCTACCTTTCTCTCTTACTTAAGTCGAGTTGTCATTAAAATTACAATAACTTTTAATAAAGTTACCCGATTTTAGTGAAACCTGCTGCGTGTCTTAAGCACTCGCCTTAGTAGTCCGGTGAAGCTGTTAATACCTTGTTAGGTCAATAGCGTAGTCAGTTCGAAAAAAAAATCTATTTCTTAACTCGAGCCGTTATTCAAATTGCAATTACTTTTGATAGAGTGGACCGATTTTAATGAAACAAAAACTAAGTTATACTGAAAGATATGCTTTATAATTTTCTTTGTAAAGTTTTATTGTGTTACTTAGTACTTTAGCAGTGTTGTGTGTTCATACAAACAGACACTCGAAGTCACAAGCAGAAGCTTCTTCTTCTTTAATTTATGGCGCCGTGTGTAAGTAATACAATTACGCCAATGTCATGTAGATACAGAGTGTGCGCTGTATGTGCCAGATAGTGTCATAAACGAAGGAGATCGATTAAAACGACCAAACGCTTTAGTTGGATCATTTATAACCAGTTTTAGCAACATTATGACTTCTTTCGATGTTTTCACTCTAGTCTATATTTTTTATTTTAATTTTGAACATAAGCCTTTATTTAAAGGGATTTTCATTCCCACAAATAGATTTTGATATAAATGTATACAATTTAACAAATAAATTAAGAAAGTATATAATACATAAAGTCATAAGCAGAAGTTAGTATGTACATCTTACTGCAGATGGTGTCAATTGTTTTTTAACAGTGTTCGTTATTTTGAGCTTTTAGTCTCAATTCGGAAGCCGAGGGGTTAGTCGTACAGGTAGCGATAAGTATACAGACTAATCAGTGTTGCCGTTTAAGAAATAAAAAAGTCTCCAGACGTCAATTAAAAAAGTTGCTAGATTTTGAAAAAAACATGATTAAAAAACCGCCAGAAGTCGCTAAATATTTCATAGTAAAAAATATTGTGAAAATACAATATTGCTAGTATTACACTGAGATAAAAACAAGCAAAAAGCTTTAGTTGAATCAGTTATAACCAGTTTTAGCAACATTATATAACTCCTTTTTATGTTTTCATTCTTGTTTTTATTATAATTTTGAGCACAAGTCTTTATTCAAAGGGATTTCCATTCCCACAAATAGATTTTGATATGTCTACAATTTAAGAAAGACAGGATGTTTTGCGAAAACGTAACATAGTAACTAACTTTTTTTTCTTTTGGCAGTGGTAGTGTAATTAAAGTAAAAGACAAAACGATATCAGATGTACCATTTAATAGAGTCAGAGGCACCAATCGATTAAACCCCGATATCAAACGTCATTCTGGTAGGGAAATTCCAAAAAGAACAATAGCAATTCGTGTTCTTACCAGTGATTACACTTTTTTTTTATATCAAAGGAGGCAAACGAACTTGTGGGTCACGTGATGTTAAGTGATCACCACCGTCCATAGACACTAGCGACATTAGGGACGTCGCAAGTGCGTTGCCAGCCTGTATATGGGAGAAGGGGGAGGGGAAGGAAAAAGGAAGGGACGTGGGCCTCCGGCTCTCTCACTGACCGAACGAAACACAACAATGCAAGCACTGTTATTTCACGTCGGTTATCTGTGAGAGGGGTGGTACTACCCCGGAAGAGCCGACCCATTCATGCTGAAACCAAAAATAGCTTCAGCGGAGCTGTACCACCTACTCTACACTTAAACTAGTACCAAAATATTTATGTATTTTTAATATCCAGATAGTCGTTAGAATCCACTAAATATTTTTGAGTCGCAAGATTTAAAAAAAAGTCGTTAAACATATCTAAAATCCGCTAAATCTAACGACAAAGTCGTTAAAACGGCAATTGTACAACTAATAGTCTGTGGGTAAGTACCTACCTTTTTTTACATGGGGAAATCCATACGGATACCAACCCTAGTCGGCCAGCTGAGGATGGGTTCTGTCCGACTTGCACGGACTAAAACCCCATGGTCCGTTCACTCACCTATAGGCCGGGGAGAAAGAACTGGCGACTGGCAATGCGTCTTCTCCCCGGCTGGTGGGTAAGTACCTACCTCAAAGAGTATAATAAGCATTATAGGAACCCATAAGCTATTATGACCTACCTACTCCTAGCGGTTTGTAAATAACCAAGTCACGTGACCACATCCACAGACTCGTTTGTAACGGCAGGTTAAGTTTTATTTTACGGTCAGTGAGAGCGCTGGAGACTCATTTCCCCTCCCCTCTCCTCTTCCTTCCCCTCCGCGTTTCTCTCCATGCCCCCAAACACAGGTTGGCAACGCACTTGCGACTCCTCTGGGGTTGCTAGTGTCTATGGACGGCGGTGATCGCTTAACAATAGGTGACCCGCATGTTCATTTGTCTCCTATATGACATAAAAAAAATTATATATTTGTTTTTGGTCACAAGTATTGCATGATGATTATAATCAAGGCGTAGGTAGGTACCCAGAAATGCAAGAATCTGTCTTATATCTGACTAGCCTCTGCCCGCGACTTCGTTCACGTGGATATAGTTAATTTGGGCTAACTAATATGCAGCGAAAACACTCAAGAGGAAAACACACCCCGATTTTTAAACATTCTTCATTGTTGCTCCACTCCTATTGGTCTTATTGGCCTTAGCGTGATGATATATAGCCTATAACCATCCTCGATAAATGAGCTATATAACAATGAAAGAAGTTATCAAATCGGACCAGTAGTTCCTGAGATTACCCCCTACAACGTCACAAACTCACAAACTTTACCTCTTTATAATATTAGTATAGATATATATCTGTCAATATCAACAGGGAAGGTTACTGTACATCAATCAATCATAAACAGCAATAGTTATAAATTCTCTTTAACCATTACATAGTTACATTTAAAACGTTCTTTCATTTTCTTTTATTCCATAAATTTACTTTATGCAAAACTTAATTTTTATACAAATAAAAGTTAAAAATAAATTTAACTCAACTCTTAATTCAGATCGATTATTTTTTGTTTTTTTAGGAACTAATTGAAAATTGTATTCAATACATTATTGTATACCACGGAAGAAAACTCTATATTCTTTATCACGTGGTTGTATACCCCTTAGTAGTCTGTGATTGTTATTTTATACAAACTACTGATCATGCAAATTCTTGTTTTGCTTCGTAAAGTAAGAAACTTACTATTACATAAACAATTGTGACGATAAAATATGTTTGCTTTTTTTTTGGAACTGACTACGCTATTGACCTATGAAGGTCTTAACAGCTTCACCGGACTACCAAGGCGAGCGCTTGCGGCACTCAGCCAATTTTATTTGGGCAACAAGCTCAAGGGTGCACGGCAAACCTCGGCTTGGGCTGTTGCCTGATATATGCAATTCGCGACCTATCTGAGCTAACCTAAGAAGCTACATATTCATACCTATACGAGTTATTGAAACATGTATGTGTACCAAGTATACATACCTCGACAACTCTTATATGTATTTTGTGTCGGATAACTTATTTAAACTATTTCAGTTCGATAAGGGAAAATAAAACCCTTCTACTGTCATGTGTAGGCATGTGTGTGTGTACGTGTGTGGAGGTGATATGTGTAATGTTGTCGCAGTGATGTGAGATTTTGTGTCACTGTATCGCGCGAGCAGCGTACTCAAGGGCTCCACACCGAGGAAACGGACCAAGGCTTGAGCCGCTGCCGAAGGGGGCCTAGTCTGGTGTGCGATTGCGAAACTTACCCCCAAACTACGGCGGCGTGATCTGTGGTTACGCGGGCGTGAAAAAATGTTTGCGATAAGATAAACTTGATAAAATATCTTGAACGACTTAGGGAAAGGTAATATCCAGAAACTTTTCTAACACATGTGGTAAAAAATTGAGAATAAGAAAATAATTTATATCTCTGATTCCTCTATTTAAAGTTTCAGCAAGTTTCATTTAGAATGTTTTGACACAAAGGAAAGGATAAGTTACCTCTGTAACAAGGGAGCCACCATCTTGTTAGAATATTGATTCACACGACGCTTGATATTGAAATAATCGTACTGTTATAAAGGTTCCCATACGTAAAATGACAAAGGAACCCTATTTCGATGCAAACCTCTTGAACTTTTGTTCGTTGTGACATGATCGGGAATGTTAGTTCAAATCCATCATCCGCGCGGTTGACACTTGCCCTAATTAGTATATATTTTGTTAATTACCTTTTATTTAATAATTATAATTGTGTAATCCTTCAATAAACCATTTATTTTATAAATATAGTTTTTTAAAAGGCCTTTGGCCAAATCCATATAACAGTACGACGCTTGTAATATTATTGACTACGTGACAATGGCAGTAATAATCTGAACGGTTGATTGCCAAAAATAAAGATTAAAAAAAAATGTGATGTAAGCCTTTGATGTGAACCAGTAAGCCACAAAGGTTGATATGTTCCCTATTTTGTTTATATGTATATTTGTGGGAAACATGCGATAATTCGGTCTGACAACAAATTAATTATTTTCTTCTTTGAATTAAATGTTTTGTTTTAGAGTTTGCAAGATTTGGAGAAAAACCTTTCTGAAACTATCTCTTTTCCTTTTTTTCTTAGGAAATGCCATGAAATAGCTATTCATACGACTAACATTGATTTTTGATTGAAATTTGATAGTTGTTTAGTTTCTAGCTAGTAAATCCAACGCTAGATGACCCTAAAGAGTATATTGACATTACAATATTTTATTTCATAACATCAATTTATCGATATTATCAGAGCCAAAACATTAATGTTTTTCAGCCAAAAATCGATGAATATCGATCATCCCTATTACTTACACTCAGTGCTATAAATTAAAAAAAAGACCACAGAGGTTTAAATTAACTATAATAATAACTGAATACTGAGTAACTGAAATAAATAAGAAACTTCCTTATTTGTCTTTAAATCATCAAGATACCAAGGGGTTTGGTCCGATTCTCGCTGCCGTGGGGTTCGGACGCGTGCGCTCTTATCGTTTTTTCGACGTGAATTTTTATTCGTGTTACGTTTCCGATTGTTCGTAAGTGTTCGCGACGCGATTACGCGACCGTGTTTCACGTCGAAAATTTTTCGGTATTTCGGTACGCTCGCTACTCTCTCGTTTCTGTTTGACGTTCAGAGGGCTCAATCGCAAGGCGTTCTTTTCAGAACGCAGCAAACTGCACTTTTCGGTGCAACTCTAATCGCACTTTTCAGTGCGTTCTGCGTGTTCTCCGTGTGCTGCGTGTCGCCGGTTCGCGTTCCAGGGAGTCCAGCGCTTCGTGGTTCGAGCTCCGTGTCGCCGTGCAGCCGAAGAAAGAAGTGTTAGGGCCTCCCCCTAGGCACTGTAGGTCCCCTGTGAGGCATTGCACCTTGCCCACAGTCTCCTTTTGGCCCGGACTCCGGAGTCCGTTAAATTCAAAAGACGCGCCCCCCTGCCCCTCTGGCAGGGAGGTTTTACATGTCTTCCGCCGCCCCGTACCCCTCCTCAGGCCCCGCCATGGCCAGTCAGACTTCCGAACAGCGCGAGTTCGCGCGCTTTCGGAAGTTTATTATGAAATTATGTCCGGACATAATTTTAGAGTACGACCGCTTCTGTAAAGAAGCGGACGACTACTTTCAGGGCGGTCCAGTGCCCACGCTCGTCGCCGCCGCGGATGAGGACCGTGAGAGGGACTCCCGCTTGGCACTTCTGAAGGACCTTAAGTCCTCCGGAAGCACCCTCCCTGCCCCGACCTCTCCTCGTTCTTCGGACGAGGAATGCTCCGATATGGAGCAAGACCCCCCCGCCGGGAACCACCGTCGTATCCCGGAAGTCCAAACCGCGCAAGAAGCGCGCCAACTCCACCTCCGATTCCGAGGGCCCTCTGCCCTCGAAGGTCTCGAACGTCAATGGCGCGAAAGTGCCAAAGACGTCACCCACGCCCCCCGTTCCGGCTCCCTCGAAAGCTGCGAGTCCCGCAGTTTCGAGCAAGAAGCCCCGCCCCCCTCCACCCGTCACGATCCAGGACAAGGCGTCCTGGCTCGACATCTCCGACCTCCTCAAGGAGGGTGAGATCCCAATTGCCTCTGCCACGAGTACCCGAACGGGTATTCAGATAAAGGTAAACTCCTCCGACGCCCATCGCCATCTTACGCGCCTTCTGCGCGCTAAGAAAATCGCATTTTTCACTTATGCGCTCGAAAAAGAGCGCATGTTACGCGTAGTGATACGCCGAGTCCCAGCCCAGATTTCCGTGGATGATATCCACGAAGACCTCAGGGAACAGAGGTTCCCTGTCAGAGAAGTCCACCGTATGCGATCTGCGCGCAATCGCATGCCCTTTGACATGGTGCTCGTTCTTCTCGAGGGCAAAAAAATCTTTAACCTCTCGACCCTCTGCGGCCTCTCCGGCGTCACCGTAGAGCCGCCGCGCAAGACGTCCGTACCCTCGCAGTGTCATAACTGCCAGGAATACGGACACTCCGCACTTAACTGCTACCTGAAACCCAGGTGCGTTAAGTGCCTAGGCGGGCACTCCACTTCGGAGTGTTCGCGCACTAAAGACTCGCCCGATCCTCCGAGTTGCGTCTTGTGCCGCGGCGTGGGTCATACCGCGAATTATCGCGGTTGTCCCCACGCCCCGCGTACAAGACAGCCTAGATACGCTAGGCAGATTTCGCCCTCCAGGGCGCCTGCGGCGTCTACCCGCCCCCGCTCCCCGCCTCTCGACTCTCGACAGGCATTTCCGAGTCTGCCGCGCGCGTCACGCGCGCCGGCAGCGTCCGTTCCTGCGCCTAACGCGGTCCCTCTCCCCGCGCGGGCCCCTCAGGCCCCGTGGTCGCCGCAGATCGCAGCACGAGTCGATCCTAGACTCTAGGCGGCGAAGCCCTCACAGGCCGACCCCGCTGTCTCTCTCTCCGGCATGGACTGGTCCGCCCAGCTCTTAGTTTTTCATGAGATCGCCGAGATCTCAGCCTACGATGAGGTCGCGAACGACCCCAAACAGGGCCCCATTCGCGCGATCGATACAGCGGTTGGCCCGTGCCGCCGTCGCGAAAAAATAATAATTTTCAATATAAGAAAGAGTAAACTCGTATGTTTACGTCTCTCTTCCCCTAAAATCGTCAAATAATAATATCACTTGTCTATTTTTAGATCCCGACGCCGGCATCGTTCGCTTAAACTGTAAATTCGATCTCTTTAAATTTTCTGTGGCCGGCCACATCGCGAATCTCTGTCTCGTGCATCACAGGCAGAGAGCTCTCGTTTTCTCACCCGCACATTGTTTGACCGCGTAATCCTGGCAGTATTTTTATTTTATACATGTATAGCTTAGCATAGTTTAGCTAGGACAGATCGGGTTTTTTCGAGATAACGGCCAAGCCGAGGTGTGCCGTGCACCCTTGAGCTAGTTACCAAAAAATAAAATCGGCTGAGTGCCTTAAGCGCTCGCCTTAGTAGTCCGGTGAAGCTATGAAGACCTTGCCAGGTCAATAGCGTAGTCAGATCGAAGAAAAAAAAAAATCAAGATACCAATATGCAATACGAAGTGCACTCCTCGACGGCAAATGACATTGACAGTTGACACATGACGCAAATGGCGTAATAGTTCTTTTTTACGGTCCGTTTCATCAATTTTACACCACAAACAATATACTGTACATAAGTTAATACAGATTTGGTTATCAATCGTAATTCGTAATTAAACTGTAAAATATAAGTGTACATAAAAACTCATTAAAATGAGTACAAAATATAATTATTTTGTAAATTTATAAAAAATAAAATGTTACCGAACGTGTGACAACTTAACTGTAGGTAAAACGAAACGTTAAAAGGCGAGAATTATTTTCAATCTGTGGTGAGATTTTCTGTTTCTTATAGGACTGTTGATATTTTTAAAAATATCGGATTTTTGATATATCGATATTTATAAAAATGTCAATATCGGATCTCGATATATAGGATTAAAATTATCGATATATATCGGCTTTATTAAAAAAATGTAAATCAGCTTGACATTTATTTACAGTTTTTAATCCAGTATATCTGCACAATTCATACCATAAAAGGTTTTAAAATATAACAGTACAGTTCTAAGAGCCACTTGCACAAACTTACTCAATCATATTGATAATCGTCATTATTATTGTTTTATCTAAATATGATAATTATGTGTATGAATATTTTTCAGTCCATCAGTTACAAGTTTTTTAAGTATTAAAATACTATTTATTTCATATGTTCAGCTGTTTCACTCGGTACTAAGATTACTATTACCAGCGTGCTTCAAATTCCGGTACCTCGGTTCATTGATACAAAACGCGGCAGCGTAGACAATAACGGAAGAAATACAAAAAGGGTTTTCCCACGTTAATAATAATTTTAAAAAAATTGTGCAATCCACGAATGTCCCTAAAACCCGTGGGGAAGGCGTATAAAACTATTATAAGACACAGTCATACTGCATGCATCTGAGTGCTGGGTAGCTATTATTCGACCTAAGGCTAATAAAATGATGTTGAATAAAAAAATATCGACCTCCGATATCCAAATTTTAATATCGATATATGCCCAAAAAATATGACTAAAAAATATCGCTATTTTAAAATAAAAAAATCGATATTTCGATAGTTTATCAACAGCCCTAGTTTCTTAATTTTTTTTCTTCTCAAAAACTACGCATCTCTGAATGTTGGAACTTTGCGTGTGTTTTTATAATAATGTAAGCTTTCTGTAAAAAAATTATAAACCCCCAAATCGACGGACGTCAGTCCAAATGATAGAGATAATTGAATTATATAGGAACATGGACAGCAATAACAATTGAGCATTTGCTGTGATGCATTGAACATAACAGCTCAAGAGGCACCGTGGGATTTACAGATGTTTACATCAATGGAGAAACAGGAAACAGTACAGTGTTTAAATGAAGTAACGCCACATGTCATAGATGAGGAAGGAATACCTTGCAATGGCTATATGGTATGCTTGTTTATAGTAGATATCCTCTCTGGAAATACTTCGTCCTAACTGCATGAAAATCTTCGTAATTTCCCCTTATATGCACACTATAAAATCAAAAATACTTTTATATATTCCTCAGGATGATGCGATGGAGTGGTGATAATATTATAAATAATTTAATAATATGAATAATAATAAATAAATTGAAATTTGTTGAATCACGGGTAGTAACCATGATCTATGTTTTGTTCCATCATAAAACATCATGTTGATATTGAGACATCTGATGTGATCTGGCATGAAGGAGGAAAGTGCAATGTAACCTCCATTATATTATATTCTGATATTTTCTCCACAATGTTCTTCTTCTTGAATTTTATTTTTGGCAACCAGTCTTCTGTTTAGTAGACCATTATTGCCATGGTCAAGTGAGTAACGATATTACGAGTTTATTGATATATCTTCAATGAACTAACTAGACAGTGGCCATCTTGGTAGAACTCTCTTGGGAGTTTTTGTGATAAGTCAGAATCCATGCTCCGTGGTATTATTTCCGATCCACTTTACTTGTGCGCATTAACCAAACCATATTATGTAAAGCACCACCAACATTACACAATATAGAGTCAAATAACACAAGATTATGGATAAAATATAAAGACCACTGCCTGGCATTCCAAGATCCCGCCAAAAACTCCTCCACAATGTTTTTCTTTAAGTCTGCTGATAGTGTTACCAATTTAAATTACTGAATATAGGATAAACGCTAAAAAAATTGTTGGTATTTGTTTTTGAATTACATTTTTTACCTCAGTTTTCTTCATTTATGACACTATCTGGCACAGACAGCGCACACTCTGTATCTACAATCTACATGACATTGGCGGAATTGTGTATTGCTTCCACACGGTGCCATAAATTAATAAAGAAGAAGAAGAATTGTTGGTGCATGCCGGGATTCGAACCTGAGAACATCTAAATGATACTCCATCGGGCAAAACATGGTTGTTTGAAGCTGTTTCATTCAGGTCACTTTGTTCCAGTATTCATATAAGTCATTGCAGTCACCAGAGTATGTCAATGATTTTGGCAGTAAAGACCTTGTTTTGGATGAAGTGAAGAATCAATTCCCTGAGGATGAGTGTTCTCAGCCAGTCCTCAGTATAAGCAGTAGATTGGTTTTTGAAGTGAGTAATCTATATTATCTATAATAATATTACTAGCCCCTTTTTTTTTTATTAACGTAGGGAAATCCCTAACGGATACGCTACCCTCCCTACCGGGGGAGAGAGTAGGTTATTTTCGATTTGCACGGACTAAAACCCCCCCACGGTGTACCGTCCGCCGCATGATAGGGGCAGCCAGGGTTCGAGCATGCTCAGTGACCTGATAAACTGCCCCTGCCTGCGATTTTGTCCGTGTATTAATAGTTATTCTGAGCTAACGCTAACATGCAGCTGTAGTTCTCAAAAGGAAAAACATCCTGATTTTGAAACATTTTTCATCTGTGCTCGGCTCCTATTGGTCTTAGCGTGCTAATATATAGCCTATAACCATCATTGATGAATGAGCTATATAACACTGAAAGAATTATTCAAATCGGACCAGTAGTTCCTGAGGTTACCCCCTACAAGGTCACAACATCACAAACTCATAAACTTTACTTCTTTATAATATTACCAAAATTGACAGCAATTTGTGTACACTATTGGTATAACAACTTTAATTATTGGAGGTTAAGTATAGATACATTATCATAAACATTTCGTAGTTTGGTGAAGGCCTAGTAAGGCCAATAGAGTAGTCAGTTCGAAAAAAAAAGAAACTGTACCAAAATTGGTAGCAGTCCTAGACACTACTGTTTTTTTTTTTGTATTATAGGGGGCAAACGAACAGACGGGTCACCCGATTGTAGGTGATCACCGCCGTCCATAGACACTTGCAACCACGGGGGAGTCACAAGTGCCTTGCCGGCCTTATAATAACTCCAGTTATCTCAGGTTAAATTTTTTGTTCTTAGAATAAGGATTCTTCAAATGTTATGGGGACACAAGATATAGAACAAGAAAATAAAAAGGAGGAATTATTATCAATTAATAAGCAAGAAGTTGAGGATGAAAACACTATGTTTATAATAGTGACAGAGGGATTAGAAGAGCACAATATATTGGATGATGTTGGAGACACCAGCAAAGATTATAATAATCTGACAACTCCTCAAGCAATTCAAATCAAATCGTATGGTACAATATCACAAAATAGGTGAGTCCTTTAACAAACTCTCTCATATACTGACTGACATTCTACAAATCATGAATTTATTTTTGAAGTGTAGCAAGAGAAATGTCGACATTAATACAAGGAACACACACTGTCGTCTGTGTGTGTAGGATTTAATTTACCCTTATTAAATAGAAATATTTTTTTTATATATAATAGGAGGCCAAGGAACAGTCGGGTCACCTAATGTAATGTGATCACCACCGTCCATAGACACTAGCAACACCAGGGTTTTTTTTTTTATTGAAGCACGACAAAGTGACTACACTATGCCTGATGGTAAGCATAGTACAATCCAAAAACAGTGGCGACCACTGAAGGATCGTCGGTCGCCGCTGTCATGCCGGCCATAATGACGAAAGTCACCCGGTACTGGATATGCACAGGCTGATCCCGAAACGCGACGCGCAAAAGCGAGTCACTATGACGGGCTTTTTCGCCATGTACATGGTGGTTGCGACCCAGTCAGGCTGTAAAACCCTACCATCCCGCTATCGCCATGGACTGTTCATTGATCAGTAGGGTGCACCACGTGCAGGTGAGGTTGGCTTGGGTGTCTCAAGTCTTAAGGTGTTACTCGACACCCCTTACACCCCCAAGTTGCAAGTTGCAAGTGTGTTGTCATTCTGTATTTGGTGAGAGGAGGATAGGGGAGGGGAGAGGGAAGGGAAGGTGGGCCTCCAGTGCTCTCACTGACAGAACGAAATGCAACAATGCGTGCACTGTTACTTCACATCGGTTTCTGTGGGATGGATGGTACTACCCCGGGTGAGCCGACCCATTCATGCTGAAACCAGTAATAGCTTCAGCATGGTTCTACCACCTTTTAAAATGTCTTTTATGTATGCAAAATAAAGGATACTTTATTCAATTTAAGTCCCAAGAAGGTACTTATGAAGGTCACAGCTACCACCAGTTCAGACTACAACTTCAGTCACCTAGAGAATCGACAAGAGTTGATCTGGTTCATATTTTATTGGTACATATTCACAAACATACATAGTCATATTTGTTTTTGTGATCTTTTCTCTCATCTGTCTCATAGCCTGATACTCAGGTGCATACAGCATGACTGGTCTTATACACCTTACTTTTGAGTTTCAAGGACTTTTGTGGGTCACAAGCTACACCAGATACCTTTTGCCATTTCATCCACCTTGCATTTATGCTATTCGATAGGCCATTATTATCATTGATTATGTTTTAAAATTTTCAGTTATAATTTATTACAACAAAATAATGAACATATAGAAGCTGTGCCTCCCAGACAGGTGGATAATGAAATGAATGAGTTACATTACTGCCAGTGTTGCAATAAATATTTTAGTAGTTTTGCTGATATGCTTGTACACGTCCGCGATGCACACAGCAATATGATATTATTTCCCCACAATAATGAACAACTAAAAGATGTACCTCCCAAACAAGTGGATAATAAAATGAATGAGTTACACAAGTGCCAGTTATGCGATGAACATTTTGATAGTTATGATATGATGCTTGCACACCGCGATACACATAGCAATATGAAACCGAAATTTGATTTATGTCAAGAGAGTATAAAGCCATATAGTACTGAAAGGAATAGTGAGGAAATTACATATAAATGTGAATCATGTGAACGCGTTTATAAAAGACAAGGTACTTTACATAGACACATGGAGAGGATGCATGGTGACTATGGAAAAATATTTCCATGTTGGTGTGGGGAACAGTTCAGATCATCAACACATTTAAATCTACATAACATTAAGCACCACAGAACAAGTGAGAAGAATGAGCTCGTCAGTGGATTGCAATGTGACTACTGTCTGAAAGTTTTCAAAGGCAAAGCTCATTTAGCAAAACATATAAGATGTCTTCATTATGATTATGGTAAAAAATTTGAATGTTGGTGCGGTCAACAGTTCTCTACGCCGAACTACTTATCCACACATAAGAGTTCCCATATTAAACCAAGAAAAAGAAAAGGAAATAAATCAACATTAAGAAATAAATTCGCATATGAGAATTAGCCATTACGATTATAGTAAGCTGTTTGTATTTTTTTTTTATATCAAAGGAGGCAAACGAACTGGTGGGTCACGTGATGTTAAGTGATCACCACCGTCCATAGACACTAGCGACATCAGGGACGTCGCAAGTCCGTTGCCAGCCTCTATATGGGAGAAGAGGGAGGGGTAGGAAAGGGAAAGCAGGTAAGAGGAAGTGACGTGGGCCTCCGGCTCTCTCACTGACCGAACGAAACACAACAATGCAAGCGCTGTTATTTCGCGTCGGTTATATGTGAGAGGGGTGGTACTACCCCGGAGGAGCCGACCCATTCATGCTGAAACCAAAAATAGATTCAGCGGGGCTCTACCACCTACATTTATATATACTTGTATGTTGGTGTGGGCAACGATTCTCTACACTGATTAATCTATGCTCACATAAGAAAAGGCAACATGGTTCCAAAGGTAGTAATGCAATTTTGCATTTGCAAGAAAATTTTTATACGAAAAATATGCTTAAAAGTACATATAACAAGTGTACATGGTGAAGAAGCTAAAATATTTGAATGTCAGTGCGGGAAACAGCTCCCTACGCCAACACGCTTATATATTTACATAAGTTTCGGGAACATGGTGGTAATGTTAAAAATGCAATTGGTCCAGCAGTGAAAACACAATTCCAATGTGATATTTATCAAAATGTTTTCAAAAGAAGACTTTAAATCACTTAAACAATATTCACAATAATTCCGGTAAAATATTTGTATGTTGGTGCGGGAAACAATTCTCGTGAATGAGACTCGTCATCAATGTGATATTTGTAAGAAAATGTTTAAAGAAATCTATGTACCAACACATTTAAAAAAAACTTGAGAGGTGTCAAGGGACACCCGGATGGAACGAAGTTCCTTTCGATTAATTAGTGAAGGAATTGTAATAAAATTTTATTTTTTTTAAGTTATAATAATATTTTTTTTATTTACAAAAAACCTGTATACAGTCAACAAAAATAATCGTCGCGACACCACACTGTTCAACGCGAAATAGAAATGAAAATATCTGGCTTGCTTTCTATAAGAGAGAGAGAGAGACAGACAGAGAAACATGCGACGCCGCACAACTTACAATAGAGCTTACTATAGCAAAAAGTGTCGTGACAACTTTTCGTAAGAATTTTTTCCGTCTAGCCCCCTTTCACAACGCGCGATAAGGAACATCGTTCATAATAATTTTGGTAAAATATTTGAAAATAAATATAAAAATAAGCTTTTGTTTTATTTTGTGTTTTTTCTTTCACTGATATCTTGTAGTCCGTTGAAGCTGTAAAGGCATTGAAAGACCAATAGCGTAGTCAGTTCGGAGAAGAAAACAAAATGATTTCATTATGGGGCTGAGTGCTAAGAATCGTAGATGAATTGATTGATGAAGCAGTTGAGAGGGAGAGCAAGGTACCAAGTAAAAGAATATACACGAGTGACTGAGACATCGTGCGTTTAAAGAATATAATAGGTAAGTGGTAGATGCATGCCAAGCTATAACTGGTTTCAGCATGAATGGGTCAGCTCGTCCCGAGGGCCACCAGACCCATAGAAACACCCACTTGAAGTAATAATGCTTGCATTGTTGCATTTCGTTCGGTAAGTGAGAGAGCTGGAGGCCCACCTCCCCTCTCTCCTTTCTCTCCAAACCCTCCCATCCCAACCAACACAAGTTGGCAACGCACTTGCGATTCTTCTGGTGTTGTTGGTTTTTAGTAGACGGTGGTGATCTCGATGTTGAAATGTTTCAACATCGAATTTTATGATCAAATTACAAAGATACATCGATTTCATTCGTTTTGACAACAATTTGAATAAAAATGCTACGCTTTTACTAATAATCATGCAGTACTTCTGTTCAGAGACAAATAATAACTATTACAACACTAATATGAAATATATGGACTTGATTTCATATAAGGTACTCTGTGGCCTTTGACAGTTTTTGGCGGGATTTTGTCATGTAGCACCAATCAAATAATAGCACGGAGCATGAATTCTGAGATCTCACACAAATCCTTGGAAAGTTCTAACAATGGAGTCGCTATCACGTTGGAGCATTGAAATAATCGACCAACACTTTACCTGATTTTTTAAACCTATCTTTAACTTTATGAACTTGACGCTTCGGGGTATTTGAAATTTTTTGTTTTATGATTACTCGAAAATCAAGGAGATAAAAAAGTTGGATAAATATGTACGAAATATTATATATAAGATTTGGTGCTTATGCATTTACATCAACTTCGACATAGAAGAAAACTGGCTAAAGAATACATATTATATTGACAAAGTTTCAGAATTGGCAGTATGGATTAATTCTCTCACCTGTCCTATTGGACGAATTAATGGAAAAAACTATTCTTCTTTTTTTTAATTAAAAAAAGATGACATCTGTCTAGTGTTATTTTACATTTAGGACTACGTTCAGTAGTGAACGGTAAAAGGCTGATGTCATGATAGTGGATGTCTAGCGGCTAGACATTTGTGATAATATTTATTATTGAAACTTAAAGATTAACGAAAGATTTGTTTTATATATTAGTTTTTGAGACCATAACGTATTCGTTAAGATTTTGAATTCTCGTTCTTAAGTATGTTACCCTAACATTAGTAAAATGTAAAACATTTGTGATAATAACTAGTTTTATTTTATTTATTGATTTAACTTAAAGATTAAGAAAGATTTGTTTTACATTTTAATTTTTGTAAATTTTTATTGTAATTTTTGTAAATTTGTAATGTAAAATGATATTGGGTAATTCTGTTTTTTTTTATTGATATATATTTTATTTGGGTCAAAGGTATATTTGCTGCGATTTTTAGTTCTGTATTGTTTTTTTTATTCATATCATGTTATTTGATTGTTTATCAGATAAATTGTTAATATAAATCTCTTAGTTTTATTATTGGAATATGAAAAGCATGCAGATGTTTATACAATACAAAAGAATCGATATTTTTTTAAAAATCTCCATTATTTTTTACATCCCTACTACTCTGTAGATTTGATCACGTGACTTGTTTGTTTACATTCTCAAACACAAGGTCTTCGAAATATCATCTGATTATATCTGTTTGTGGTGTTCAAAATCTTGTTTAAAAATAAGACAATGGTAGAACTCTAAATAATTCCTATAACAAAAAGTGGTAGAAGTGATAAATAAAATGATTTAATTCTTTAAAACCTCTACTTAGAGCTTTGACTGGTTAGATTGATTATGAATTGGTACAAATTGGAATGTTGAAGTTAATAAAGATTTTCTTGTCGATTATAACTTACAAGTCTCTTGTCGAGGTAAATAATTGTTGTCAAGACAATGTTTCGCAACTATTACAACCTGAAAACTTACAAGTTGCATTACAAAGAATAACTGTGCAATGAAACACGAACTTCCTAACTTTGTCCTCCGATCCTGTTATTAGATTAATGTTTATGAGGTCATTATACTAAAAACCGTTAATGTAATTTTGGTTATAAATGTAATGTAAATAATCAGTGTAAATGGTTGAGTGACAAACAAATTGGAACATGGACAGCATAAATTGTCGAGTTCGTAGTTGTGACGCATTGAACATAGCAGCAAAAGAGTCACAGTGGAATCTACAGATGTATACACCGATGAATAAAAAGGAAACAGCACATTTAGATGAGGAACAAATGGGACAGTGTCTTGATGAGGAAGGAACACTTTCCAAACAGTATATGGTATTGTATATCTTGTTTTTAGTATTCATGTGGAGCTGCAATTTTTTTTCTCGAACTGACTACGCTATTGACCTAGCAAGGTCTTAACAGCTTCACTGGACTACTAAGGCGAGTGCTCAAGGCACTCAGCCGATTTTATATTGGAAACCAGCTCAAGGGTGCACGGCACATCTCAGCTTGGCTGTTGCACGTTGCATGCAAAATCGCGAGTGGGGGCCGCATTACAAATTCGCATCCTGAAATAGAGTTGAGTGTGGGGGGTATGTGAGAGGGGCGGGGAGGGGGCTGACTACCCCTCTATACCACTCCCCCACTGCGGAAAGTCATAGTTACTGAGTTATTCATGATCAAAGTTTTTAATTTGTGCCACTTCTGAACTGAATCATTGGTAATTTTTATATTAACAATTTAGTGATTTTTAAGTTAAAACAGTTTGTACAATACTATGCAAAAAACAATAATATGTAGCTTGATGAGAACAGTATTACCCTGAGAGGCCATGTTGTGAATATCAGCGAGGTACAATACCATGTGGTTAACCCCTCGGCTTCTAAATTGAAACTAGAAGCTCAAAATAGCGAATGCTGAGCTTAAAAAAAAATGTGCTATTGTCAGTGATGTTTATATTCATATAAACTGTGCGTGTTTTCACTCTACAATAGCAATATAGTATTGTGTTTGTTTATAGCACTAGTGGGCAAACTCATGAGAACAAATGTGCACATGGTTGATCTGTAATCTGCCCGCTGCATAATTTCCAAAATAACTTTTCTTAAAATGTATGGTATAGGATTGATTTCCACCTAAAAACTACAAAAATGTACCAACGGTGGTGTAAAAATTTTTCATGGTGTACCCACTAGTTCAAAAAAAGTAATTGTCACAGGATGCCTGACAGATGTGAAATATCAAAATTGTTTTGTATAAGTTATATGCGTAAAAGACCAGATTACGACAGGAATCAGCTATGGCATAATAAAAAGATAAAGCATTACAAATTTGTTCCATAAAATAATGACTGTTTATTTATTTTATTACATAAATATCCATTTTTATTAAATACAAAAAGTCAAAAATTCAACTAGACCCAGGTGCGGTCTATTTGACGGCGTTTATCAAAGGGCGTTAGGTACATACTACATAACACTAGTAGAATAAGTGGCCTACAAGACAGGGTTGCAAATGTTTTTGAATATTTAGTAAATAGTGCAATGTTCGTGTCTTGCATCGCCACAACAACAATCAGGTTTATTCTCCACCTATAGAAGTTTCTCATTTAAAAAAAAAATATTGAGCACTTGCTTTGAAAAGGTTGGCTACCACTGTCTTACAGTATTCATGTGAATATAATATAATATTAGGATACATTTTCAAAATTACTGTGTTGTAGAATAGCGTACCAAACTTTTGTATTAACTCCACTACAAATTACATTGTTGTAATATTTTTTTCTTAATTTTCTAACCTTGGTTAGGTTAGACTTGCGAAAAAGAACAAAGACAACAACAGCATACCAAGTCCTCCTTTTCTATCATTTATTGTCCAGGCATATAGTACGGGACGGTATAGTTCAATTTGAAACGGCTTAATTCAAGTTGGTCTTTCTATTCCAGAGTCCCTGTAAGCCATTAGAGTCATCAGATTGTGCCAATTATTATGACAGTAAATTTTATGTGTTGGAAGAAATGAAGAAAGAATTCCCTAAAGATGGATGTTCTGAAGCAGTCTGCAGTAGATTAGTTCTTGAAGTGAGTGCTATTATTTCTTTATTATACCACAGGAGGCAAATGAACAGAGTATCGCTTGATGTTATGTGATCATTGACGTCCATATACACTAGCAACATCAGGGGAGTTGCAAGTGCGTTGCTACAAATCCGATCTGCAGGCGCTATTTAATTTAGGTAATTCTGTCATTATAGCGGGGGACCTCAACTGCGGGAACGTCATCTGGAACAGTCCGTGTACCTCTCGTAACGGGAGGATTTTCGACGAACTAGGTAACTAGGACGAACCACGCACTATCAAGATCACTGCCGACCGTCAGTTTTAGATGTAGCTTTACTAAAAAATGTCGCGCTTCCTGTACGACTCATATCAGTCATACACGAACTCGACTCGGATCATCGCCCGGTTCTATTACAGTTAGGACATAACTCTGATTTTAGCCCGACGCTGATCAGAGTGGCCGATTACGCGAAACTTAGCGAATATTTTAAAAATAGTCCGTCGTCTAGTAGTTTAGACAGGATTCCGGACGTGTTGGTGTCTAAAGTCAACGCGGATTCGGCCATCGATTCCCTGGTTGATTATCTCCAGACCGCCGTCAGGGAGACCTCGAAAGAGGTACAAGCGGCGAACGAACGCCGTTTTATACTCCCTGACGACGTGAGAGCATTAATCACGGAAAAGAACGCCGCGACT
>JACEII010000115.1:112451-155483 GCA_014332785.1 Antheraea mylitta
AGTGTGACTGAGAAAATTAAAATTGAAGAATTTTTTTTATTGAATAATTTCAATAATAATTTATAGTTTTCTAAACTTATCGATGTCGAGTTTACCATAAGACATTTTTAGTAAACATGTTGTACTCGCATGACAGACCTTTTTAGTTTTATTGAAAGTTTTAATTCTACAGAGAGCGGTATTTGGCTGTCATAAGAACCACAACAATCATTATAAGATATAGTAACTCATGTTACTTGTAAGGCAGTGCGATGTTTTCATTCTATGTTCTTTTTAAATTTGTAGTTTTACTACAATTCATTCTATCGAACAGGACATGTATATTACTGTGGTATTATTCTTTTTCGTTATAAAATACTTTCGCCAGCCGCTTTTAGGTGATTTGCGGCTAAAAAACATTTTAAATTTTTATAAACATATTATCTCACTATGCTCACTCTTCAATTGTAAATAATAATGAACTTATTTTGAGTTTTTTCATCCGTCGCATAGATGTTTTAAAAGAATCGATTAAAATGCGTAATTTATATAATGGATTTTCAAAAAATCGATTAATATGAAAATAAACATCGACAATAAAAAATCGATTATAATAAAATAAAAATCGATTTAATTAAAAATCGATTATTTTTTAACATACCTAGCCGCGACTCGAGCTTACGACGCTTACCCGACCGCTGAGAACCGCGAACGCTTACGTGTTTTACGGAAAGCAGTCAAGTCTCGTATTCTGAGATCCGGGGTGACAGGTGGGACAGGTTCCTGGAGGATCTCCAGCCGTCTCACCTGGCATTCTGGACTCTCACGCGAAAGTTTAAGTCCGACACGGTCATTCCAATGCCCCCTCTTGACAGAGGCCCCGGGTTGCCTCCCGCGTTCGATAACACTGACAAAGCAGAATGTCTCGCCGCGAGTTTAGAGAAACAGTGTTCGCCAAACACTGATAATACTGACCCTTCCATCATAGAGTCTATCGAAACTGCCGTAGAGCATGCACTCGCGTCTCCTCTGGAGGATACCCTAACCCCGAAAACGTTTGACGAAGTTTCGGCCGTCATCAAGCGTCTCAAGCCTAGGAAGTCTCCAGGTCCCGATGGGATCAGGAACGAGGTTCTGAAGCTCCTTCCTGACCGCATCATAGTTCTATTGGTCTGCATCTTCAATGCTGCCATGTCCCAGGGTCATTTTCCAGCCGTCTGGAAGAGGGCCGTAGTGATAGGAATTCACAAGCCCGGCAAGAAAGCTACGCTTCCCGATAGCTATCGTCCGATTAGTTTGCTTGATACACTAGGGAAACTTTACGAGCGGCTCCTTCTGAACCGTCTTCAGGTCACGATAAACGACAGTAGTTTAATACCGCCTGAACAGTTTGGATTTCGCGCCAAACACTCTTGTCCGGATCAAGTACTTCGCCTCACGGAGTACATCTTTTCTAATTTTAATAAAGATCCGAACCCGAAGCCGGATCCGCCCGTGAAAAACACTAATCCGAACCGCACGATAGCAGTCTTTTTCGATGTCGCCAAGGCCTTCGATAAGGTCTGGCACAAAGGGCTCATATACAAGCTAAATCAAGCCGGTATACCCGATAGGTTAGTTCACATCATCCGTGATTATCTAGCCGATAGAACCTTCCGTTTTAGAGTAGACGGCGAACTCTCATCGCCCCGTCCGATACGCTCAGGTGTGCCACAAGGCTCAATACTCGCGCCCACCCTCTTCAACCTGTTCATCAGCGACCTACCTAAGCTCCCGGGAGTCGAGGTAGGTTGTTATGCTGATGATACAGTTATCTACGACTCTGGCTGGCGGCCGAAATTCCTTAGGAATCGCATCGATAAAGCCGTTAGCACGCTCGGTGACTGGTTTCTTCGATGGCGTATAGTTATTAACCCCGATAAGAGTGCCGCGATATTCTTCGATCCTAGATATCGCGTTAACAAGTTAAAGCCCATAAGGCTATACGATTCTGAGATACCTTGGACCACCGAGGTAAGTATCTCGGCGTCACTTTAGACCGTCATTTAACGTTCGATCCTCATATTAAGAGAGTGCGAGACAAAGCCGCTATGGTCTTGGGTCGCCTCCATTATTTACTCTGTCAGAAGAGCAAACTGTCCCTCAGACATAAGCTCACAATATATAAAGTCTGTATTCGTCCGGTAATGACGTATAGTTGTCCGGTTTTCGCTCACGCGAAGAATCTAGATACGCTTCAGATTTTGCAGACCCGGGCTCTGCGTAAAATCACCGGTGCTCCTTGGTTCGTCCAGAAGGCGGATCTCCACAGGGACCTGGAGATGCCGTCTATCTGGGCGTATATTAAATCACTTACTAGTAGCTATTTCGAGCGAGCCGCGATTCATCCCAGTCCGTTAGTGGTATCCGCCGTGAATTACGAACCCGTGCCCAACGCTGGGCGTTATAAAAGACGTCCGCGACACACTCTCACCGACCCTCCCGACGATATCACGTCAGCGAACGATCAGTACCAGCCTGTCCCTCGTAACAGAGCGTGCTCACGCCCACGCCCGCGTAACCACAGATCGCGCCGCCGCGGTCTGGGTGTTAATTTCGCTCCCGCACACCCGATTAGGCCTCCCACGGCAGCGGCTCAAGCCTAGGTTCGATCCCTCGGTAGGAAGCCCTTGAGTGCGTTGCTTGCGCGATACGGTGACACACAAATATACATCACTGCTACAACACTACACGATCACCCCCACACACGTGCACGCCTACACGCCTACACATGAAAGTGGAAGGGTTTACTTTTTTCCCTTATCGAACTGAAAAACTCTCAATTTTCCGATAATAAATAAATGGAGGAGTTGTTGAGGCGGATATGATTGGTACACATATACGTTTCAACAACTCAAACATATATGAATAGTTAGCTAGGTTAGCTAAGATAGGTCGCGATTTTGTATGCAACAGGCAACAGCCATGCCGAGGTGTGCCGTGCACCCTTGAGCTGGTTGCCAATATAAAATCGGCTGAGTGCCTTAAGCGCTCGCCTTAGTAGTCCGGTGAAGCTGTTAAGACCTTGCTAGGTCAATAGCGTAGTCAGATCGAGAAAAAAAAAAAGTGCGTTGCTAACCTGTGTTTGGGGGAGAGGGAGAGGAGAGGGTTAGGGAACTTTCAAGAGGAAAAACATCCCGATTTTGAACCATTATTCATTTGTGCTTCGCTCATATTGGTCTTAGCGTAATGATATATATCCTATAACCATCCTCGATAAGTAAGCTATATAAGACTGAAAGAATTTTTCAAATCTGACCAATAGTTCCTGAGATTACCCCCTACAATGTCACAAACACACAAACTTTATCTCTTTATAATATTAGTATAGATAACTGTTATTATTATATTTTTTTCTAGAAGGAGGGATCTTCTAATATTGTGGGAAATCAGGACGTAAAATTGGAAAAGCAAAAGGAAGGTTTTTCATCAATTGTAAAACAAGAAATTGATAATACAAATAATCAATTTATCGTGAAAACTGAGAGAACAGAAGAGAATAGAGTATTTGACAATGCTAGAGATACAAGTAATCACTATAATGCTCTAGTAATCCCTCAAAAAATTAAATGCAAATTGTGTGGTGGAACGTTTAAGAATAGGTGAGTCCTGTAATAAACTCTCATATATATTGAGTTAGATTGTACAGACATTAATCTATAGATATAAAATTGAGCCGTCAAGGGATGCCTGGCAGATGTGAAACATAGAAATTGTTTTATATAAGTTATATGCCTAAAAGAACATATTACGGGCGTTTTTGGCGGGATTTTAGTCTGTCATGTAGTGGGTTTTATATTTTATGCATAATCTTCTGTTATTTGACTATATTTTGTAAATTTGGTGGTGCTTTAAGTAATATAGTTAGTTTATTGTGCATAAGTGAAGTGAATACAAAATAATACCACGGAGCATGAAATTCTGGGAAGTCACAAAAACTCCCTGGAAGGTTCTAACACGGGAGCCACCATCTTGTTAGAATATTGATTCACACGACGCTTAATATTGAAGTGATCGCACGACGCTTGTAATGTTATTGACTACGCGATAATGGCAGTAATAATCTGAAAGATTGATTGCCAAAAATAAAGTAAAAAAAAATATATATCGAAATGTCAATATACTCTTTAAGATCATCTAGCGTTGGATTTACTAGCTAGAAACTAAATAACTATCAAATTTCAATCAAAATTAAATTTGAATCTTATGTTTATACAGATAGGGTTGCAAATGTTTTAGAGTATTTCGTTATTAGTGTTTTTTTATGTTGTAAGAGGGAAACGAATATGCGGGTCACCTGGTGTTAAATGATCACCACCGTCCATAGAGACACTAGAAACATCAGGTGACTTGCAAGTGTTTTTGCCAGCCTGTGTTTAGGGGGCAGAGGGAAGGGTGGAGTGGAAGATAGGATGATCCACCGGCGCTCTCACTGACCTAACGAAACGTAACAATGCAAGCATTGTTACTTTACGTCGGTGTTTATGTGAGAGGGTGGTACTACCTAGGACGAGCCGACCCATTCATGCTGAAACCAATAATAGCTTTAGTGTGGCTCTGCCACCTCAAAGTGTAAAGTTCGTGTTTTGCGTCGCCACGTCGTGCCACGCCAGCTATCAGGTTGACGCTTATATATGTGTCACATCAATAAGAATGTAAATCTAATGTGTCTGTCTAATGTGTTTTTAGATTTTTAAAAAAAAATTGTAGCACATGTCTAGTAATCTATACTTAATATTATAAAGAGGTAAAGTTTATGACGTTGTAGGGGGTAATCTCAGGAACTATTGGTCCGATTTGAAAACTTCTTCCATTGTTATATAGCTCATTTATCTAGGAACATTATACGCTATATATCATCACGCTAAGACCAATAGAAGTAGAGTACCAATGAAAAATGTTTCAAAATTGGTGTGTTTTTTCCTCTTGAGAGCTTCCACTGTGTGTTAGCGTTAGCCCAAAGTAACTATTTCACGCGAACGAAGTCGCGAGCAGAGGTTAGGTTAGTATAATTATGTAGTTTTAGTATTGACTACACCCCCACGGTGCTGTAGCGAAGTGGAGTGTCGGTTACCGGCGACCTCCATGGCAGTCAACGTGTTAACTGTTTTAATGTTAAGGTCGTGGTATATTCTTAACTAGCCTCTGCCCGCGACTTCGTTCGTGTTCTCAATAGGAAAAAACATCCCGATTTTGAAACATATTTAACCTGTGCTCCGCTCCTATTGGTCTAAGCGTGATGATATATATCCTATAACTATTCGCAATGAATGAGCTATATAACACTGAAAGAATTATTCAAATCGGACCAGTAGTTCTTGAGATTACCCCCTACAACATGACAACGTCACAAACTCACAAACTTTACCTCTTTATAATATTAGTATAGATTACTACACCATCGTGGGATGTTATCATTAATTATGATGTTTTAAATTTTTCAGATTCGATTTATTACAACACAATATTCAACATATAAATGTTGTAATGTATCCGACACCATTGGATAAAAAAACGAATGAGTTATGCAAGTGCTTGTGTTGTAGTCAATATTTCAATAATTATAATACTGTGATGGCACATCTATGCGATGGGGTTAATAATCCATTTTGTTCTCGTAAGAATGCTATAGAAATGAAATACACTAGTACATGCTACTTGTGTAAACGCGTTTACAAAACTAGAAATAGTCTACTGTTACATATAAAAAGGATTCATTCTGATTATGGGAAGTTCTTTGAATGTAGGTGCGGGAAACAGTTCCGTTCACCGGTCCATTTACGTGAACATAAATCTAGGCTCCATAACATCAAAAGTACGAAGAATGACAGCTTCCAATGTGACATCTGTCATAAAACGTTCAAACATAAAATGTATTTAATAGTGCATATAAATATTCATAATCGTTATGGGAAATTATTTGAGTGTTGGTGCGGGAAACAGTTCTCTAAGTCGATTCAACTACAAAGACATAAGATTCGGTTACACGGTGTAACGGTTCAAAATGAAAATGATGCATCATTGCAAACAAAATTCCAATGTGACTTTTGTCATAAATGTTTCAAATTAAAAGATTATTTAATAAAACATATGAAAAGTATTCATTATGATTATGGTAAATCATTTGAATGTTGGTGCGGGAAACAGTTCTCCACACCAATGTACCTACATAAGCATAAATCACGACATTCCGATACTAAAGTTGAAAATGGAAGTAATGTCGCGTTTAAACAACAATTCCAATGTCATTTTTGTAATAAAGTTTTGACAAGGAGCAAATATTTAGCGGAACATATAAAGAATGTACATGAATGTTGGTCCGGGAAACAGTTCAGTACACCGGAATGTTTAAGGGAACACGAGAGGGAGTACAATTGTAAGCATAATAGTGAAAACAACATTAAATATACGTGTGAATATTGCGGATCAATTTTTAAAGTGCAGAGGTATTTAACCAAACATATGAAGAGAATGCATTGGGAACAGTCCGTAGTAGAAGACATAAGTAGAGCGTCAGTAAAGCAATAATGTATATCCAGGTAACAGGGCCTGGTTGTTACTAGTTACACGTAAATTCGTCGATTGAATCATTTGCGGTGCCTCAAAAGGGATTAGGCCGGAGGCTCCCCGATACTCTTCCGTGTACGAGTTCACGGTGGTAGGAACTGCCTCCAGTTCCCAGGGTAAGGGAGCCAGCGAACGCAAAGGCCGCCGCCCGCACATTAGCGTCACTGAGGACGTTGGTCCACACCGACGTAAATTCGTCGATTGAATCATTTGCGGTGTCTAAAAAGGGATTAGGCCGGAGACTCCCCGATACTCTTCCGTGTACGAGTTCATGGTGACAGGAACTGCCTCCAGCTCCCAGGGTAAGGGAGACAGCGAGCGCAAAGGCCGCCGCCCGTACATTAGCGTCATTGAGGACGTCGGTCCACACCGGGGCTCCATAGATTGCTATCGCCCTCATGACCAACATGTATAGTCGGCGGCATCCAACATTCGGCCCCTAATGTTGAGGAATAGCCGGCTGAGTGCCGCCGCCGGCCTCCAATATTCGTGGGACATTTTTTTTAATATCATATAGGAGGTAAATGGACAGGCGGTTCACCTCATCATCGCTTAACATCTTAAGTGATCACCGCCGTCCATAGGCACCAGCAACACCAGGAGTTGTAAGTGCGTTGCCAGCCTATGTTTAGAATGATGGGGGCATGGGGGGAAGGGGAGGGAAAGGTGGATGTGGGCCTCCGGCGCTCTCACTGACCTAACGAATCGCAATAATGCAAGCACTGTTACTTCACGTCGGTTTTTTGTGAGAGGGGTGGTACTACCCCGGACGAGTTGACCCATTCATGCTGAAATTTTTTTCGTAAAAAAAAAATGCTGATTTTGTGAGGCAAACCTAACAGATTATTTTGATTTAAAAATGTCTCTTAAAGAACTGAGTCTACTATAAATTAAATGTTATAATGTAAACAACGATTTTATTTTCCTGCAAACCTCTAGGCTAGTGTAAACCTGATTGTTAGCGTGGCGATGCTGGCCGTGGCGTGTGTTTGAAACGTGGTGACGCAATGCCATGCACAAGCAACTGCGCGCAATCTTTCTTGCTGCACTAAGCTCGCATAACTAAACTGTATGACAGTGTTGTTTACTACGTTACACATGTGAGGGTAACCTATGTTGTACTTAAAAAAAAACACTTTTCTCATCTGCCAGGCGTCCTGTGACAGTTCATTTATTCTTTATTTTTTGAGATATACAGACGTATAGAATTTTTACAAAGAATTACAGATAAAAATGAACAGATAATATAAATTAAATAATTACAGGGGTAATAAAATAACAGTGAAAACTGGAAATGGTCGAGTCGAATAATAAAGAATATCAACAGTTCGCCACATAATGTATTTATCGGTTATAAATACACCCAGATAACATTTAATCACCTGTTTAGCTATTTAGTCCGGTGAAGCTGTAAAGACCTTGCCAGGTCAATAGCGTAGTCAGTTCGAGAAAAAAAAAGAATCACCTGTTTAGTGAGTTTTGGACGATCGCGTACTTGATTGAATGGTCCCCCTTATGCAGTATTTATTTCTATCTGTGGGGTATATCTTGTAGTAGGTATTATGCAGATTAATAATAATACCGTTACTGTAAGCAAAATACAATTATAATAAATAAATAATATGTAATAAAGAACGCCGTCTATAGAAACATCATTTCTCGAATTGGATATGTTCTAATAATAACAAATATAAACAAGAAAATAGCAATAGCATGTAATTAACAAAAACAAAACTATTTTGGATGCGACTGTACTGCATCTGATAATGACTGGTGTTATCTACCAACCTCCGGTGCCGCTCGTCATATTCAGGATACGAGATACTAGCGCCATAATATTAGAGATACAGTGCCATTATTTTTTTTTCGAAATGACTACGCTATTGACCCAGCAAGGTCTTAACAGCTTCACCGGACTACTAAGGCGAGCGCTTAAGGCACTCAGCCGATTTTATTTTGGCAACCGTCTCAAGGGTGGACGGCACACCTCGGCTTGGCTGTTGCATGCGAAATCGCGATCTATCTTAGTCAACCTAGCTAACTATTCATATATGTGTGAGTTGTTGAAACGTATATGTGTACCAAGCATACACGCCGCAACAACTCCTCCATATATTTATTATCGGAAAATTGAGAGTTCTTCAGTTCGATAAGGGAAAAAAAAGTAAACCCTTCCACTTTCATGTGTAAGCGTGTAGGCATGCACGTCTTTGTGGGTGATCGTGTAGTGTTGTAGCGGTGATGTATATTTGTGTGTCACCGTATCGCGCAAGCAACGCACTCAAGCGCTCCCTACCGAGGGATCGAACCTAGGCTTGAGCCGTTGCCGTGGGAGGCCTAATCGGGTGTGCGGGAGCGAAATTAACCCCCAGACCACGGCGTCGTGGTGGTTACGCGGGCGTGGGCGCGAACACGCTCTGTTTCGAGGGACAGGCCGGTACTGATCGTTCGCTGACGTGATTGAATTGAAAGAAGAAGGAAACCAAATATCATTATTGATACAAATTTTCAGTACCATTAAATATTTTATTATAATAACAATGAAGTGATGAGCATCCCAACAAAATGATAACCTGTCAAAACGTCTCGAAAACTAAAATATAAATCAATGTTTTTATTCCATGTGCTGTTTTAAATTTGTTGTAGCAGTACAATTCTTTTATTATTCTTCGAACAGTACATGCATATTAATAATAATAATATAATCATTTAATTCAGACGCATCATACGATTACATCCCCATATTTTTTGCTATAATTACAAGTTTTAGTTGAGTAATAATAATAAATTATAAATAAATAATATTGATGTGGTATTTTCATTATAAAATATTTAAGCACGCCGCTTTTAGGTGTTTTCCGGTCAGAGGAAACATGTATTGTTTCCTATTGATTATATTATTTCACTCTAAACTTGTAAATAATAATGAACTAACTTCGAACTTTTTTCGAGCGTTGCATAAATGGCGTCGTTCTTGAAAATCGATTTAAACGTGCAATTTATATAATCGATTTATTAAAAATTGATTAATATTGATATACAAATCGAATATAAAACATTGATTACCAAAAAATAATAATCGATTTAAATAAAAATCGATTATTTTTTAACATTCCTAGGCGCAACAAGATTAAAACACTCGCAGTGAGTAACGAAATGCACGGTATCTTAGTGTGCGTTTTTGTACCTACTCGGACGCGTTGACGTTCACTACGGTTTGTATGGGATTTTAAAAGCGCCATCTAGTTGCTCGCATGTAAGACGTAGTTTATGAGTGCGAGTTTTGTATGTTTACTTTGTTGATATCGAGGTTCGAAACGCGAACACGTAGAGATGCGTAAATGCTTATTTGCGAGTGCGAGTTACAATTATATGCCATTTTGACGTTTCAAAAGTAAATATGTTCATATTGACATTAGTACATTTTTCACTTTGAATTTTGTCGTGGGACGTATAGCTTTGTGATATAGAAGTGTTTTTATAAAGTAAATATTATGGCAGCACGTTATTTTTTCGCGATGCAAATGTTGGAAACAGCAACATCACAAGATATTCGGAATAATATAGCCGCTGTTCGTGCAAAAGCTCGCGCTAGCAGTGATCCATTAAAAGATCTCACTGAGATAGAATTTATGAAAAGATATCGGTTTACAAAGAAAGCGTTTAAATTTTTGTGCAAAGAACTAAGGCTACACACTAATCTAAAGTCGTCACAGATCTCCGTGCCTAAAATATATAAATAGTACCATAATCTACACGAATTCAATAAAAGATCAATAAATTATTAATATATAAATGTTCCACTTAGTGTTCCATATAAGTAATCATAAATTCAAATTGTTGATGACTGGTTCTCATTATTTGTATTACAAAAATAGCAACTTTATCTAAAAGTTTAAAGAGAAACATAAAAGTTCTATAAAAAATAATATTGACGCACGCGCACTCAGAAATCAGAATGTATGTAAACAAACGTATGTAAACAAACGTATGTAAACAAATGATGGATAACCCGCCTAAACTAATACGTAACTTACTTTTTTGAAGAATGCATGGTTATAAAGACTTCATAAATTTAGTCGGTTTATCATAGGACACTACAGCATTGCCAACATAATGATTGAGTTTTTGGCGGGATTTCAGTCTGTCATGTAGTGGATTTTATATTTTATTCATAATCTTGTATTACTTGACTCTATATTGTGTAAAGTTGGTGGTGTTTTATGTAATATGGTTAGTTTAACGTGCATAAGTGAAGTGAATGGGAAATAATACCACGGAGCATGAAATTCTGAGGTGCCACAAAAACTCCCTGGAGGGTTCTAACAAGAGATCCACCATCTTGTTAGAATATTGATTGACACGACGCTTGATATTGTAATGATCGTGCGACGCTTGTAATATTATTGATTACTCGACAATGGCAGTAATAATCTGAAAGATTGATTGCCAAAAATAAAGTTAAAAAAAAAAAAACATAATGATAAAATTTCGCTCGGAAACGTTCATGGAACTAAAATTTTTCGAAACAACTTCACGGTTCGAGGTGAATTAACGTCAGTCGATTGAACAACATGACATGTAACTCACACTCACATGTACTAGGTTCTCGGTACGTTCTATGTACATTCGGTTAACGCTATAGAACATTTATTCGATATAATTTTGCAAACTCACACTAAGCACACTGCACGCAGTGCTCAGAATTTTTTACAAGCGCGCAAACTGTGTTGGGTCATTGTAATTAACCTTGTGGCAAAATAAATATGGATATATAATAATGATAAATTTATTTATTCATGTGAATGTTTCATATGATGTGAATGTTATATAGGGTGAGGGTAAACTTGATTTTGGCGTGGCGACGCAAATCACGAATATTGCACTATTAACAGAATACTCAAAAACATTTGCAGCCCTATTTGTATAATCATAAGATTCACTTTTTTGTAAGCCACTCATTCTACTAGTGTTACGCGGCACGCAACGACGACCTAGTGCCTTTTGATAAATGCCGCTAAACACACGGCGCCTGCGTCTAGTTGAATTTTTGTATGTAATAAAAATGAATATTTATGCAATAAATAAATAACCAGTCATTATTTTATAGAACAAATTTGTAATGCTTTACCTTTTCATTATGCCATAACTGATTCCTGTCGTAATCTGTTCTTTTATGCATATAACTTAAACAAAACAATTTCGATGTTTCATATCTGCCAGTGGTCCCGTGACGGCTCAATTTTTTTTTGGTCTCATATTTACATTATTAAAACTATGCAATATTGTTTATGGACAATAAAATAAAAAAGTATACATTTTATAGAACAGTAAAGTTACAGTGCAAATTAATGTGAGGTCTGGAATCTGAAAAAGGTTCAAAGACCTAAACTACAGATTTATTTCAATGAATATTCATCTTTCTTATTTCATTGCACTGTAAAATAAAAATTAACAAAACTTTTATAGACTAAAACACATAATAAAAAATGAAAATAAATCAACCATGCTTTTCTATCAACTATTTTCCACAGAATCGACTAAAGTTCATTCGTTTTGAATTTGAACATTACCATATTCTGTCATTTCTTTTACACACAGCTGTCAACTCACTTATCTGTCGGAAAAAACTGTATGGCCAGTAAGTTAATTATTGCATTATAATTACCTGTACTACATTTATATTTATATATATAAAAAGTATATATTTACTAACTTCGTTGTTTAGGAATTTACTAATCTCAATGGTGAATGGTGTATTGTGCTTTTGTTGTATGTTAGACATAGATGGTGGTTGAAATCAACTTCGAATCTTTTGTAATTTTATTATCATTGGAGTTGTTCTTTTGTACTTGACACTGGCACAATTGTGAAATTTTCCACAGATGCCAACGACTTTATAAAAAAAATTGAAATGTAGAAAATAAATCATTATTACATTTACATTTCACGGAGTTGCAGTTTAAAAAAATAATATTCGAATTTCCCGGTCCTGCACTGTGCGCCAATGCATTTTGAAGTGATTAAAACTCAGCTCAATGAACTGAGTTGGCGCAAGTGCACGGCGCAGCGCAATGTTACGAATCTCTATTCCTATATTGATTATTTGAAATAGAGTTTTTCGCGTTTGTCATGTAGTGGTTTTTATGTTTTATTCGTAATATTGTGTTATTTGACTCCAGTTCTGTAATATTGGTGGCACTCTACATAATATAGTTTGATTACTGTGCAAATGTAAAGTGGATGCAATTATTCTACCACGTCGCATGAATTTTGAGATGCCTCGCAAACGCCCTGGAAAGGGCTAAAACGGGGGCGACTATTTCGTTAGAACATTGAAATGGTCACAAAGATCTTTTAATATTATTACCTACGCGATGATGTCCGTAATAGACGATTGATTGCCAAAGAAAAAGGAGAAATTAATAGAAATATGGACAGCACAATATATCAAGCACCTAGCTATGATGCATTCAACACAACAGCTCAAGATTTAGATTTGGATCAATTGCTGTTTTCACCAATTGTGGAACAGGAAAGAGTACTGCATTTAGATGAGCTACAAACAATCTCTAATGAGTTTATGGTATGGTATATTTTGTTTAAAATATAATTGTGTAATATACATTATTGTAACTCCAACAAGAACGGAGGGCTCAACTTTCCATTGACGACCGTCGAGTTGGCGGTTGATAATTTTTTAACAGAAAAGTTATATTATTATAAGCACACATGCAAAGTGTCAATATGCGGAGGTGCGTAGTTTTTGAGAAAAAAATATTGAAAATCAATTATTTTTGCAATATTTACGAAATTCTTACCACAGATTATATTGAATTATTGCCATTGAACGTTTCGTTTTAGCTATGGTTGTCACTTTCGGTAACATTTTATTGTATATAGGAGTTTTTGGCGGGATTTCAGTCTGTCATGTAGTGCATTTTATATTTTATTCATTAATCTTGTGTTATTTGACTCTATTGTGTAAAGTTGGTGGTGTTTTATGTAATATGGTTAGTTTATTGAGCATAAGTGAAGTGAATGAAAAATAATATCACGGACCATGAATTCTGCGATGCCACAAAAATTCCCAGGAACGTTGTAACAAGAGAACCACCGTCTTGTTATAACATTGAAATGACCGCACGACAGTTGAATATCGATCTCCTGACAACACATGGACATATCAGAACATTTTTTTTACTGATTATCCGAAGATTGAGAATAAAAAAATGTCTGAAATATTATATAGAAGATTTGGCGCTTAAGCCTTTACATTAACTTGGACTTAGAAGAAAGCAGACTAAAGAATACATAAGAACTATCCGTATTGACAACTTCAGAATCGGCAAAAGAAATGGCTTGAAAATTAAGATATAGAAGATTTGGCGCATATGCCTTTACTTGAACATAGAATAAAACTCACTACAGAATATACAAGAACCACATATATTGACAACTTCAGAATTGGCAGTATGGATTAATTCCTTCGCCTGTCCTTCTGGACGAATGTTATTACTACTACTTTATTGTATATAGTTTTACAAAATAAATATATTTTGTGCTCATTTCAATAGGTTTTCATGCACACTTATACATTATAATATATTAGTAATAAATTACGATTGATAACCAAATTTGTATTAAGTTATGTCTAGTAAATTGTTTGTGGTTTAAAATTACGAAACGGAACATAAAAAAAGAATATGCCATTTTCGTTATTTGTCAGTGTCATTTGCGGTCGGCTAGCACACTTCGTATTGTACATTGAGAACTTGATGATTTTTTAGAAAAACAACATTTTTGTATGGTATCAGTTTGGTTAGGTTAGACTTGCGAAAAAGGAAACCATAAGCCGACCGCAGCAGCGGTCGGCGAGCGCAGTCCATTATATGTATACGTAAGTGCCATTTTCCTCATAATCAAAACTTTAAGACTCAAAAATGGAGGTCTCCTCAACTTTTCTAACATTTTTTTAAGGGGCAACAATTTTTAGTACGCCCCCCCCTTTCTTCCCACCCTATCCCAACCCTCAATCCGACGGATGTCAATGGAAAGTCATACCAAAATTTGGAACATAGACTGACAAAAATTCTAATATTATTGTTGCACTCTCTGTAGTACTATTGACTTAGTATTGACTAAATAAAGGGTGTTACTAATGACCTGACACGCCATTGGTCGAAAGCTATCGGCCGGTCATCAGTTTACTGAATACTATAGAAGGCTAGTCTGTTGAGTCACTGGGAACATTCCTGCTCGACCGTCTCTCTGGAAGGTTGTATTGAGTGATTGTTGTTGTATTGCATGATTACTTTCCAATTTATTGTGATTTCTCTGGTTTTTTAATTTATTGTGTAACTTGATGTATGTAATTGTTGATTTGAGTTTTCATGTAGAAATTTATTTTTGTGTTTTGCTATGTTTTTATATAAATCCATATTTGTTATTTAATATTATGATATTAATAGGTAACAGTTTATATATAAAAAAGAGTGATTTATATAAATTATCAGAAAAGCTGTTATTCTTGGATGTAGGGAAAATTATGCTGTGCGCTTTCCATTATCTCATCTCATCTTTCATTGCCTCATCTTTAAAAGGCAAGCAATTTTATTTTTTAAGAATTTTATTCAACATTCACTTTTTAAATAATTGTTTATATAATTTGACATGTTGTCATCAGGATTTTTTTTAATTAATAATTTTATATTTCATTATTTGTCGCCATTACTTTATGATAAATAAGGATCAGGGATCACTCTATTTGTGAATGTGGCTTAGAGGATAGATCACCGGATCACAAATATTTAATTGCCCTAGAAACAGTTTCTCTCTATGATGTTCTACCTCCTTTTATTCCCCATCCTACTAATATTATGTGTCTCTTAACTCTTGTTATGGATAATCATGTAATTGTAGAATGCTTGGCAGAATTTATTAACACTAACAAAATTGAACTAGATTTTAGTGTAATGCTCTTGTGTATGTCCGCAATCTAACAGTATGTTGCATGTTTAATATGCGTGTACTTTCTTTGTCGTGTCTGTTTATAGATAGCATGGTCTAGATATCAAGATAGTTGTCTAATTGTCTGGCGCAACTTTCGTTGTTTATGACTCTTGACATTGGCAAAATTATGTTCACACACATGTTGGGATTTAAAAAAAAGAAGCAAACTTGGGCAAATCTGTTTCTTCCTACAAAGTACAAATGTGAAGTAGCTACATTAATAGCTATCAATATTAATAAGTTACTCAGCAGTATCATGTAGTTTAGCTAATGATGTGCTGGTGTACCCTTGAGCTAGTTGCCAAAAATAAAATCGGCTGAGTGCCTTAATCCTCGCCTTAGTAGTTCAGCGAAGCTGTTAAGATATTGCTAGGTCAATAGCGTAGTCAGTTTGAGAAAAAAAAATCGATCTCTACTTTTTTTAAGTCCTATGATAGCCCATTCACTAAGATTTTTTTTTACATTATTATTATTATTTTGTGTCATAAGAGGCAAACGGGCAGGAGAGTCATGTGATGTTAAGTTATCATGCATAGACACTTGCAACATCAGAGGAGTAACTGCGTTGCAACCTGTGTTTGGGAGAGGGGATTGATGTGGAGGGTAAGGGAGAGAGGGGATATTGGCCTGCGGCGGTCTCACTGATCGAACGAAACATGACAATGCAAGCACTGTTACTTCACGTCAGTTTTCTGTGAGAGGGTGGTGCTACCCCGGGAGAGCTGACCCATTCATGTT
This sequence comes from Antheraea mylitta, assembly GCA_014332785.1. NCBI lineage: Eukaryota > Metazoa > Arthropoda > Insecta > Lepidoptera > Saturniidae > Antheraea > Antheraea mylitta. The sequence continues at coordinate 128,787 of JACEII010000115.1, forward strand.
GAAATAGCTACAGCGTGGCTCTATAAATACTATTTGTGACTGTTGAGCATGTGTGTGTGTGTGTGTTGCAACAATGGCACAATAGAGAGTGAGATATGGTAAAGTTTAGTATCAGATTAAATTTACAAAATTAATTAGCATTACCGTACATTCGATTGTAATGCTATTTGAGACCCGATTAGGCCTCCCACGGCAGCGGCTCAAGCCTAGGTTCGATCCCTCGGTAGGGAACCCTTGAGTGCGTTGCTTGCGCGATACGGTGACACACAAATATACATCACTGCTACAACACTACACGATCACCCCCACACACGTGCACGCCTACACGCTTACACATGAAAGTGGAAGGGTTTACTTTTTACCCTTACCAAACTGAAAAACTCTCAATCTTCCGATAATAAATATATGGAGGAGTTGTTGAGGCGTCTATGCTTGGTATACATATACGTTTCAACAACTCATACATATATGAATAGTTAGCTAGGTTAGCTAAGATAGGTCGCGATTTTGCATGCAACAGGCAACAGCCAAGCCAAGTGTGCTGTGCACCCTTGAGCTGGTTGCCTAAATAAAATCGGCTGAGTGCCTTAAGTGTTCGCCTTAGTAGTCCGGTGAAGCTGTTAAGACCTTGCTGGTTCAACAGTGTAGACATTTCGAAAAAAAAGAAGCTATTTAAGATTTTTTTTTTTATATCATAGGAGGCAAACGGACAGGTTCACCTGATGTTAAGTGACTACCGCCATCCATAGACACCAGCAACTCTAGGGGAGTTACAAGAGCGTTGCCAGCCTGTGTTTAGAATGAGGGAATGGGTGGTAGGGAGAGGAGGGGGAGGGGAAAGGGGAGGTGGGTCTTCGGCGCTCTTACTGACCGAACGAAACGCAATATTGTAACGTCTGTTACTTCACGTCGGTTTTCTGTGACAGGGGTGGTACTACCCCGGTCAAGCCGATCCATTTTTTTTGTTTTTTTTTTTTTATTATATCAAAGGAGGCAAACGAACTGGTGGGTCACGTGATGTTAAGTGATCACCACCGTCCATAGACACTAGCGACATCAGGGACGTCGCAAGTGCGTTGCCAGCCTGTCTATGGGAAAAGGGGGAGGGGAAGGAAAGGGAAAGCAGGAAAGAGGAAGGGACGTGGGCCTCCGGCTCTCTCACTGACCGAACGAAACACAACAATGCAAGCACTGTTATTTCACGTCGGTTATCTGTGAGAGGGGCGGTACTACCCCGGAGGAGCCGACCTATTCATGCTGAAACTAAAAATAGCTTACATTACCACCTTACATTATTGGTTAATTAAAGTCAGTGTTTCTATTCCAGTTCTCAAATAAGCCAGAACAGTCATCAGATTGTGTCAATTATAATGACAGTAATATCCAAGTATTGGACGATGTGAATCTATTATTCCCTGATGATGAATGTCCTCAGCCACACTACTGTATAGACAGTGAATTGATTTTTGAAGTGAGTAGTTATTATTTTTATTTCTTTCTTTATTTTGTTTCACATATTTAATCATGACTCTGTCTTAATGAGAGCAGTTTGAGTGTAAAGGCATAAGCGAATACATTGTATTTTTAAAATGATAATATGGTGTTAGAGGTGAGTAGAACCCTTGTATTGGTAACTTTTAATCCAACAATATCAACTTTAGTAACTTTAGTAGTGGTAGAGCCACGCTGAAGTTATTATTGGTTTTAGCTTGAATGGGTTGGCTAATCCGGGGTAGCACCACCCTCTCACAGAAAACCGACGTGAAGTAATAATGCTTACATTGTTGCGTTTCATTCGGTCAGTGAGAGCGCCGGAGACCCATCTTCCCTCCCCTCCCCTCACCTCTTCCTTGTCCTCCCCCTATCTCTCCATTCTCCCAAACAAAGGCTGGAAACGCACTTGCGACTCCTCTGGGGTTGCTAGTGTCTATGGACGGCGGTGATCGCTTAACAACAGGTGACCCGTATGTTCGTTTGCCTCCTATATGAAATAATTAAAAAAAAACTACAACCAGTTATACCAGTTAAAATATTTTTAAATGGTAGGGAATTATATATATTAGACTTTATTAAAATAAAAATGTGCCTAATGCTTGATTTTTTTTTTCGATGTGACTACGTTATTGACCTAGCAAAGTCTTCAGCGGACTACTAACGCGAGCGCATAAGGCACTCAAACGATTTAATTTGAGAACTAGCTCTAGTGTGCATGACACACCTCGGCTTGGGCTCGCCTGATACGTGCAATTCGCGACCTATCTGAGCTGACCTAAGCTAACTTTTTTTTTTTATAATAGCACGGCAAAGTGACTGCACTGTGCCTGATTGTAAGCACAGTGCAATCCAAAAACAACGGCGACTGCCGAGAGATACGTCATCCTTCGTCGGTCGTCGCTGTCATGCCGGCCTGCGTAAATGCCTCTTCAAGTTACGCTTGAAGGACCCCATATTATAGGAAGGAGGTAACACACTAGCCGGGAAATTGTTTCACAGCTTCACGGTACGGCAAAGATAGGATGTTGCGAACGTAAAAACGTAACGTATCGTTGTAACTATTCATATATAAGTATATATGAGTTGTTGAAACATATATGTGTACCAAGCATACATACCTCAACAACTCTTATACATATTTCGTATCGAATAACTGTCTCCTTAACAGTCTATTGTGCAGTGCATCAGAAGATTTTCATTCCTTTGTTTGGAACTTAAACTCTTACGATTTTGGATAATTCAGGTGTTAAGTTATTGAAGTTTGAATTTGTTGTTTTTGTTTCTAGAATGTGGAACCTACACAAGTTGTTAGTACACAAGACATAGGACAGGAAAATCAAAGTACACAAGCCATAGGACAGGAAAATCAACAGGATGGATTGTCGTCAATTATAAAGGATCAGGTTATACTAAAAATAGAGAGACCATCAGAGCATACAATTAAAGGCCAGTTGTATGGTAGACAATAAAAAAAAAGAATATTTATGTAATAAAATAAATAAATAGTCATTATTCTATGGAACTAATTTTTTATGGAATTAATTTCATTATGCCATAACTGATTCCTGTGGTAATCTTTTCTTTTATGGGTAGTAGTTATATAAAACAGTTTTGATGTTTCACACCTGCCAGGCGTCCCGTGACGGCTCAATTTTTTTTGATAGACCAACCAGTTCATTCACGAGCACAGCTAATATCCGAATAAATTTACTAAGTTAATCAGCATCTCCGCACAGTAGATTTTGAGGCTATATGATATTGGTTAATTAAAGTCAGTGTTTCTATTTCAGTTCTCAAATAAACCAGAACAATCATCAGGTTGTGTCAATTATAATGACAGTAATCTCCAAGTGTTGGACGATGTGAATCTATTATTCTTTGAGGATGAATGTCCTCAGCCACACTACGGTATAGACAGTGAATTGGTTTTTGAAGTGAGTAGTTATTATTTTTATTTCTTTCTTCATTTTGTTTTACTTTTTTTTTCTCGAACTGACTACATTATTGACCTAGCAAGGTCTTAACAGCTTCACCGGACTATTAAGGCGAGCTCGTAGGGCACTCAGCCGATTCTATTTGACAACTAGTTCGAGGGCGCCTGATACGTGATCGGATAATTTTCTAAACTATTTAAGTTTGATAAGGGAAGGAAACAAAACTCTTCCATTTTCATGTGTTAGCATGTATGCGTGCATGTGTGTGGGTGTGATATGTGTAATGTTGTCGCAGTAATAACGGATTTTGTGTCACTGTATCGCGCAAGCAGCGCACTCAAGTGCTCCATGTCGAGAGAACGGATCTAGGCTTGAGTCGCTGCCGAGGGGGGCCTAATCTGGTGTGCGGGATCTGTGGTTACGCGGGCGTGGGCGTGAACACGCTCTGTTTGGAGAGACAGGCTGGTACTGATCTTTCGCTGTCGCTATTTTACCGGGAGGATCGGTAAAAATATGTCGAGGACGTCTTTTGTAGCGCGCAGCATTGGTTACGGTTTAGTATTTTGCGGCGGATACCACTAACGAACTGGGATGATTTGCGACTTTTTCGAAGTAACTACTAGTAAGTGATTTTATGTACGCCCAGATAGAAGGCAACTCCAGATCCCCGTGGAGATCCTTATCCCGGACGTACCATGGGGCACCGGTAACTTTACGTAGAACACAGTTCTACGCGAGTATGGAGCCTTGTGGCACACCTGAGCGTTTCGGGTGGGGCGGCGATAGTTCACCATTCACTCTGAAGCCGAAAGTCCTATCAGTGACATAATCGTCGATAATATGAATTAACGTATCGGGTACGTGAGACTTACATAATTTATGGATGAGCCCTCCATGCCAGACCTTGTCGAAGGCCTTGGCGACATCGAAGAAGACTGCAATTGTGCGTTTCGGTTTACGTTTCGAATCGGCATTAAATTTAGAGAAAATGTACTCTGTGAGGCGGTGTACTTGATTTGAGCAAGAGTGTTCGGCGCGAAATCGAACTGCTCAGATGGTATTAATTTTAAATCTGTAATCGAGACCTGGAGACGGTTCAGAAGGAGTCGTTCGTATAATTTACCTAATGTATCTAATAAATTAGTAGGGCGATAGTTAACGGGAAGCGTAGCTTTTATGCCAGGTTTATGTATTCCTATGACTGCGGCCTTTTTCCAGACGACTGGAAAGTGACCCTGGGACATGGCCACATTGAAGATGCAGACCAGTAGAACTATGATATCACATACACAGTAGGAAGAAGTCTAAGTACCTCGTTCCTGATCTCATCGAGACCTGGGGACTTCCTAAGCTTGAGACGCTTGATGGCGGTCGAAACTTTATCGAAAGTTATCGAGGTTAGGGTATCCACGGGAGAGGACGCGAGTGCATGCTCTGCCGACGACTCGATCGATCCGATATAGATATGGTTAGTGTTCGGCGAACACTATTTTTCTAAACTCGCAGCAAGACATTCCGCCTTATCTAAGCTATCGAACGCGGGAGGCAGCCAGGGGCTTCTATCGTAAGGAGGCATCCAAGGAGAGAGATCTGATTTCAAGGTTCGCGAGAGTTTCCAGTACGACAGGTGAGACGGCCGGAGAACCTCCCAAAAGTCTGTCCCACATGTCGCCCCGAATCTCAGAGATACCAGATTTGACTATTTTGCGCAACGAGCGTAAACGATCGCGATTTTCTACGGACGAGTAAGCGTCGTGAGCTCGAGTCGCGGTGTTCTTTTCCGTGATCAACACTCTTACGTCGTCAGGGTGTATAAAACAGCGATCATTTGCCGCTTGTACTGGTTCCGAGGTGTCTCTGACGGCGGTCTGGAGATAGTCGACCAAGGAATCTATAGCCGAATCCACGTCGGCTTTAGACACCAACACGTCCGGAATCCTGTCTAAGCTGAAGGACGAAGGATTTTCTTTAAAATAACGAGCAAGTTTCGCGTAATCAGCTACTCTAACCGACCGAGGGATGAAGTCTGAGTTGAAACCTAACTGTAATACGACCGGACTATGGTCCGAATCAAGTTCGTGTATGATTTATATGAGTCGTACCCAAAGCGTGATATTTTATTAACAAGGCTATATCTAAAACTGAGTGCGACAATTATCCTGTTAATGAGTGGGTTCTGGAGGGGCTATGACATCAAACGCGAGAACCCTACCTGGTTCGTCGAGTATCCTTCCGTTACGAGAGGTTCTCGGACTATTCCAGATAACGTTACCGCTATTGAGGTCCCCTATTGTGCAGTGCATCACAAGATTTTCATTCCTTTGTGTGGAACTTTTAAGTTCCTTACGATTTTGGACAATTCAAGTGTTAGTGATTGTAGTTTGAATTTGTTATTTTTGTTTCTAGAATGTGGAACCTACACAAGTTGTTAGTACACAAGACAGTGGTCAGGAAAATCAAAGTACACAAGCCATAGGACAGGAAAATCAACAAGAGGGATTGTCATCAATTATAAAGGATGGAGTTTATGGCACAAAGAATCAGGTTATACTAAAAATAGATCGACCATCAGAGCATAAAATTAAAGGGCAAGTTGTGTGGTAGACAATTAAAAAAATGAATATTTATGTAATAAAATAAATAAATAGTCATTATTCTATGGAACTAATTTTTTATGGAATTAATTTCATTATGCCATAGCTGATTCCTGTGGTAATCTGTTCTTTTATCCATATAAGTTATATAAAATAGTTTTGATGTTTCACATCTGCCAGGTGTCCCGCGACGGCTCGATTTTTTTGATAGACCAACCAGTCCATTCACGTGCACAGCTAGTATTCGAATAAATTTACTAAGTTAATTATCATTACCGCACAGTAGATTTTAAGACTATTTAAGACTGGTTAATTCAAATCAGTGTTTCTATTCCAGTTCTCAAATAAACCAGAACAATCATCAGATTCTGTCAATTGTAATGACAGTAATTTCCAATTGTTGGAAGATATGAATCTATTATTCCTTGATGATATATGTCCTCAGCCAGACTGCGGTGTAATAGAAACTGAATTGGTTTTTGAAGTGAGTAGTTATTATTTTTATTTCTTTCTTCATTTTGTTTCACATATTTAATCATGACTATGTCTTAATGAGAGCAGTTTGAGTGTAAAGGCATAAGCGAATACATTGTATTTTTAAAATGATATGGTGTTTCAGGTGAGTAGAACATTGTTTTGGTAACTTTTAATCCAACAATATCAACTACAACCAGTTATACTAGTTAAAATATTTGTAACTGGTAGGGAATGATATATATTTGCCTTTATTAAAATAAAAATTTGTCTAATGCTTCATTTTTTTTCGATGTGACTACGCTATTGACCTAGCAAGGTCTTAACAGCTTCACCGGACTACTAAGGCGAGCGCTTAAGGCACTCAGCAGATTTTATTTTGAGCTTGGCTTGTTGCCTGATACATGCATTTCGTAACCTATCTTTTGTTACTCTCCCAGGGAGAGGGTGGGTTATGTCCGACTCGCACGGACTAAAACCCTACGGTTTACGTCTTCAGCTATGGTTGGGACGGCACGAGATCTCTATAGATCTCATCGTGCCGCCCCATTGTTGGCCCAGCAGCAAAAGCGCCACCGCCGGGCACCGTCTTGTTAGGAGACAGCGGTGTACAAATCGGCCGCGTCCTCCGTCCGCCGGACCAGTAAAATGGGAAGAAGATCCCCCCGACCTATCTTCCCTGGTCTGGTTACGGTGAGAGAAGGCGGTCGAACTGCCGCCTCCTCCTGACTGTCCTTTGTTGGCGGAGACGGCCACTGTGAGGCTCTTGCTGGTCCAGGTCAAGAAGACCTCTTCGCAGAAGGAGGCAATAATATTCCATACATCCTCGCTGCCAAGCGTCGATTTTATGACGCTTGGCAGCGAGAGATCATCACCTACCGCCGTAGCCAGTGTACGGTGTCGTTTCTCCCACGCAGCGCACTCGGAAAGAGTCCGGTTACAGTGGGAGGTGGCGATCAAACTGCCGCCTCCTCCTGCCTGTCCTTTGTTGGCGGAGATGGCCATTGTGAGGGTCTTGCTCCCTATCTGAGTTAACCTAAGCTAAGCTAACTATTCTTACATATATGAGTTGTTGCAACATATATGTGTACCAAGCATACATGCCTCAACGACTGCTATTTATATTTCGTATCGGATAATTTTCTAAATTATTTTTGTTCGATAAAGGAAATAAAAACCCTTCCACTTTTATGTGTAAGCGTGTATGCGTGCACGTTTGTGGATATGTGTAATGTGGTCGCAGTGATGTAAGGTTTTGTGTCAGTGTATCGCGCGAACAGCACACTCAAGAGCACCACGCCGAGGGAACGGACCTAGGCTTGAGCAGCTGCCGAGGGCAGCGGAATCGTTATTTTTTTTCACTAAAATTTATTCATACAGACACTTCAGATTTACATTTATTTATAGGTATAGATTATTTGTTATTGTTCAAGGTTTTCAAACATTGTATTAAATTTTTTAAAATACTCTAGCTGAGGCCAGTTCTCAACAGTCTATTGTGCAGCATATCATAGGATTTTTATTCCTTTGTGTGGAACTAAACCCTTTTGACTTTGGAAAAATTTAGATGTTAAGTTATTGAAGTTTGAATTTGTTGTTTTTGTTTCTAGGATGTGGAACCTACACAAGTTGTTAGTACACAAGACATAGGACAGGAAAACCAACAGGAAGGATTGTCATCAATTATAAAGGATGGAGTTTATACCACAAAGGATCAGGTTATACTAAAATAGATCGACCATCAGAGCATATAATATTGTACCATGTTTTAGAACCGAGCAAACATTATGATATTTTAGGAAACCCTCTGGAAATTAAAGGCCAGTTATGTGGAAGACAATTAAAAAAAAAATATATTTACTATAAAAAATAAACAGTCATTATTTTCTGGAATTAATTTCATTATGCCATAACTGATTCCTGTCGTAATCTCTTCTTTTAAGCATATAAATTATGTAAAACAATTTTGATGTTTCACATCTGCCAGGCGTCCCATGACGAATCATTTTTTTTTTTGATAGACCAACCAGTTCAGTCACGAATATAGCTAGTATCCGAATAAATTTACTAATTAGCATTACCCCACAGTAGATTTTAAGGCTATTTGATATTAGTTAATTAAAGTCGGTGTTTCTTTTGCAGTTCTCAAATAAACCAGAACAATCATCAGATTTTGTCAATTATAATGACAGTAGTCTCCAAGTATTGGACGATGTGAATCTATTATTCCTTGAGGATGGATGTCCTCAGCCAGACTGCGGTATAATAGACACTGAATTGATTTTTGATGTGAGTAGTTATTATTTTTATTTTTTTCTTCCTTTTTGTTTCACATTTTTAATCATAACTCTGTGTTGATGATAGTAGTTTGAGTGTAAAGGCATAAGCGAATACAGTATATTATTCAAATTATATGGTGTTTCAGGTGAGTAGCACATTGTACTGGTAACTTTTAATCCAGCAATATCAAATACAATCATTTATACTAGTTGAAATATTTGTAACTGGTAGGGAATTATTCTTTTAGATACTCTCCGTGCTATTGACTGACTAATGACCGTATCGGGGGTGTTGCTAATGACCTAAGACTCCATTGGTCGACGTTATGGGCCGTTTGTGACTCAGCGGAATGCCATAAAAAGCGAGTCTGTCGAGTCATCGAGGCATTCCGTCGCTCGCGTTCTGTCGTTGGCATTTTTGTGGGAGCATTTTGTTAGTCTAGTCGTGGTAATTATGTTAAGTGTTGTATTTCTGTATTTGCTAACGTTGTCTTTGATTGTTCCTGGTGGACTGGACCTGACATGTCCCGAAGTGTCTGAGGATTTAATCTTGACCTTTTTATTAATGTGGAGTGAAGATCCTCATGGACTGTCAAAGCTTCCGGGGGTAGCTCGACTTGAGCCGCCCACCCCTATGTGCGAGTCACGCTGGGGTGGGGTTGAAAACGGCGACTCGAACCGGCTAAAACTCCACGACAACCTAGGCGGCACTATGGGAGTGTCTCGGGGTTGCATGAGCAAGCTACGCAAAACTCCCGGTGGCAGGCGTTTCTCACGCCACACCCGACTGAGGCAGCCCGGTTGCAAGACTGCTTCCCAGCCCGCCGAACCTGTGCAATGGGAATCCAGGCCAGGCCACTCTGCCGCCAACCCGTGTTGATTTTTTATCGAGGATTACTCCTCATTCGCCCTAGCCACCCTGAGGTCTCCTGCCTAAGCTACCCTACGCTTCAGCCCCCAGTCCCACAATCCTAGCCCTACCTCACACGTCCTACGCCCTCCAATTCTTTGACTTGTCTACCCACTGCGTAGCAAGTGCAAGCCAGAGGATATCTACACAGCACCATCCCAACCCCCCACCCTAACCATCCCTAACCCTAACAAACCTACCTACGTACACAGTCCCTACGTCCACCTAACCCTAACAAACCTACCTACGTACACAGTCCCTACGTCCGCCTAACCCTTGGTCTTGCCTACTTAAGAGCCAGAGGTTTCCTAAACCTAACACCTCCATACCTACGTAGTCTACCTGGGAGGTTCCCTCAGGGCGGCCTCTGGTGAAAGTAGCTTCCACCACGTCTTCGACCCCGCGTCGCGACGACGGATGGCAGGCGCCGCTGCGTCCCTTTCGGGAGCTCTCTCTGCTGCTTCCTTTTGCGACATGACGTCCTCGTAAAACGTGGCAACAGCCTTCCACGACGGTTCTCCGCTGAACATAGCCTTGGCCACTGCCGGCACAGAGAGATCCCCGCCGATAGATGTGACTACGCTATTGACCTAGCAAGGTCTTAACAGCTTCACTGGAGTACTGAGCGCTTAAGGCACTCAGACGATTTTATTTTGGCAACTAGCTCAAGGGTGTCCGGCACACTTTAGCTTGGGTTGTTGCCTGATACATGCAATGTTGAAACATATATGTGTACCAAGCAAACATACCTCAACAATTACTATTTATATTTCGTATCGGATAATTTTCTAAATTATTATAGTTCGGTAAGGGAAAAATGAAAACCCTTCCACTTTCATGGTGTAAGCGTTTATGCGTGCACTTGTGTGGAGGTGATATGTGTAATATTGTCGCAGTGATGTAAGATTTTGTGCTCCTGTATCGCGCGAGCAGCGCACTCAAGTGCTCCACGGCGAGAGTACGGCACTAGGCTTGAGCCGCTACGGAGGGCGGCCTCATCGTTATTTTTTTCACAAAAAATTATAATTACGGGCTCTTTAGATTTACATTTATCTATAGGTATAGATGATTTGTTATTGTTAAAGTTTTTCAAACTTTGTATTAAATATAAAAAAAAATACTCTAGCAAAGTCTTAATAGCTTCACCGGACTACTCTTGAAATTTATTACTTATTCCCAGAAACGTGTAACATTTTTTTTTTCAAAAATTTAAAAAGACAGACACGTTTGATTTATAGGTATAGATTATATATTGTTTTAAGTTCTTCAAATGCATTAAATAGAAAAAACAACTCTAGGTGAGGATAGCCCTCAACAATCTATTATGCAGTGCATCATAAGATTTTCATTCCTTTGTCTGAAACTTAAATCCTTATGACTTTGGACAATTCAGGTGTTAAGTTATTGAAGTTTGAATTTGTTGTTTTTGTTTCTAGAATGTGGAACCTACACAAGTTGTTAGTACACAAGACATAGGACAGGAAAACCAACAGGAGGGATTGTCATCAATTATAAAGGATGGAGTTTATACCACAGCTAGTATTAATTTATATTTATTTTTTATATTTATATATAGTATAAATTTACTAAGTTAATTAGCATTACCGCACAGTAGATTTTAAGGCTATTTGATATTGGTTAATTAAAGTCAGTGTTTCTATTCCAGTTCTCAAATAAACCAGAACAGTCATCAGATTGTGTCAATTATAATGAGAGTAATCTCCAATTGTTGGACGATGTGAATCTAGTAATCCTTGAGGATGTATGTCCTCAGCCAGACTGCGGTAAAGGCAGTGGATTGGTTTTTGAAGTGAGTAAAACATTGTTTAGGTAACTTTTAATCCAACAATACCAACTACAACCAATTATACTACGAGCAGTTAAAATATTTGTAACTGATAGGGAATTATATATATTTAACTTTATTAATATAAAAATGTGCCTAATGCTCGATTATTTTTTTTGATGTGACTACGCTACTGACCTAGCAAGGTCTTAACAACTTCACCGGGCTAAGGCAAGCGCTTAAAGCACTCATCTGATTTTAATTTGACACCTGGTTCAAGAATGTCCGGCACACCACAGCTTGAACTGTTGCCTGACACGTGCAATTCGCGACCTATCTTTTTTTTTAAGTTAGGAAAGCCCTTATGGATACGCCACTTTCCCGGCGGAGAGGGTGGGTTATGTCTGACTCGCACGGACTAAAACCACACGATGTACCGACAGACTATTATTGTTGGTGCGACAAGGGATCGTGATAGTTAATCAACCTTGTAGAGGCGCCCCAATGGTCGGCCCGGCGGAAGGTGGCCGCCGTGCTCCTACATATAGAGAGGCAGACTGGGTACACGCCAGCTGCCTCCGCTCGTCCGCCGGACCTGTGCAATTAGGAGATGGGCCCTCCGGCCCATCTCAGATCCGGCCATTTTTTTTTTTATTAACGTGGAGAAATACCTAACGGATACGCTACCCTCCTGGGGGAGAGGGTAGGCTATGTCCTATTCGCACGGACTAAAACCCCATGGTTTACGGTCCGCCGCATGGTAGGGGCAGCCAGGGTTCGAGCACGCTAACTGACCTGATAAACTGCCCCTGCGACAGCCTGGCGAATGAACGTCAGGCTTCGCCCTACTATAGAGAGGCTACTGGGTACACGACCAGTAACCTCCACTCGTTAGCCTCACCCATGCAACGAGGAGATGGGGGGCTCCGCCCCATCCCCTCAGGTTTGGCGACGGTTTTGGGAGAGACGGGCATTACGCCTCGCCCTTCCCGCTGCTCTTTGGCGAAGAGGACTACTTCTGGGATCGATAAGAGAAAAAATAAAACCCTTCCACTTTCGTGTGTAAGCGTGTATGCGTGCACGTGTGTGGAGGTGATATGTGTAATGTTGTTGCAGTGTTGTAAAATTTTGAGTGAGTGTATCGCGCGAGCAGCAGACTCAAGGCATCCACACCGAGTGAATGGACCTAGGCTTGAGCCGTTGCCCAGGGAGGCATAATCGTTATTTTTTGACAAAAATTTATAAATACACACACTTTAGTTTTACATTAAATAAGTATAAATTGTTTATTGTTCAAGATCTTCAAACTTTGTATTGAATTAAAAAAAATTCTAGGTGAGGACAGTCCTTAACAGTCTATTGTGCAGTGGATCAAAAGATTTTCATTCCTTTGTATGGAACTTAAATCCTTATGACTTTAGACAATTCAGATGTTAAGTTACTGAAGTCTGAATTTGTTGTTTTTGTTTCATGAACGAGGAACCTACACAAGTTGTTAGTACACAAGACACAGGACAGGAAAAACAACAGGAGGGATCAATTATAAAGGACGCAAAGAAACAGGTTATACTAAAAATAGAGAGACCATCAGAGCATAAAATATTGTACCATGTTTTAGACACGAGTAAACCTATTCTGGGAACCCCTAAGGAAACTAAAGACCAGTTGAGTGGAAAAAAATCTAAAAAAAAGTGAGTCTTTCAACGAACTAATACATTTATTGCTGACTGACATTGTACAAATCATTTTTTTTTATGCCATAGGAGGTAAACGAACTGGTGGGTCACGTGATGTTAAGTGATCACCACCGTCCATAGACACTAGCGACATCAGGGACGTCGCAAGTGCGTTGCCAGCCTGTATATGGGAAAAGGGGGAGGGGAAGAAAATGGAAAGCAGGAAAGAGGAAGGGACGTGGGCCTCCGGCTCTCTCACTGACCGAACGAAACACAACAATGAAAGCACTGTTATTTCACGTCGGTTATCTGTGAGAGGAGTGGTACTACCCCGGAGGAGCCGACCCATTCATGCTGAAACCAAAAATAGCTTCAGCGGGGCTCTACCACCTACAAACATTAATTTGTTTCGAAAATTTAGCCTGAAAACGTTGCAATCTATTAGTAGGTGGTAGAGCCAAGCTGAAGCTATTACTGATTTCAGTATGAATAGGTCGGTTCCATCTTGGAGAAAACCGACGTGAAGGAACAGTGCTTGCATTATTGCGTTTTGTTCGGTCAGTGAGAGCGCCGGAGACTCACCCACTGTCCCCTTCCTCGTTTTACTTCCGTTCCTCTCCTAACCCTCCGACGTAGTCTAGCGATGCATTGGCGACTCCCCTGGTGTTGCAAGTGTCTATGGACGGCGGTGATCACTTAACACCAGGTGATCCGGATGTTTGTTTGTCTCATATAACATAAAAAAAAGTGTGTGTGTACTTATGTACACGCGTTAGAAGTTATACTTCTTTGGCGTAACAAGATAAAAATCTTTTCAAAAATTTTATCTCTCGCCTTATTCTACGTTCGTAGGAAAAACGACACTAACAATAGAAATAAGGTATTTAATACATTGAAAGTTTTAGTACAAACAACAAATACAAAGAAATAAAATGTTGACTATAGCTAACTTCAGCGTGTCTGTTTTTCGTGACGGTGTGCGCGTGCATCGTAATAACTTAACAGTGTCTGTTTTCCGTGACGGTGTGCGCGCGTATCGTAATAACTTCAGGGTGTCTGTTTTTCGTGACGATGCACGCGCGCGTAATAGTAACTTCGAGGTGTCGGTTTTTCGTGACGGTGCACGCACGCGTCGCAGTAACTACAGGGTGTCGGTTTTTCGTGACGGTGTGCGTGCGCGCATCGTAATAACTTCAGGGTGTCTGTTTTTCGTGACAATGCACGCGCGCATAATAGTAACTTCAAGGTGTCGGTTTTTTGTGACGGTGCACGCACGCGTCGCGGTAACTAAAGGGTGTCGGCTTTTCGTGACGGTGTGCGTGCGCGCATCGTAATAACTTCAGGGTGTCGGTTTTTCGTGACGGTGTACGCGCGTATAGTAATAACTTCCGGGTGTCGGTTTTTCGTGACGGTGTGCGCGTGCCTCGTAATAACTTTACAACGTCGGTTTTTGACGACGGTGTGTGTGCGCATCGTAATAACTTCAGGAAGTCTGTTTTTCGTGACAGTGCACGTGCGCATCGCAGTAACTTCACGGTGTCTGTTTTTCGTGACAGTGCACGCGCGCATTGCAGTAACTTCAGGGTGTCGGTTTTTCGTGACGGTGTGTGTGCGCGCATCGTAATAACGTCAGGGTGACGGTTTTTCGTGACGGTGCCCGTGCGCATCCTAGTAACTTTAGGATGTTGGTTTTTCGTGACTGTGCGCGCGCATTGTTATATAACATCAGGGTGTCGGTGTTTCCTGAATGTGTGCGCGCGCATCTTATTAACTTCCGGGTGTCGGTTTTTCGTGACGATGCACGCGCGCGTCTTAAAAATTTACTCTCATCGTTTTTCCCTAACGCGCCAAAAGAAGTATAACTTCAAAAAAAAAATGATTATTATATTTTAATATTTTCAGGAAAGATTTATTACAACTTAAGAATGAAAATACAAAAACTGTACCTCCTATACAAATTGATATTGAAACTAACGCGTTACACAAATGCCAATATTGTAATGAATATTTTAAGGATTATGATTACATGCTTACACATGTCTGTAATAAACAGCTGAAATCTAATTCATGCCAGGATGGTAATGAGACATATCATAATCTAAAAAATGGCAAGGGTGGTAATGAGACATATGAGACTCTAAAAAATGGAGTTAAAATGCAGTATAAATGTGATCCCTGTGGACGATTTTATAAAACTAAACGCATCCTAGTGTTACACGCCCAAAGGGTTCACTACGACTATGGGAAAACGTTTGATTGTTGGTGCGGGAAACAGTTCCGTGCACCGATACACTTAGTCCAGCACAAATCTAAGCGTCACACGGTTAAACCTAAGAAGAATGTCAATGAGATATTCAAATGTCCTATTTGCAAATGTTTATTTAAAAGTAGAGATAATTTAGGAAAGCATAGATTAAGTGTTCACCATAAGTATGGTAAGAAATTTAGCTGTTTCTGCGGTAAACAGTACCGTTCACCGAGACACTTATACGAGCACAAGTATCGAATGCATGGGACGTATGGTAAAAAAGGGAAAACTGCTAATAACGAAGCAACGAAAGAAAATAACAATGTGACTGTTGAAAAAAAAAATTCAAAGAAATCGACCAATCAGAAATCAAAATCAAAGAAGAACGCATAAGAGAGGTTTTGACGAAATATTGGAATACTTTGTAGTCGATTATACAATTTACTCACAATCTTGTGTTATTGAGCTCTATATAATTGGTGTGTAGCAGCCATTGGTACAATATTTAAAATAGCAATGTTTAAATGTAGCAAACTTGATTTAAAACATATAAACAGCTGAATATTAAAAGACAAGCCACATGCTTATTCATTGCCGAATTGTCAGTCCTTTTAGAATAATTTCAAATATGAACCAATTTTTTAAAAAAATAATAAAATAACTATATACTTATAACATCTGTACACTACATTTTGATTTAAAAAAAAATTAAGTTTTCCTCACAAATTAGCATTTTTTTCACCAAAAAAAAAAAAAATTAAAATGAGGCATTTCTTTTGCTGTCCGGGGTTATATGGATTTTCGAAGCAGCTGATTTCCATCTGAGCTATTTTTGTTTTGACAGCGGTGGTGAAATTTATATATTATATTTATATTTTAGGTATATTTTTCCATTACCTGAAAATTCAAATAAAAAAGTTTCCCATGAATAAAATCTAGCTAGATCGATTTATCGTCCTCGAAAACACCTACAAACTAAGTTTCACCAGAAATCGCTGTTGCCGTTTCCGAGTTCCTAAATATATAACAATATAAAAATATACAAGAATTGCTCGTTTAAAGGTATTAAAAATAACAATATTATTTACAAATTTAATTTAATCGTTTCCAAATGATTCCTACATTTAAAACTACATAACCACTAGCCTCTGCCCGCGACTTCGTCCACGTAGAATACTTTGGGCTAACGGTAACACTCAGCGGAAGCTCTCTAGAGGAAAAAAACCCATTTTCAAATATTTTTCATTGGTGCTCCGCTCCTATTTGTCTTAGCGTGATGATATATAGCCTGTAACCTTCCTCGATAAATGAGCTATATAACACTGAAAGAATTTTTCTTGTAGTTCCTCAGATAGTATACCCCCTACAACGTCACAAACTACCTATTTATAATATTAGTATAGATGTAAGTTTATCCTAAGACTTCATCGATACATTTTGTAAATACTTCCTTATTTGGGTATCTGTAATCTTTACAATACACATATTCAGTCCCTATGTAAGTGTTTCATTTCTTCCTTATTCCTATTCCTTATTGCTTACTTATATATGTACTAGCCTCTGCCCGCGACTTCGTTCGCGTTCTCAAAAGGAAAAAACATCCCGATTTTGAAACATTTTTCATCTGTGCTCCGCTCTTATTGGTCTTAGCGTATATAGCGTGATATGTAGCCTATAACCATTCTCGATGAATGAGCTATATAACACTGAAAGAATTATTCAAATCAGTAGTTCCAGGCCCAGTAGTTCCTGAGATTACCCGCTACAACGTCACAAACTCACAAATTCACAAACTTTACCTCTTTGTAATATTAGTATAGATTATATAACAAAACAAGGCCTAAGCTTCCTTTGAAACTTTAATTGATTAAGTGAATTTTAACATAACTAACCTTTTAAAAATATTAAAATAACTTTTTTTTTATCTTTTTTTCGATCTGACTACGCTATTGACCCAGCAAGGTCTTAACAGCTTCACCGGACTAGTAAGGCGAGCGCCTGCGGCACTCAGCCGAATTTTATTTGGGCAACTGGCTCAAGGGTACACGGCACACCTCGGCTTGGGCTGTTGCCTGATACATGCAATTCGCGACCTATCTGAACTGAGTTGTTGGAGCATATATGTGTACCAAGCATACAGTCCTCAACAACTCTTATATATATTTTGTATCGGATAATTTTCCAAACTATTTCAGTTCGATAAGGGAAAGAAACAAAACCCTTCCATTTTCATGTGTAAGCGTGTATACGTGCACGTGCGTGGGGGTGATATGTGTAATGTTGTTGCAGTGATGTAAGATTTTATGTCACTGTATCGCGAACTATATACTCTTTATATCAGTACACTACAATGGGTCATTCAAGTGTTATGTAAGCCCTGGGGGGTTGGGGGGGGGGGGATCGGTGTTCTCGATTTGCTTATTTTTGATGACATAAGTGTTTGGAGAGGAGGGTCTAGACGGTCATTTTGTTTTTCGAACTGACTACGCTATTGACCTTGCAAGAACAGCTTCACCGAACTTCGACTGGACAATGATTACGACAGCAATATTTATTTACTTAATTACGCTGATTTGAATAGACTAAATTACGTTAACGTATTTATGGGGGGAAGGGTTAAGAACATTTCTTACTTTTGCTGAGGAGAGGCGAGAGGGGAGTGCCAGAAATTACAATCAATCTGCATACGTAATATTTTAATGGCCCCAATAATGGTGGTATGTTACGTAATATACTTTGGTATTGTGCTCAGGTTAATGCGATTAAAATTAAAACCACAGAGCAAGGCTTTTGACTTGCCAGAAAAACTCCCTGGAATGTTCTAACAAGATAGCCACCATCTTGTTACTTTATTAAAATGATCGCAAGAAACTTTTAATATACCAGACCGACAATGGCAATAATGATCTACATGAAGCTTGGTTGCTAAAAAAAATGAGTGCGTGTAACCGTCACACGCAATTGTAACTTTCTAAATATTTTTTTATTTTGTCAGTAAATAGTTTATAAATAAATCAGTACTTTTTTTATAATAACATATGTTACATTGAATACTAATAAAAATCATAAAATAGAATTATGTATATATGGGCGCGCGACTGTACTGCCATCTGGTTTCAATATAAGTAAGTAACAAATTAAATCCAAGCTTCATTATCGGTATTGCCATCTATTAGCTAATTCGGGACTCAAATAGGAAATATTATTAGCAACTCTTTGTTATAAAGTAAATAAATTATAGAAAAATACGAACACATTACTATTATAAGTAACGAATTAAAATAATTATGTTTTGAAAGAAGTTTCGGTTTGCTCAATAGCGTAGTCAGTTCGAGAAAAAAAAGTTTCGTATTCGTAGTCCTGTGAAGCTGCAAAGGCCTTACAAGACAAATAGCATAGGACGTTCGAGAAAAAAAAACGTTTTTATTAATAGTCTGTATACGTAAATACTCGGAGTAGTCTGTGGTGTTTACTATTATTGACAGTTGCATAGCGTCTAGGGAAGTTACACCAAAATAGGGATGATCAATATTAGAAAAACATCGATAGTAACATTGATTTCAAAGTATCGTAGTACGATAAACATCGCTGTCTAAAAATATCGATGTTTTGATAGCAAATAAAACTGGCTATTCTATATATTAAATGCTTGTTATTATTGGAAGTAAAATACAGTATTATTGAGCAAACTGTGTAAACAAATTAACTAGGCCAGGTTTTTTCCATTTTGTCTGTTCCGTTGCTGGTATAGGAGTTCATCAACTTTGGAAAAAACCTTTCTGAAGCTGTTTGTAAGGCTTATTTCAATTACGTTATAAATAGCTAAACTTCATAGTTATCTAGTCCTTAGCTAGTAAATCCAACGCTAGATGGCCCTAAGGAATATATTAAAATTTCTATATTTTATTCTCATAACATCTATATATCGATGTTAACGGATTGAAACATCAATGGTAAAACATCCTTTATTTCATCTAAACATCGATATTCATTATACATTGATGAATATCGTGCATCCTTAGTACTTAGCTTTTACAGCTGTTAAACCGAAATAAGTATTGCTTTTTGAAATAAAAATTATTTTTTCGTAAATGCGTGACTAGATCGTTACGAAAAATGTGATTGCTGTTACGAAATCAATTGAAATATGTACTTTTTATTTCTCCAACTAAATACGATATTAACCTAGAAAGGTCTTAAAAGCTTCATCGGACAACAGAAATATGGACAGCACAAAATATCAAGCAAATAGTTGTGATGCATTGAACATGGCAGCTCAAGAGTCACAGTGGAATCTACAGATGTATACACCAATAATGAAACAGGAAACAGTACAACATTTAGATGAGGAAGAAAGAATTTCCAATGAATATACGGTATGGTATTTCCATAGTAATATTATAAAGAGGTAAAGTTTGTGAGTTTGTGACGATGCAGGGGATAATCTCGGGAATTACTGAACCGATTTGAAAAATTCTTTCAGCGTTTAAAGCCCATTTATCGATAAAAGTTATAGGCTGTATATCATCACGCTAAGACACATAGGAGCGCAGCACCAATGAAAAATATTTCAATATAGGGTTCTTTTACTCTTGAGAACTTCCACTGTGTGTTAGCCCAAAGTAACTACTCCAAGTGAATGAAGTCGCGGCCAGAGGCTAGTTTTACATAAAATATTGGGTAATATACAGTCTTGTATTAAAGTAATTATGAAGAAGGGCTATATTGTGGATCTGTATGTCAGTAAGATATAATGCTACAAGGGTTAGCATTATGTTTTTAACTGCATTCAATGCAAGGCATCAAGTGAATGAGTTATTTAAATTTATTAGTAAAGGAACGGTATGAATCTTTCAGGTCAATGAGCATGCTCGATCCCTGGCTGCCCCTACCATGCGCCGGACGGTACACCGTGGGATTTTAGTCCGTGCGAATCGGACATCACCTACCCTCTCCCCCGGGAGGGTAGCGTATCCGTTAGGGATTTCCCCACGTTAATAAAAAAAAAATGATAATAATTGTAAATGGGAGTTTTTGGCGGGATCTTGGAATGCCATGCAGTGGTCTTTATATTTTATCCATAATCTTGTGTTATTTGGCTCTATATTGTGTAATGTTGGTGGTGCTTTACGTAATATAGTTTGATTAATGTGAACAAGTGATCGCCATGGCCGAAACTGGTAGGACCAATCATCAGTCAGAGAAAAAAAGTCATCTGAATGTCTAAGACTAATTACAATCTACTTTTCTATTGTACTTAAGTCACATTATCATTAAAATTATAATAACTTTTTATAGACCAACAAGTTCAGTCACGGGCTCAGCTAGTATCAGAATAAATTTACTAAGTTATATTATTATTATATAGCATAGTAAATCATGGGTCTATTTGAAACTAGTTAATTCAAGTCAAATGTTTCATGGTATTCCAGTGGCAATATAAACCAGGACAGTCATCTGAATGTATCAATTATTATGACAGTAAACTCCATGTGATGGAAGAAGTGAAGATAGAATACCTTCAGGATGAATGTCCTCAGCCAGTTCGCAGTATAAGCAGTAGATTGGTTTTTGAAGTGAGTAGTTATTACTTTTTTTTTCTCCAAATAATCTTTGGTAATTTTTTATATTAACAGCTTGGTGATTTTTCAGTAAAATGGTTTGTAAAATATAATTTATATACAGAAGTAAATTATTTCTGGAAAAGTGTAAATTTTGTGGAAAAAATAAATAAATTATTAATTTTAAGTATTTAAAAATCTTGTAACAGTAAAATTATAGTAATTTTATAAAAAACTAGCTGTTACCCGCGGCTTCGCACGTCTTTTTTTAAATATATTAGATGTTTAAAATTGTGATCACACATCTAGTGTAAATTACAATAATACTCTTTCAAAAATAACTGTAAGTATCACACGCACATCATCTACTGTAACAGGTAACGTGTACATTATATATGTGAATACTAATAGTGAATCGAATGGAATGGGATTTATCTTCAACCACATAACTGGAATTTTAAACTGTTATATATCACCCTCAGTGCTCACTTACACTATATAAGAAAGTAATGAAAATATTAAGCTAAACATTACCGAACAATATGTGTTAAACCTTTTATTATATAGATATAATATGTCCATAGTGTCGATATAATTAAGTTATTATCATACCTTGCTATAATTTAAATCAAATATAAACATATGACTTTCAATTACAGCGATGCCCTTAGTGTTGCAGTTGTTCATAGGCGATGGTAACCACTTACCATCAGGTGGGCCGTCAGCCTGTTTGCTGCCTTTTGGCATAAATACATATACATATGTATATATTTATTCTTGGAGTCCAGTACAGCGCACGTCACACGAACGACGAATGCATGGATAACAGTTTATCACTACATAGTGTAAAACAAAAAATCCTATTATTATATAAGATAAGATCAAAAACTACAGAACGCATCTTCATGTCGTTTTTACCAATATATAAAATGATTCTTGGCAGTGGCGTAACTTTACCATCTGGGGCCCGTGGCAAATTCTTTTGATGGAGCTGTATCAGTAAAAATCGTCACTCAGTTTAATTTTAATAAACTTCGAGATTCTCAAAGAACTCAATTGTATTATGGTCTTTAGTTGTCTCACTTTGGATTTTAACCAGAACTTATAAATATATACTTTTCAAATAAAATAAAATGCTCAGGTACAATGTAAAAAAATATTTTTGAACTCGCGGCCTCTTGGACCGGGGCCCTCTTGGGTCGGGGGCCCGTGGCATTTTGCCAGCCCTGCCACCCTATTGTTACGCCACTGATTCTTGGGCAAGGTATAGGTATAGTTTGTCTTATTATCAGGGCGGGCAACGTCTGCTGAATCCGCTAGCTTAAAATAAAACAGCCAATTAGTTACTTATTTGCCCGTAAAATTCCCGTTCAAATAGGTCTAGCCGTTTCAGAGATTACCCGGAACAAATAAAAAAACACAACAGACGTATCGATAGAATTAAAAAAATATGTTGATATTTGTAGCATCTCATATATTTCTAATATAAAATACACTCACTTGACTTTTATTACACGTAATATATCACAAATCAAGAATTGGGAACAAAACTAAAGTAGAAATAAATTTTTTGAGGAGTTTTTGGCGGAATTTTTATTCTGTCATCTAGTGGATTTATATTTTATTAATAATCTTGTGTTATTTGTCTCTATATTGTGTTAAATTTGTGACGTTTTATGTGATATGGTTCGTTTATTTTGCATAAGTGAAATGAAAGAAAAATAATACCACGAAGCATGAACTCTGTTGTCTTGAAAATTAAGAATATAAAAATTTACGAAATATTATATAGAGTATTTGGCTCTTATACCTTAACATTATCTTGGACATAGAAGAATAATACCTATATTGACAACTTCAGAATTGGCTGTATAGATTAATTCCTTCGACTATCTTATTGGACGAATATTATTACTACTAAACATTTTGAATAGCAACACAAAATAAACTTTAGAAATGTTTCCGATATAAACGTACCACGTATAATTAAAAATTGGAAACAAAAGTAACGTAGAATAAACCTTTTGAATAGGAACACAAAATAAACCATGAAAATATTTTCGATAGAATGTTATCGCGTTACCATGGCAACGCATATAATACTGACATTAACACGCAGCGGAAGCTTCCAAAGTAGCCCGATTTTGAGACATTCTTTATTTGTGCTCAGCTCCTTTTGGTTTTAACGTGATGATATGTAGCCTATAGCCATCCTCGATAAATGAGCTATCTAACACTAAAAGAAACTTTTAAATCGGATCTGTAGTTCTTGAGATCATAGCGTTCAACCAAACAAACAAACAAACAAACTCTTCAGCTTTATATATTAGTATAGATAATAATAACTTGTATGAATCTATGTATATGTAGGCACTAAGGATTAAATTATTCATGGAAAGCATAAATCTTGAGAAAACAATTTTTTTTTTATCAAACCCGACATAGTGACTGCACTATGCCTGATGTTAAGCATAGTACAATTCAAAAACATCGGCAACCACCGAGAGACAAATTATCCATCGCCGGTCGCCTCTGTCATGCCGGCCATAATGACGAAAGTCACCCGGTACTGGATATGCACAGGCTGATCCCGAAACGCGACGCGCAGAAGCGAGTCACTATGACGGGCTTTTTCGCCATATGCATGGTGGTTGCGACCCAGTCGGGCTGTAAAACCCTACCACCCCGCTTTCGCCATTGCCTCGTTCGTTATTCAGCAGGGTGCACCACGTGCAGGTGAGGTTGGCTTGGGTGCCTCAAGTCTTAAGATGTTACTCGACTCCCCTTACACCCCAAAACTTTACAATAAACTTCTCTTTTTTATACATTTTTCATTAAATAATTAACTTTTAAGCTCACAGTGGTTACAAATATATGTAATCTGAATAAACAAGGAATTTGATATGTGTTAGCAATTCTAACCTACATAGAGGTTTCACTCCGGCCCTATTTTTCTAATAATCTAAAGTGACTCAGTTGGATTTGCTCTTAGTTCACTCGTTTGCTATACTCACTCGCCTGTGTTATATATTGTGTGTATAGTGACCGACAAAACAGTTTGATTCTTATGTTTATACAGATAGGGCTGCACCAACACACCAACTTTAGGGGTCGTTGCATTAGATTGTTTCATATTCCTGTTTATAAAAATAATGTTTCTTTTAATAATCCGATTGCTAATATGTGCCGCTCATATAATACTATTACTGGCTGTGTCGCCTGTTGTGCCGATATCAACATAGACATATTTCATCTTAGTCTGAGTAAATTTCGTTATACAGTATATAAGAACAGATTCTCTTCTTAACATACTATAATTAATTTAGCATAGTCATATATAATTTCATGATTGTATTTATTATGCAATAGATGTGCATATATATCATTTAGGATAATATATCAAACTTAAAATAAACTATACATTGTAATTATAAACATAGTTATTCTTATTATCTGTAATGTGTGCCTTAAATAAATAAATAAATATTTTTGAGTATTTCGTGAATATTGCAAAGTTCGTGTTTTGCGTCGCCACGCCAACAATCAGGTTTACCCTCCCTTCGCCTATAGATGTTTCACATCAAATCAAAACTTCTAAATATACTTTAGATTTACATTTTTGTATATGTTATTGTTCAGGTTTTTTAAACTTTGTATTAAATTCCTTTTTTTCATTCAAGCTGCTTACAGTTCTCAAGTCTGTTGAGAAGTGCATCGTAAGATTTGCATTTCATTGTTTGGAACTAAAACCTTTACAGTGTTGTTATAAAAAAGTTAAATAGGTATTAAATACTTGCTTGAAAAAGGATACGTTTTAAATGTACCGCGCTCGCTGAATGTTCGCCATCTTGCTCTTTTGTCTCGCTTTGATTAAGTTACGGTTAGACTTGCGAAATAAGGATAACGCGAACTTGCCTCGGGCGAGCGCGGTGCATTTAATACAAAACCTTTTCAAAGTTAGTATTTAATACGTATTTAACTTTTTTATAACAACACTGTTAAGGTTTTGCATAATTTAGGGGTTTAGTTATTGAAGCATGAATTTGTCTCACAGAAAACCGACGTGAAATAACAGTGCTTGCATTGTTGTGTTTCGTTCGGTCAGTGAGAGTGCCGGAGGCCCACCTCCCTTCCTCTTTCCTTCCCCTCCTCCTCTCCCATATACAGGCTGGCAAAGCACTTGCGACTTCCCTGATGTCGCTAGTGTGTATGGACGGTGGTGATCACTTAACATCACGTGACCCACCAGTTCGTTTGCCTCCTTTGATATATAAAAAAAAAAAATGTTACTTTTTGTTTTTAGAATGAGGAATCTACAAAAGTTATGAGGACACAAGGTATAGAACAGGAAAATAAACAGGAGGGATTGTCATCAATTATAAAGGATGAAATTTATGTCACAAAAGATCAGTTTGTACTAAATATGGAGAGACCAGCAGAGCATAGAATATTGGATCATGTTGTAGACATAAGCAAGCATTATGATGGCCAGGTAACCCCTCAGGAATTTAAATGCCAATTATGTGATAGGAGATTTAAAAATAGGTGAGTCGTTCAACAAATTCACTCGTATACTTCTGACTGACATTATACAAATCATGAATTTGTTTTCAAAATTTGGCCTGAAAAAGTCCTTCATGTACTCTAAGTGTGATTTATGATTTATCCTTTTTTGTCAATGTATAATGCATGGTTCTTACATTAAATAATTTCAAAGTAAGTTCAGCCATATGATGAATATTTTTATTTTCATTGTATGTACACTTTATGTAGTTGTTTTTCTGTTGTTAAAAGATTCGAGACATTCTGTTTTGTTGTATGTGTTGTTGTAATAGTGTTTATTCAGCACGCACTATTGGAACGTCAGTAGCCTTGAAGCTGGACATGTACATAGTGGCCTTCCATAGTAGGAAGTCACTGAAGATATACTTCTAATTAAACATATTAATTACTACACTAATTGTGGGGATATTATCATTGAATACTTTAATATTTTCAGGTATGATTTAATACAGCATGATAATGTACATATAAAAACTGTACCTACTATACAAGTGGGTAATGAAAGTAATGAGTTACACAAATGCCAATATTGTGATGAATATTTTAATAACTATTATAGTATGCTAGCACATGTCTGTGATGTATTAAAAATTAAAAAAACGCAATCTGATTTAAGTCAAGAGAGTAATACATATGATGCTGTAAAAAATGGAAACAAATTGCAATATAAATGTGCCTCTTGTGGACGCTTTTATAAGAGTAAACGTATCTTAGTGTTACACGTCCAAAGGGTTCACTACGACTATGGAAAAACGTTTGAATGTTGGTGCGGGAAACAGTTCCGTACACCGATACACTTACGTCAGCACAAATCTAAGTACCACAACGCGAATGACAGATTTCAATGTGATGTATGTAAGAATTTTTATAAATCCAAACATTATTTAGTAAAACACATATTAAATGTTCATTATGATTACGGTAAGACGTTTAACTGTTGGTGCGGGAAACAGTACCGTACACCAGTACTCCTATATGAGCATAAGTATAGGAAACATGGAGCCAATGTTAAAAAAGGGAAAAGTGCTAATAATGGAAGGAAAAACAATATGACTCTTGATAGAAAATTGTCAAAATCAAAAGGTATAAAGGACATATAGAAGAGTTTTTGACGGGATCTTAAATGTCATATAGTGTTCTTTATATTATATCCATAATTTTGTGTTATTTGGCTCTAT